>ML793658.1:231397-252107 GCA_009831015.1 Picea engelmannii | reverse complement strand
CCATAGGGGTATGAGGTCAAAGGGAAGGAGAATTTGGTATGCAGGTTGAAGAAGAGCTTGTATGGCCTAAAGCAAGCTCCAAGGCAGTGGTATTTGAAGTTTGACAGGTTTATGACAGAACAGGGTTATAGTAGATGCCATTCCGATCACTGTGTTTATTTTAAAAGGCTAGAAAATGGAATCTATATTATCTTGCTATTGTATGTAGATGATATGCTTGTTGCAAGGTCTAATATGTAGGATATAAGTGTGCTTAAGAAAAAATTAGCCAATTCATTTGCGATGAAGGATTTGGGTGTTGCAAAGAAAATCCTTCACATGAGAATAACAAGAGATAGAAAAAATCACAAATTGGCATTGTCTCAGGGTGAGTACACAGAGAAGGTGTTGGAGAGGTTTAGAATGTAGAATGAAAAACCAGTTAGTACACCTTTGGCCAGACATTTCAAATTAACTAAGGAGATGTGTCCCAAGACACAGGAGGAGATAGAATACATGTCCAGGGTCCCTTATTCATCAACAGTTGGCAACTTGATGTATGCAATGGTTTGCATAAGACCAAATATTGCACATGCAGTGGGAGTTGTGAGCAGGTATATGAACAATCTAGGTAAAGAACATTGGGAGGCAATAAAGTGGATTCTCAAGTATTTGAGAGGTGCTACTACTCATGCATTATGTTTTGGAGGTTCAGACACTTTTCTACAGGGATATGTCAATTCAGATATGGAAGGTGATAAAGACAACATGAGGAGCACCACAGGGTATGTTTTTACTATAGGTGGAACAACAATAAGTTGGATTTTGAAATTGCAAAAGGTTGTTTCACTTTCAACAACAGAGGCAGAGTATGTTGTTGCTACAGAGGCTAGTAAAGAGATGATTTGGTTACAAAGGTTTATGGAGGAATTGGGAAAGAAGCAAGAGAACAACAGGTTGTACTGTGACAGTTAGAGTGCCATTCATCTTGCAAAAAACCCAACCTTCCATTCGAAGACTAAGCATATATAGTTGAGGTACCATTTCATACGATCCATCTTGGAAGATGGCCATTTGAAGTTGGAAAAGATATACACTAGCCAGAATCTTGCAGATATGTTAACAAAGGGAGTAACCAGGGAGAAACGAAGTTCTTGCTCAGTTTCAGTTGGTCTTCAAGAATGAAGATGAAGATGAGAAATTTTCCAGGTCCAAGAAGGTTCAGAGTTCAACATATACATCAGTGGTGGAGTTGTTGAGATCAGTCTCCAAGTGGGATATTGTTGGTTGTGGAGCTTGATTATCTTCCTGATTTAGAGGTCTTGTGTTTTTCAGCCGTGTTTATACCCCATGAAGACTTTACACCCTATAAGTATGTACACTCTTCCACGCGGGGGAGTGTAGAGGGGGGGTAACCTCTCTGCGGGGTTCGAGGGGGATATCCCCCCGGCTGGGGGCTTCGAGGGCAAGCAAGCCCCTGGCGGGGGTTCGGGGGTGAAGCCCCCAAAGGAAAAATTGCCTTGTAAATGTATATTGTAATTTCATTGTAAATCTGGACCGTTCATTGTAAGGTCACAGATCTAACGATAGAAATTATGTTAGGGTTTTTTTCCCTAGAAGGTAACCCTCTGTTATGAGGGAAATGTATTGTGGCTATGCATTATGGTGAGTATTGTATTCTGAGAGAGGAGACTGTGAGACAAAGAAGAGGAAGTTACAATGAGTTTTGTTGTAGGTTGTATCCCTTCATTTGATGGATAATAATAAAGGAAGGACCTGGGAATTTCTCTGGTGGATGTAGCCCACACTGGGTGAACCACATAAATCTGTGTCTCTATTGTATTGTGTATCTTATGTGTTTTGTTTCCACATTTGTTTTATTTCATTGCTCCGTGGTCCTTTTTTTCTAACAAGTAATGCAAAAGAATTTTTATTGGTCAAAGCTTCGACAAGATGTCCACAAGTATATTAGATCTCAGATTGTTTATGCCATTGAAAAACCCGCCATCAAGAAAAAGACACTATGCACCCCTCTTCCTACTCTTGATAGGCCTTGGGAGTCCATCTCCGTGGATCACATGTTCGTTCTACCTTCAACCAAGAATGGTAATGAGTCTTTCTTCGTTTTCTTTGATCGATTCTCTAATATGGTAGTTTTGGCACCCTGCAAGAAGAGTATCATAGCTAAGTCCACCACTATTCTATTCTTTGCACGTGTTTGGGTTCATTTTGGGCTCCCATGGACCATTGTTTTAGATCGAGATAGTAGGTTCATGAGTACTTTCTGGTCTAGCCTATGGTCGAAGGTGGACACCAAGATGACGAAATTGACTGCCTTCCACCACCAAACTAATGGGAAAATAGAGGTAGTCAACAGGATGATTGTTCATATCCTAAGGATGTACACTTCCAAACATCCATACACATGGTATGAGAACCTTCCTTATGTTCAACATAGCTAAAATAGAGCCCTCCATAGCTCTATTGGTAACTACCCTTTTTAGGTGTGCTTGGGGTTCCAACCATTGGCCCCCATTGACATAGCTCTACCCATTGCAGTTGCAAAGGAAGATTCCTCCCATGCTTAGACCCAGGTTGATCGACCAACCAAATTTGTTGAATGAATCCAACACATCCAACAACAAGTTTAAGATATTTTGCAGAAATCCAACACCAAGTACAAGTAGTGTCACAATCAACAACGTGTACCGTACAAGTTTCAGGTGTGAGATAAGGTATGGTGTCATTTGTAGAAACAGTGCCTCACAAGACCCCATCGAAAGATATTCCCACTCTGATATGATCCTTGCACCATCCCCAAGGCTATGGGTGAGAATGATTTTGAATTAAGTATTTTCCTTTTCCTTGGCTTGCACCCCATATTTAATGTGGAATTGCTTCAACTATATTTCCACCTCTCCTGGACACTTCAGATGTTGTCGAGAATTTGGCCCCTACATAACTCAATCCTAATTGCATTGAAAAAGCGATAGTTGATCAAATAATGCACACTAAGAATAAGGGAACCTTCCAATAGAACATCCAACTCTATCGGGTCATCAAAGCAAGGAAACTTCTTCACTAAGGAAAGTGGCTCACCAAGGGTCATATTCAAAAAAAATTCCCCATATGATGGAAGAACTTGACGCAATTAGGAACATTTCTTCCTAAGGGGGGGGGAATGATATAGGTGGATATTGGTGGCCACCCATATGTTCCACTGATTTAGAATGGTTTCACATCTTGGCATTTTTTCTACATTTTTTCGTGTCCCAAACTTCTGCAGTCGTTTTGAGGCCCTAAACAACGTTTTTTAGAACATCAACACCTAGTATGTAGCCAAAGGTAGATGCTAGGTTGATTGGAATGTGTACTTATCGGATAGAAATTTATGATAGGATACCAAGCACTCCAAATGGAGATCATATGCAAAATGTACGCCCCTAGGAAGTTGACGTATCAAATAACCACATTAGGGCCCACAAACCTTTTGGTGTTTCATCTTCTAGGGTTAGGGTTTTGGATGTTTAGTATTTTCTCATTAATGCTTTATGTTAAAATCCATTTTCAGCCTCTTTGTTATCAAATTCGTGTGAATGAGCATAGCTCACACATCTTTCCCTTCAGGGATAAGTTACCACCATTCTAGATAGCTTGTGTGCTTTGCATTTTACAGTCTTTTGTATTCCAAACAATCATTAATAGAATCTGAGTGTAACTTTATTTTTTTTTTCTTGCAATATCTCTATCTATTTCCTTGTTATATATCTTCCTTCACGTCGTTCTCCATATAATATAGTTCACACCTACACATACAAGTCAACCATGAGTAAAATTCAGCAATAAGTAAAACTCAACCATAAAAATGAAATCAAGATTTGATGGAAAGGATCATGTGAACTTGTTTAGGGTAAGCAAGTGTTGGGTATGTGTTTTATTCTTTTTCCTCGGGAAACGTGTCACATTTTTTGCCTTGTTTTTCGTTTCGCCTCAATTTTTGTGTCCATTGTTGGGTGGTATTTTGGCACATGGTTTATGCCGATGGTTTTATATTTTCGATTAATGAATTAAGGTTGTTGACTAATCCATGTCATTGGGTTAGAGTTTTGGATGTCGTTGGCTCCTATATCTGTGGGATATCTATGGTATTGATTCTTCAGGTGAAGAGAAATGGAGAGTAGTTCGAAAATGGAGATCAAGAAGTTTAATGGGAAAAGTTTTGAGTTGTGGAAGCTCAAGATGGAATATCTATTGGTGGACATAGATCAATGGATCGTGGTGGATCCAATTATTTCACCTACATGAACTTCAACAGATGACTGAAAAAATTTGGATCGAAAGATGAAGATCACAATCCGATTGTGTCTCTCATATTTAGTATTAATGAGTGTTTCAGAGGAAGCTACAACCAAGGATTTATGGGATAAGTTGGGGAAGTTGTATCAGTCTAAAACTCTAGTAAATAAACTATTCCTGAGAAATAAGTTGTATAACCTGAGGATGAGAGATGGAGACTCAATGGCAGAGCATTTGAATGCCTTCAATATTGTGGTAAGTCAGTTAGTATCTATTGAGATTAAAATTTCAGATGAAGATAAGTGTATCAGTTTACTATTATCTTTACCAGCCACATGGGATAGTCTGGTTCTAGCCATAGGTAGTAATACAACTGCCTTGAATTTTGATGAAGTGGTCTCATCCTTGTTGTCGGGGGAGATGAGACAGAAGAACATGGAAGGACAGAGAACAGATGCATTATTTGCAAGAAGACGCTCCCAGGAACGAAATAGATCTAAGTCCTCAAGTGGGAGATCTAAGTCTAAGGGTAGATCTAAATATCCCAAAAGTAAATGTATGTTGGAGATGTGGGAAAGAAGGGAACTACAAGAAGCAGTGTAGATCGAAAGTTGAGAAAAAGAAGGGATCTGAAGAAGCTCCTTCTACAGAAGAAAATACCTCCAAGGAAGAAGGAGGGGATGTGTACTTGGCTTCTTCAAGCACACATGCAGATCATGAGGCATGGTTGGTTGACTCGGGTGCATCCTTTCATATGAATCACCACAGGGAGTGGTTCTATGAATATGAAAGGTATGATGGAGGTAATGTTTTCCTAGGTGATGACTTGACAACCAAAATCATAGGACGAGGGAAAATCAAGTTGAGGCTCATAGATGGAAATATTAGAACACTACCTGATGTTTTGCACATCCCAAGATTGGCCAAAAATTTGATTTCTGTAATAAAAATGGACGATGCAGGGGTAAAAACAATATTTGAAAAGGAAACCTGTAGGATGGTTCGAGGAGAAATGGTGTTGCTGAAGGGAGTTTAGTTTGGAACTCTGTATAAGATGAAAGGAAGCACTATCAGCGATGGGTGTAATAGTTCCATTGTTCTTGATATTGGAGTTGAAGAAGAAAAAATCCTACAGTCTTTGGAGAAAAGCTTATGTTGTGGCATCAAAGACTGGGGCATATCAGAGAGAAGGGTCTTCGACTACTACATGGTAAAGGTATGGTTGAAGGTATGTCTAACTTCTCTTTGGATTTTGATTTCTATGAACATTGTGTATATGGGAAGAATAATTAGGTAAGATTCCCCTCTGGTGCAATGAGGGAAGAAGGAATTTTACATCTAGTTCACAATGACGTGTTTGGACTTGTGTCAGTTCCATCATTGGGAAAATCTATGTACTTTGTCTCATTTATAGGTGACTTATCGAGGAACACTTGGTTATATTTCCTCAGGAAGAAATATGAAGTCTTTGACAGGTTTAAAGTGTTTAAGGCTCTTGTTGAGAATCAATAAGAGAAAAGAATTAAGGTGTTGAGGATAGATATTGGTGGAGAGTTCAGCGAGAATGAATTTGAAGAATTATGTAAGAAGTGTGGTATAGCAAGACAAAAGAATACTCCATATACACCTCAGTAGAATGTATTTGCAGAAAGGATGAACACGACGTTGATGGAAAAATAAAAATGCATGCTTAGTGGTGTCGGGTTAGGGCAAGAATTCTGGGCAGAGGCAGTGGGTACTGCATGTTACCTAGTAAAAAAATCACCCTCGTCGGCACTGGATGACAAGACACCACAAACGGTATGGATTGGTAAGAAACCTTCTGTCACACATCTCAAGGTATTTGGCTGTGAGGCCTATGTTCATGTTCCAATGGAAAATAGGAGTAAGCTAGATAAGAAGGATGAAAAGTGTATCTTTATTGGGTATAAAAATGGTCTTAAAGGTTATAATATTTGGAACCCATAAACTAAGAAGGTTGTGTACAGTCGAAATGTGGTATTTAGAGAAATAAAAGATGTTGTCCAACAAGATGTCCTACCAAGTAAGGAAGAACCAAATAAAATAGAGTTTGATTTAAAGGATGATGAATCAGACTCTATAGAAGAACATGAATAAGAAGAAGATGATCCTCATACTCCAGTATTGAGGAGATCAGTTCGGGAAAGAAGAAAACTGGAAATGTATACTCCATCTGATTTCCATTCAAATATTTCTTTGTCTATTATTGATGATGATCCTAGAACTGCTAGGGATGCAGTGGATTCATAAGACAGAAAAATATGGGAAAAGGCCATGGATGAGGAAATGGTAGCCTTGGATAAGAATGAGGCTTGGGATCTAGTGGAGTTGTCGAATGGAAGAAATCCCATTGGAAGAAAATGGGTATTTAAAAAGAAGTTGAATGTGGAAGGAAAAGTGGAGAAATACAAAGCTCGGTTAGTAGCAAAGGGTTATTCCTAGGTTGAGGGAAATGATTTTGGTGATATTTTTTCTCCTGTTGCCAAGTTAACTTCTATTATATTCCTGTTATCTGTTGTTGTTGTGTTTGATTTTGAAATAGAACAGATGGATGTGAAGAAAACATTCCTACATAGGGATCTAGAAGAATAAATATGTATGAAGCAACCATAAGGCTTTGTTGTGAAGAGAATGAAGGAGCTGGTATGCAAGCTAAAAAATTCCGTGTATGGTTTAAAACAATCACCAAGGATGTGGTATAAAAAAATTGATACTTATATGATGGGACTTGGCTTCACAAGAAGCAAAGAGGATCACTATGTGTATTTTAAATTAATTAGTGATCAATTGATTTATTTGGTCTTGTATGTGGATGCCATGTTGCTCATAGGAAACAACAAGGATATTATCCCGGATGTGAAAACTCAGTTGTCCTCTAAATTTGACATGAAGAATCTTGGTGTTGCAATTTTCATTTTGGGCATGGAAATTAAAATAGATCAGAAAAATAGGAAACTCTCNATCGGAGAAAATATGTGGAGACAATATTGTAGAGGTTTAATATGCAGGAATGTAAACCGGTCTAGGTTCCTATTCTTGTTGGTGTAAAGTTATATGTGGATCAATGTCCCAAGACACATGAAGATAAGGAGGACATGTCTCATGTTCCATATGCAAGTGCAGTTAGCAGTTTGAAGTATGCAATGGTCTATACTAGACCGGACATTGCACATGCAGTGAGAGTTTTGAACAGGTATATGTCAAAACCAGGGAAGGAGCATTGGACAATAGTAAATAGGGTTTTCAGGTATTTGCGTGGAACTAATTGCTATGGATTGTGCTACCAAGGAAGACCTGGATTGGATAGAGTGTTGGATATACATGGATTTCACTACCAAGGAAGACTGGGATTTAGATTGGGTTGGAGATATGGATCGTAGGAGATCTACAAGTGGGTATGTGTTTAAGCTATTTGGAGGAGCAATCAGTTGGATGAGCAAA
The DNA here is from genome assembly GCA_009831015.1 of Picea engelmannii. Classification (NCBI taxonomy): domain Eukaryota; kingdom Viridiplantae; phylum Streptophyta; class Pinopsida; order Pinales; family Pinaceae; genus Picea; species Picea engelmannii. Next base: position 244,370 of record ML793658.1, on the reverse strand, counting down.
AGGGAGTCCGTGGTGGCACTTTCAATTACAGAATTTGAATACATGACAACCACTCATGCAAACAAGGAAGCAGTATGGTTACAAAGATTGTGTTTAGGTATTGGGTTGATACAACAAGATATAAGGATAGATTGTGACAATGAGAGTGCAATTTTTCTAGCGAAGAAACCAACTTATCATTCAAAGACAAAGCATATTGATGTTCAATATCACTTTGTGAGAGACATGGTTGAAGAAAAGAAAGTGTTGCTAATGAATGTGGACACTATGAAGAATGTTGCAGATTCATTAACAAAATCTGTGAGCACTGATAAATTCTGTTGGTGTAGAGGATCTATGGGCATTGTTGCCTTGGATTGTTGATTATGTAACCTTGTAACCCCATGTATGCAAAGAAAACAAGTGGGAGAATGTTGGGTATGTGTTTTATTCTATTTCCTCGAGAAACATGACACGTTGTTTGCCTCGTTTTTCGCGTCGCCTCAATTTTTGTGTCCATTGTTGGGCAGTTTTTCGATAGATGGTTTTTTTTCGATGGTTTTCTATTTCCGATTAAGGAATTAAGGTTGTTGACTAATCCAGGTCATTGGGTTAGGGTTTTGGTTGACGTTGGCTCCTATATGTATATTGTATTGTAAACAATGTATTATTGTGAATGAATATAGATTATGTTGGTTTTCCCAGTTTGGGTTTCTAGGGGAAAAAATTCTTTGTAATGTGTGTATTTGTCATTGTATCTTTTCTATTCTTTTACTGAAAATTTGCTTGCAGTAAATATTGTACAAGATTAAAATCTACAACAAGAACATGCAAATTTAGATCATAGTTAGGATAAGTGCAAAATCAATGAAATGAATAATGAGTGCACAACAATGAAACTATTAATATGGATGAGTGCACAATCAAACTATATCTAGAACTCTATGTCCTTAACTACTATGCAAGTGTCACCTACACACATAGATAAGTATAATCCAAATGTTGAGGATGGCACATCCCTTTGATGATATGTGTGATTCTAAAAGTAATAAGTGAACACATATAAGGAATTTATCCATATTCTTAGAAAATATCTCTAAGAAGTCCAAGATCTCTTCATTGGTGCAAATAGGGATGGTGACTACGTAAACTAGAGTTTTACAATGTGCTAGAAACAGTGGAAGTTGCAAAGATGTTGTGGTGAGTAATCGTGCAATGGTACATGGAATAGGGTATCTTTTATATCAATATAAAGAAGATTGTCATAATTTATAGGTGGAGAATGATGAGTTGAGAACTCATTATACTTTATCTATTACTTAATGACATAAGTTGGCTACTAAAACGAAGGTGATGCAAAAAATTATTCAAAAATTGTGTTCGTACTCATGATTTCCCTAACATAATGTTTATGGATGATGCTAAACAACATATTGAATCTTAGAAGTTTTAGAAATTATGTTTGATCACAAGTTGTCTTGAATAATAAGGAGATAATTGTGAACCTGGAGACAATGTACTCATGGGAAAAGAGTTGTTTAAAAATGTGGATTTTCCATTTTTGACATGACAAAAGTCATGTTTCCATTGTTTCTAAGTTGAATTATGAGGTTTAGAACCAATTTTAGAAATAGCTAAATATTCATAGAAAGGAGAAACATGTTCATAATTTTGTAAAGGATAAACAACTAGAAGACGACCAGGATAATACTTGGTCATAATGACAATATTCACTTTGAATCTCTCTCTAGGGAGTGAATGTGTAATTCTTAATGAATTCTACCACTAATACGGTTGTGCCTAGCTTGAATACTTCATGAGATTGTTTGAATTGGGAAGCTTGCCATCTGGACCTATGAGAGCGTTTGATATATTTATAAATATGATTTTGAAACTTCTCTATGAATTCTTATATAGGGATATTGTCCTCAAGCAAGTCAATATTGTTAGATGCCACACTTGAAGAAGAGGATGGATTAGTAGTAACACACTCATAGCTTCTCCGTTTGATTGATATATTTGACAATCTAGGATGTGCAAGATTCATAAATAGAACCACCTACACTATCTACACATCGTTTACCAAAAAATACATTTTTGAGATTTCTTTTACATAATATCATTGAAATAAAATCTTATAAACCAAAACTGATCTCAATGAACAACCATCATCATCAAATTTGAATTCTTTGAATGAAAAAAATTCACAATATATTATGTTATATATATATATATATATATATATATAAACAGTTAGCCATAAATTGAAAAATAATGAAAATATGTAACTATATATTGTTTTTTTAATGAAAAAAAAGTTAAACTCAGATTCCAATACTTTAAAGAGAAACATAAGTAATGACAAATGATTACACAATGAGAAGTCAATGCAAAGGTGGTTAACCATAGTTTATTTTAAACTCCACGTTGCCTCCACCGCCGTCGACATTGCCTCCGGTTATGGTGACGGTGACCGCGAGTCAAGGTTTGATTAATAGTAAATATCAATGCTTTTATGATTCCCTTGAATAATAGGAAAATCGGGTATCTGAATGAAATCATCCAACCATAAGCCATTTGAATGCACGGTATACCCCACTCGTCGAGAGAGACAGGTGGCATTTTCAAGATTGCAGCGATGTTTTTTATTTTTTATATGAATATGTTATTTTATTATTGGCATTTACATCTATATTGATTCGGTAAATTTTAATTATTAAAAAATATGTTTTATGAATTACATATTACGATGATAGTGGTGTTATGATGATTTAATTTTTTTTATTAAGAAAAAAACACTTATATTAATGAATATAAATTTGTCACTTTTCCAGATCTTACATATTGTATCTATGTTTCAAAAATCTTAACCTTTTTTTTCTCCTGTCCTCGTGAATTTATATATGTTTTCATGTCTATTTTCCAAATATACAAATATTTGTGTCCTTTTTATGACTATAATTTATAGTATTTTTAAAAATAAAAAAGTACTCTATAGATTGATATCAATTCTTTCAAATATTTCTTGTTGTTCATCTGGAACTTATGAATAATAAAATCCGTCTTCATCCATATATAATGTTTTTTTTTATAGTTTATCAACATCCTTATTAAAAGATCTATAAATATGTTGTGCTTTTATTTGCTGAAAATGTTTGTGCAACTCTTTAATGTTTTTCATCCAGGTTTGTAAAGATATTACTACTAGATTATTGTCATTAGTGTACCAATCAATAATAATCTTAGAATCTCCCAATAATAATAATCTTGATTCTGTTTAAGATAAGAAAAATATAAAAATAACCAAAGTGTCATCAATTCCCCTTTAGAATTAGTTCATTTTTATTTTATAAGTACCCAAAATTGAACATTTCAGTATTTCTCTAGCCACACATTTTGTGCCTCTTTCCTGTGATGCCTCATCAAAAAATCCTACTGCCCCGACCCAAACGATAGTTGGTGGCCTATCAACCATTTCTTGAAGAATATCCTGTGTAATTTTTTGTTCCCCCAAATCCTGCAAGATGTAGTTACAAACTCTGATATGGCTTTTTTTTGTCCTTCAAATATCAACAGGTTCCTATGCTTCCAAACCTCCCAGCTAAAAAGACATGGAATTTTATTCCAATTTTCCTTCCTCTTTGTCCAATTAAGGAGGTTGTTTTCAAAAGATCCTCCTTGCCATTTATTGACTAGTTTTAGTTCCTTAGAAATGGTTTGCCAATTTTTTTTTGTAAAACTACAGTCCCCAAATAAATGTAACAAAGATTCTTCACTTTCCTTACAAAACACACAGATGCCAGGTCCCTGAAAACCCTTTTTTATCAAGTTATCCCAGGTAAGTATTTTATATTCCAACAATAACCAAACAAAAAGTTTTACCTTCATTGGTATTTGCCACTTCCAAATCTCAAAATACCAGAATTTTGGCTCTACCCTCATATCCTCCATCACTTGGACTTCATATGCTAGTTTTGCACTAACTTGTCCTTGTTTGGTATCCCAAGACCACAAAAGACTGTCTTTTTCTTGATTTAACTCTATTCCAGCATTTACCAGTCCTTTAATATAAATTGTCCATTCATCTTTTTGAACTCCCTCCAGTCCTAAATTTTCAGTAGTTTTCCACTTTGTTGAAATAAATCCTTACTATGCATTTGTTCCTGCATGAGCAAGGCATGTGATCCCTAGTTCCTTTAACATTAATATAAGATTCTCAGAAATTTTATAGAAATAGTGACACCCTATCATAGGGTCAACACCTATTCTAGTATTTCTCCCACTCCCAGGCTTCCAAACAAGCCAATTAGAAATAATGCTTATCGAAGAGGTAAGGGCTCTCCAGAAATTTGAGGTTCCATTCTAGTTTTTTCTCCCCTGCCTAAACCACTGTTCAACATATTTTCTTTAATATATTTCTTTATTATCACCTAATGCCAAAGTCCAGGCTTCATAAGGCATCTCCACAAGATTTTTGCTACCAATGCTTGTCCAAACATAAAGATATTTTTTATTCCCCATCCACTGTCTTTTTTAGGCTTTGCAATCTTTTTCGAGTTTGATAGATGAATACCTTCCTTTTCTTTTTTACAAGACCATTAAAAGTTGAGCATTCTTCTTCTAATATTGTTTAGTACACTTTTGGGGATTTTTTCCAATGAAAGCCAATACACATATATGCTTTCAAGTATTGTTTTTACAAGTATCACTCTTCCACCCAGGGTAAGTGACGCAACACTCCCTGCCTCAATAGGCTCTGTGCGACCTCCCAGTCTTAGGATCGTTCTTAATCACCCTTCGAGTCTGATTGACTCTTTGATTCCCCGCAGGAATCTCCAACACACAAGTGTTTAGCCACAGGTCCTTCTTTGGAGCTATGCCTGTGCGAGCAATCACTAAGCGCCAACTCTTACCTATACGGACAACTAATATGACCACAACCTTCACCCGAAAAGTACTTTGGGTTTCACAACTTCGCAATCCTAGATGTGAGTCCTTCTATCTCTTCAATCCTAGAAACCCTGAAAAGGCTAATGGATCTCTGACTCCTCCCTTTGACTTTTCCCTGATGTGACCTCTGTCTAAAACCTAGGGCCCAATATTTCAGCACCCGGGATTTCGCGTATCGGCAAGCTGCTATGCAACAAATCCCTCCTCCCTTTAACCGAAACCACGATATATCCTACCACAAATCAATAGTTCTCAACTCCCGTGATTTTACAGTCCTGATTCGATCGGGAATTCGCGAATCAGGAGTTTGAAACTCTCGACTCCGAGTCGCAACCTTCTTTACTTCCCGAATTCCAAAACAACGAAATTCAACCACGAGATCAACGACCCTCGTTGATATGAATCCAACGGTTTCTATTCCTCCTGAGCTTGTGAGTGCTGAAAAACAATCGACCTTACTCTTCTTGTTGGTCAACTGGATCCAATGGTCCTCAGCAAATCGGTACTTTTCCTCAAAGCGTTTCCACCGTTGGTTCAGACTTCTGAAAGACTCCTTCGCCAAACACTCTGGCATCAAACCTTCTGATATTTTCTGTCTGTTGGGTGACTTCGACACTTGCCTTCCCTTGAAATCTTCAAGGTTCTTTCCTTCCTGAGTTTTCACTTCCAAACTCGAGGATTTCTAAGGGATTCTTGCACGCACTCCTTGCGGCATTCACAAATAACCTCTGGTTATTTGACCCTTCGAATCTGTGCACTTCTTTGCAACAACAGTCCTTCAAACTTCCTCTTTAGCTGATAAAGCCTAAGGCTTCCACTTGCCTGTGCACACCTTGCACAATTCTCTGCTACCCCTGCACTTCTGCTGAAGTGAGAACAATGGTATCCCTTATGAGCTTCCTGAGATAAAACTCAGAACTTTGTCAACGCACGTCTTGCGGACATTCACTGCACTCTTTGCAGGAATTCTCAGGACGATAAACAATTGAAACTCATACTTCTCTCCTCACAGACTTCATACGTTCAACATGAAATCACAAGCATACACATCGCATTGAAATAAGTGCATAACAAAGAAACAAAAAAACTGTAAACATACCATTCAACATATGTAAATAGTAAACATAATAACACCATGAACGTGAGTCAAAGATTTATTATATTAACTCAAGTATTCATGTACATGGGTTCTTCTTTGTGTTCTTGCTCTCTACAGCTCTACATCTTACAATGTTCTGAATCTTACAATGATACAAGTGAGGGTGTATTTTATGAGTCTTTCCCTCCTATAGCTCTAAGCTATCTAATCAAAAGTAAAAGCCACCTACTTTACATTCAATACAAATAAATGCCTCCATATCCGACAGATGAGAGCAACGCTCAAGATCTGTTTACAATCTCCAAAACATAAATGTAAATATGCTTTCCTAGCTATTACATTATTGTTCCTTCATTCAAATTCAAAACGCTTTCAAAATGTGCGTTGGTGCGATTCCAGTTGTCCTTCACCTTTGTGCTTGCTTTGTCATCTCGCTTACGATGCTCCTACATCATACTCCCTTGGTTGAAAAATTCATGAACTCTTGTTCATGACTTCCTACACTGTCTGTCTATGTCTTTGGATATTTGCTTCGCTCTCCCAATTGGCATCTTCAATCGGGTGTCCTTTCCATTTGACCAAATATTCAAAGTATGTCTTCATTCGGGTCTTCCTCCAAACTCTCTGATCAATTATCTTTTCCATATGTGGCTTTTAAACTACAGGCAATTGTTTAACCCATTGAACTTCCTTCTAATCCTCTAATCTCTCTAATTCATCTTCTCGGTAAGGATACAGATCTGCTATGTTGAATATGGGCGATATTCCTACCTCATATCGTAATTCAATCTCATAAGCATTTTCTTCAAACTTTCTTATGATCTTACACAACCCAATTTTCTTCATCTTTAACTTATTGTATGTTCCCCTTGGGAACCTTTCCTTTTTGAGATGCGCTAAAGCCAAATCACCTACTTCAAACTGAAGTTCTCTTCTGTGTTGATCTTCTCTGCGCTTATATTCTTGGTTGGAATTCTCTAATCGCTCTCTAACTTTACTATGGAGCTCTTGCATCTCTACTGCTAAATCCTCTGTGATAGCACTCCAAAATTCATTCTTCTCCAAGTCCCTTAATTCAGATACTCCTCTCAGTTGCATTCCATACATGATCTGGAATGGGCTTTGTCATGTACTCTTGTTTGGTGAATCATTGTATGCAAATTCCTCTTGTGGCAGAATCTGATCCTACTGACTATGATGTTTAGCCACCAAACTCCTCAACAAATCTCCCAAATTTCGGTTTACTACCTCAGTCTGTCCATCTGTCTAAGGATGATATGCTGAGCTAAAAGATAAATTGGTCCCCAACCTTTTCCATAGGGTCCTCCAGAAATGACCAACAAATTTGGTATCCCTATCTAATACAATACTCTTAGGTAAGCCATGAAGTCTAACAACTTCTTTGAAAAATAGATTTGCAATGTGAGTTGCATCACTGGTTTTATGACACGGAATGAAATGTGCCATTTTAGAAAATCTATCGACTACCACAAAGATTGAGTCACACCCTCTTTGCATCCTTGACAGTCCTAATACAAAATCCATACTTACCGCATCCCATGGCCTCTCTGGTACTAGCAATGGCTGACACAACCCGATATTCTGTCTTTTCCCCTTTGTGTGTTGACAAATTTTGTACTTGTTCATGAACTTCTTGACATTTGTTCTTATCCCTGGCCAATAGTATAAATTGTTCAAATGCGCAAACATTTTTTCATGGCCGAAATGTCCAGCCAATCCCCCACTATGTTTTTCTTTCAGAAGATTCTCTCTCATAGAACTCTTCGGAATACATAACTGATTTCCCTTGAATAACAGTCCATTTTGAATAAAATATTCGATCCATTGGCTTCTGTCTCTGAGAACTGGATTCTCACATGCTTCATAAGCCTCTTTAAAATCCACATCATCCCTATACATGTCCTTAAGGCTATCAAAACCTAAGGTCTTCACACGAAACTCATGCAGAACCAAACATTTCTTGCTCAAAGTATCAACAAATTTGTTAGCAGTTCCAGAAATATGCTTTATAACAAAAGTAAAATTATGCATATATTCAAGCCATTTTGCATGTTTCTGGTTCAGTTTTTCCTGTCGAGTTATGAATTGTAAAGCATGGTTATCTCTATACAAGACAAACTCTTTTGGATCCAAGTAATGTCTCCACTTCTTCAATGCCTATATGACTGCATAAAAATCCTTATCATACATGGAATATTTTATCTTGGTTTCATTCAACTTCTCACTGAAGTATGCAATCATCCTGTTGTCTTGGCTTAAGACCGCTCTAATTGCAAATCCACTTGCGTCACATCTCACTTGAAATGTCTTGCTGAAATCTGGTAGAACCAGAACTGGTTGTCCAGTTATCTTCTCCTTCAACAACCTGGAACTCTTCTCTACTTCCTCTATCCAATGAAAATATGTGTGTCTTCTCTTGACCGTGTCCATCATCGGTGCACATATCCCACTGAAATTCCTGGTGAATTTTTTATAAAAACTAGCCAATCCATGGAAGCTCCGAACTTCAAAGATACTCTTTGGTGATGGCCAATCCCTGATTGCTTTTACCTTCTCAGGACATCTTCAATTCATTCGAAGAGATTACAAAACCCAAATAAATGAGTTTTGTCTTCATGAAAGATGACTTCTTCAAATTGATCAGCAACTTCTCTTGCAGTAATCTCCTCATCAGTGCAGCTAAATGCTCCAGATGTTCTCCTTCAGTCTTACTGAAGATCAATATATCATCAAGATACACGATCACAGACTTTTCAATGAAATATTTCAAGACTTCGTTCATCAACCTCATGAAAGTACTTGGTGCATTCGTCAAACCAAACGGCATGACAAGCCATTCATACAGTTCTTCATTTGTTTTGAATGTTGTCTTCCATTCATCACCTTCCCTCATTCTAATCTGGTGATATCCGCTTTTCAAATCAATTTTTGAAAAAAAATTTGCTCCACTCAAGCAATCCATCAAGTCATCCATCGTCGGTAAAGGAAATCTATACCTGATGGTGATTTTGTTTGTATCCCTTGAGTCAGTACACATTCTCCATCCACCGTCCTTCTTTGGACTTAACACTATAGGTACAACACATGGACTCAAACTTTCTCTGACCAACCCTTTATCCATCAAATTTTGGACTTGTCTCTTAACCTCTTCATTCTCCTGCGGCGTCAATACATACACTTCTTTGTTTGGTAAACTCACTCCAGGTATAAGATCAATATGCTGACTTATGCTCCTGATGGGTGGCAACGAACAAGGTAATTCGTCCACTACAATGTCAGCAAATTCCTCCAGTAGTTCCTGAATTTCCTTAGGTAGATCATCTATCTTGGTACTGGTTAAGATGACTCTAGGTTTTCTTACCACAACAAACTGCATGTATTCTTCTTTCTTGACTTCATCAAGAAGTTCCTTCCCACTCATGAGAAGTATAGTATTGTTGGCTTATGCCTTTACCTTCTCATCTTTAATTGGAAGTAACATATGTGTTCTACCATTCTTCTCTAAGGTGTATGTGCTCTTTCTCCCATCGTGAACAACATTTTTGTCATATTGCCACAGTCTCCCCAACAAAAGATGAAAGACATCCATGGGAATAACATCACATAGAATTTCATCATTATATCCCCCTATCTTAAATTCAACTAGGCATTGTTTAGTAATACTTACCTGATGTCCTCTTTGCAACCACGAGACTCTGTATGGGCTCGAATGTGCAACTGTCTCCAATTCCATATGTTCCACCATTTCTGTGGAGACTAGATTATATCTACTTCCACTATCCAATATCACCTTGCATACCCTGTCCTTGGCCTTGCAAGTAGTTCTGAACAAACTGTTTCTTTGGACTAGATTCTCTATCCCTTTCTCTAGCTTTAAGAGAATTTTTCGCATCATTAAGGATCTTCTGCCTTCTGCATCTTCTGCCTCAACATTTCGTCTCTACACTTATGAAATGTGAGCCTCACCTCCATCTCTTTTCCTATCGGGACATTTGAAAGACTTGTGTCCGATCTTTCCATAGACAAAACATTTTATCTCACCTATTATGTCTCTTCCTCTTCCTCTTGCTTGCGGAAAAGTGTTTCTGTCGGCATAATGTCTCCCCTATGAAATTCCTCCTCTTTCAGGGTGAGTATGAGGTTTCTTTTCTTCATCCTTGGGTTTCTGCACTTTGTCTTGGGAAATTTCTTTTCCTCTGCTCAGACTTCTACCTTGGCCTCTTTGACCTTGCTTTCGGGCCAATTTCTCTTCAGCCTTCAGGGCCATTTGATAAGAATCTTCCACATTCCTTATTGTCATCATGATAATCTCATATTGAATGTCATATCTCAGACCATTCATATATCTAACAACCTTTTCATCATCACTTTCATGATGACCCACTATGATGTTGAACCTGTAAAATTCCTCAGTGTATTCTTTCACTGTCATCCCTTTCTATCTCAAGTTTTTCATTCTTCGAAATAGATTAATTTGGTAGTCCCTGGATATAAGTTTGGCTTTCATTTTTGCAACCATTCTATCCCAGCTTTTGATTCTTTTCTTTCCTTTGCAATGCCTGTCAGCCTGTAGTTCATCCGACCACAGTGTTGCATGCCCTTTAAGTCTAGTGATGACATGTTTAACTTTCTTATCTTCCTCAACATCCTCATAGTCGAAGTATTTGTCCAGATCTCTAAACCAATCTAGCAACTCTTCAATGTCTAATTTGCCTTCATACATCGGAATGTCCATCTTTTATCTGGCTCCTATTCTTACAAAATCCCTGAATAGATGTTCTTCTGCAGCTTCCTCAACTCCGATTTCTTCTTCAGCTCCAGCCTCATTTTCACTTTCGGCTTCACTGACATCTCCAACATCAACTGTTCGTCTTTGTGTTGTATCCATAGCATATAGTCGGTCACGGAGTTCTCTCATTTCCCTTTCCACAGCTAGATCAGGTATTTGTCTCTCTCTCTGATCTAAAAATGATGAAGACTTGTATTCTTGAAAATATTTGCAAGTTTTAATTCATGTGTTCAAATGCAAATGGATCAATTTTGAAAACACAACTTTTATAGAAATTACACATTCAAGATGCATATAAACAACAACAAATAAAAGTGAACAGAAAACACATAACACAGCAAATGATAAAAGAGTTCACCCCTCTCTTAGGCTACATCTCCTGGTCCAGCTTCCAATGGATCTTTTGCATTATTTTCTCAAAGTGCTCAAATATGTGCTTTACAATGCTCAAAATGCCAAATAGATGGATACAATGGCTTCAGAACGTCCAAAAACCCCTAGCTAGGATTTTTCGGCACCTCGTTTGGCCAAAAATTGAAGAAGATAGGCTTCCTGGAAGTTCCCCTTCAAACTTGTTGTCTCTGGATCACCAAAATGCACCTCCTCCTTCTCAACCTAGCCCCCACGCGCATTTATGTGTTAAAACCCAGCACCAGGTGCAACCACACAAACGGTGTGAACTATAGGACGGTTACGTGCCTAGCCCCTAACCGCCAAGGCCTGTGGGCACATGAAGCACCATATGACCGCGCACATATATACAAAGGGCTACGTTTAAAACCAAATGGTAATGGTCGGGGGCGCGCGCTGGTGGTTCTATACACATACACATATGACCGCGGCTCATACGAAAAGGGGCTACAGTTAAACATGCCGTGCCGGTGGTTACATTGCAATGTATATGACCGGGGGCCGGGGCTAAGCCCCAGCCCGGACCGCACCCATTTCAAATCCATTCAAACTTAAATAATTTTTAAAAGGTTATATGTTAAGAACCATGTGGGTGGTGCACCGGTTGGGTGGCCATTCCCAAAGCTTTGCCCCTACACGGAGGTCGCGGGGTCGAATCCGGCCAACAACATACATTTTAAACCAACGCCAGGGTGACACGTGGCAACCACTGAGTGAGCCATGTGTTAGCATTTCATTCACCACCAATGACATGTGTCATATGCCAAATCGTCCACAATCCTACCAACCAACACCTTCCATGTGTCATACGGCCCTGCCATGTGTCGTACGAGTCTTCCACGTGTCATTCGTCCTGCCACATCAACATCTGTATGGACTGTACAGACTGTACAATCAACACATTTTTTTTGTTTGTTTGTTGTTTTGAACAGAACGTGATATCTCTCTCATCCAACGTCCTTTTGAACCCAAACAAGTTGCGTTGGGTTCGTGACGATGAGGCCTACACTCCCGTTCAATTTGAAGCGATTCCGAACACTTTGAATTTTTGAGCAAAATTTGATCCCCTGGATCACACCTCCCCATTGGAAAGATTTTGGACCTCCAAAAGAATATTTTCAGTCTATCTGAAGATGAGGGTATAGTTCCCTCACCTTTCCAACCTCAATCCACTTTTCTTTGCTTGGATTTGTGCCTTTAAGACCAACTCAAAGATATTCCACATTTCCTCGTTTCGAAGTTCTCATTCTCCTGTCAAGGATTGTGTCTTCATGCAGTTCTGTAAGATATTCTGGGGAGAAATCATCTATAGAAGGAATCTGAACGTGTTCTCCTTGATCATCAATCAAAGGAGGCTCATACAATTTCAAATTCTCAACATTAACAACTTCATACATTTGCATATAAGGAGGCAAATCTAAATGGAAGGCATTGTTACCAATCTTGTCAAGAATCTTGAAAGGACCATATCGAATTGGTTTCATCTTTTTACCTTCTCCTTTAAGCCTCTCCTTACTAATGTAAAGCCAAATTTCATCTCCAACTTGGAAACTGTGATCAACACGATGCTTGTCATGTCTTGTCTTGTACTTGGCTTGACTCCTTTCCAACTGCTCTTGCACCATTTGATGTATCGACTGAATTTGTTCAATGAACTTTTCTGCCCTATCAATGTCATATTGACCATCAATAGAAATATCCTTCCCAAAGATAAAATCTAAAGG
>ML793658.1:217550-228172 GCA_009831015.1 Picea engelmannii | reverse complement strand
GTGGTGGAGAAGCACCATTCCCTCCATTTCCATTTGGAGTTTTATCACCACTGTCTCCCTTGTGCTTTGAAGGGTTGGAGCCTTCACCTTGCAACCTTGTATTCCTTTCTTCCATCAAGAGTTTCATCATTTCTCTCATTTCCGTGAAAGCCTTTCTGAGATCTTCATCTTCTGTAGGAATATGTTCATGACTCTCTTCATGAGCCATACTTGGTGAATGCCTCCTTGAAGCTTGCGGTGATGATATAATCTTTCTTCTTTAAGGATGAGAACTTGGCTCTACAAGTTGACCTTCTCCTCTTGTGAGTTTCAACCTTGTGAGCATCAGAAAACAAAACACTTGCAAATAATCAAGTCTTCAAAAACCTATGCTCTGATACCAACTTGATCTAAAAATGATGAAGACTTGTATTCTTGAAAATATTTGCAAGTTTTAATTCATGTGTTCAAATGCAAATGGATCAATTTTGCAAACACAACTTTTATAGAAATTACACATTCAAAATGCATATAAAAAGCAACAAATAACAGTGAACAGAAAACACATAACACAACAAATGATAAAAGAGTTCACCCCTCTCTTGGGCTACATCTCCTGGTCCAGCTTCCAATGGATCTTTTGTATTATTTGCTCAAAGTGCTCAAATATGTGCTTTAAAATGCTCAAAATTCCAAATATATGGCTCCAATGGCTTCAGAACGTCCAAAAACCCCTAGCTGGGCTTTTTCGGCACCTCATTTGGCCAAAAATTGAAGAAGATAGGCTTCCTAGAAGTTCCCCTTCAAACTTGTTGTCTCTGGATCGCCAAAATGCACCTCCTCCTTCTCAACCTAGCCCCCACACACATTTATGTGTTAAAACCCAGCACCGGGTACAACCGCACAAATGGTGCAAACTATAGGATGGCTATGCGCCTAGCCCCTAACCGCCAAGGCCCGTGGGCACATGAAGCACCATATGACCGCGCACATATATACAAAGGGCTACGTTTAAAACTAAATGGTAACAGTCGAGGGCGCACGTCGGTGGTTTTTTACACATACACATATGATCGGGGCTCATATGAAAAGGGGCTATGGTTAAACATGTCGCGCCGATGGTTACATTGCAACGTATATGACCGGGGCTCGGGGCTAAGCCCTGACCCGGACCACGCCCATTTCAAATCTATTCAAACTTAAATAATTTTTAAAAGGTTATATGTTAAGAACCATGTGGGTGGCGCGCTGGTTGGGCGGCCATTCCCAAAGATTTTCCCCTGCCCATAGGTCGCGGGGTCAAATCCGGTCAACAACATAAATTTTAAACCAACACCAGGGTGACACGTGGCGGCCACTGAGTGGGCCACGTGTTAGCATTTCATTCACCACCAATGACATGTGTCATACGCCAACGCGTCCACAATCCTACCAACCAACACCCGCCACATGTCATACGGACCTGCCACATGTTGTATGGCTTTGCCACATGTCATACGGCCTGCCACGTCAGCATCCGTACGGACTGTACAGTCAACACATTTTTTTTGCCTGTTTGTCCTTTTGAACAGAACACGATATATCTCTCATCCGACATCCGTTTGAACCCAAATGAGTTGCGTTGGGTTTGTGACGACGAGGCCTACACTCCCGTTTGATTTGAAGTGATTCCGAGCACTTTGAATTTTTGAGAAAAATTTGATCCCCTGGATCACTCTCCTTCTTGGCGACAATGTTTCAATCTGTTCCCCACAGAAAACAAAAAGACAAATATAGGCTCTGATACCACTTTTTCGCAGCACTCCCTGCCTCAGCAGGCTCTGTGAGACCTCCTAGTCTTAGGATCGTTCGTAATCACCCTTCGAGTCTGATTGAATCTTTGATTCCCCGCAAGAATCTCCAACACACAAGTGTTTAGCCACAGGTCCTTCTTTGGAGCTACACCTGTGCGAGCAATCACTAAATGCCAACTCTTACCTATACGGCCAACTGATATGACCACAACCTTCACCCGAAAAGTACTTCGGGTTTCACGACCTCACGATCCTAGATGTGAGTCCTTCTATCTCTTCAATACCAGAAACCCTGAAAAGGCTAACGAGTCTCTAACTCCTCCCTTTGACTTTTCCCTGATGTGACCTTTGTCTAAAACCTGGGGCCCAATATTTCAGCACCCAGGATTTCACGTATCGGCGAGCTGCTATGCAACAACTCCCTCCTCCCTTTAACTGAAACCACAATATATCTCGCCGCAAATCAATGGTTCTCAACTCCCGCGATCTTAAGGTCTTGATTCGATCGGGACTTCGCGAATCAGGAGTCTGAAACTCTCAACTCTGGGTCACAACCTTCTTTACTTCCTGAGTTCTGAAACAACGAAATTCAACCACGAGATCAACAACCCTCGTTGATCTGAATCCAACAATCTCTATTCCTCTTGAGATTGTGAGTTCTAAAAAACACTCGACCTTGCTCTTCTCTCTAGTCAACTGGATCCAATGGTCCTCGGCAAATCGATACTTTTCCTTGAAGTGTTTCCACCGTTCGCTTAGACTTCTGAAAGACTCTTCCACCAAACACTCTGGCGTCAAACCTTCTGAGCTTTGCTATCTGTTGGGTGACTTCGACACCCGCCTTCCCTTGAACTCTTCAGGGTTCTTTCCTTCCTGAGTTTTCACTTCCAAACTCGAGGATTTCTAAGGGATTCTTGCACGCACTCCTTGCGGCATTCACAAATAACCTCTGGTTATTTGACCCTTCGACTCTGTGCACTTCTTTACAACAACAGTCCTTCAAACTTCCTCTTTAGTTGATAAAGCCTAAGGCTTCCACTCGCCTGTGCACACCTTGCATGACTATGTGCTACACCTGCACTTATGCTGAAGTGAGAACAACGGTATCCCTCCTGAGATTCCTGATATAAAACTCAGAAATTCATCAATGCACATCTTGCGGACATTCACTGCACTCTTTGCAAGATTTATCAAGATGAGAAACAATTGAAACTCATACTTCTCTCCTCATAGAATTCATACGTTCAACATGAAATCACAAGCATACACATCGCATTGAAATAAGTGCATAACAGAGAAAAAAAAAAAACTATAAACATACCATTTAACAGATGTAAACAGTAAGCATAATAACACCATGACGTGAGTCAAAGATTTATTATATTAACTCAAGTATTCCTGTACATGGGTTCTTATCTTTTTTCTTGCTCTCTATAGCTCTACAACTTACAATGTTCTGAATCTTACAATGATACAAGCGAGGGTGTCTTTTACGAGTTTTTCCCTCCTACAACTCTAAGCTATCTAATCAAAAGTAAAATCCACCTACTTTACATTCAATACAAATAAATGCCTCCATATCCGACAGATGAGAGCAACGCTCAAGATCTGTTTACAATCTCCAAAACATAAATGTAAATACGCTCTCCTAGCTATTACATTAATGTTCCTTCATTCAAATTCAAAACGCTTTCAAAATGTGCGTTGGTGCAATTCTAGTTGTCCTTCACCTTTGTGCTTGCTTTGTCAACTTGCTTACGATGCTCCTGCATCATACTCCCTTGGTTGAAAAATTCATGAACTCATATTCATGAGTTCCTGCACTGTCTGTCTATGTCTTTGGATATTTTCTTCGCTCTCCCAACTGGCATCTTCAATCGAGTGTCCTTTCCATTTGACCAAAAATTCAAAGTATGTCTTCCTTTGGGTATTCCTCCCAACTCTCTGATCAATTATCTTTTCCATCTGCGGCTTTTCAGCTACATGCAATTGTTTAACCCATTGAACTTCCTTATAATCCTCTGATCTCTCTATTTCATCTACTCAGTAAGGATACAGATCTGCTATGTTGAATATGGGTGATATTCCTACCTCATATGGTAATTCAATCTCATAAGCGTTTGCTTCAAACTTTCTTATGATCTTACACGACCCAATTTTCTTCATCTTCAACTTATTGTACGTTTCCCTTGGGAAACTTTCCTTTCTGAGATGCGCTAAAACCAAATAACCTACTTCAAACTGAAGTTCTCTTTTGTGTTGATCCTCTTTACACTTATATTCCTGGTTGGAATTCTCTAATCGCTCTCTAACTTTACTATGGAGCTCTTGCATCTCTGCTACAAAATCCTCTGCGTTAGCACTCCTGAATTCATTCATATACTCATATACTCCTCCCAGTTGCATTCCATACATGATCTGGAATGCGCTTTGTCCTGTACTCCTGTTTGGTGAATCATTGTATGCAAATTCCGCTTGCAGAAGAATCGATGTTCAACCACCAAACTCCTCAACAAAACTCCCAAACTTTGGTTTACTACCTTAGTCTGTCCATCCATATGAGGATGATATGCTGAGCTAAAAGATAAATTAGTCCCCAACTTTTTCCATAGGGTCCTCCAGAAATGACCAAAAAAATTATTATGCCTGTCCGATACAATACTCTTAGGTAAGCCGTGAAGTCTAACAACTTCTTTTAAAAACATATTTGCAATGTGAGTTGCATCACTAGTTTTCTGACATGGAATGAAATGTGCAGTTTTAGAAAATCTATCAACTACCACAAAGATTGAGTCACACCCTCTTTGCGTCCTTCACAGTCCTAACACAAAATCCATACTTACCACATCCCATGGCCTCTCTGGTACTAGAAATGGATGATACAACCCTGTAATTTGTCTTTTCCCCTTTACGTGCTAACAAATTCTACACTTGTTCATGAACTTCTTGACATCTGTTCTCATCCCTGGACAATAGTATAAATTTTTCAACTGTGCAAACGTTTTGTCATGGCCAAAATGTCCAGCCAATCCCCCACTATGTTTTTCTTTTAGAAGATTCTCTCTCATAGAACTCTTCGAAATACATAATTGATTTCTCTTGAATAACAATCCATTCTGAATCAAATATTCGATCCATTGGCTTCTATCTCTGAGAACTAGATTCTCACATTCTTCATAAGCCTCTTTAAAATATGCATCATCCCTGTACATGTCCTTAAGTCTATCAAAACCTAAGGTCTTCACATGAAAATCCTGCAGAACCAAACATTTCCTGCTCAAAGCATCAACAACTTTGTTAGCAAATCCAGAAATATGCTTTATAACAAAAGTAAAATTCTACATATATTCAAGCCATTTTGCATGTTTCTGGTTCAGTTTTTCCTGTCGAGTTATGAATTGTAAAGCATGGTTGTCGCTATACAAGACAAACTCTTTTGTAACCAAGTAATGTATCCACTTCTTCAACGCCTATATGACTGCATAAAACTCCTTATCATACGTGCAATATTTTATCTTGGTTTCATTCAAGTTCTCATTGAAGTATGCAATCGGCCTATTGTCTTGGCTTAAGACCGCTCCAATTGCAAATCCACTTACGTCACATCTCACTTGAAATGTCTTGTTGAAATCTGGTAGAACCAGAACTGGTTGTCCAGTTATCTTCTCCTTCAGAAACCTGGAACTCTTCTTTGCTTCCTCTGTCGAATGAAAATATTTGTGTCTTTTCTTGACCATGTCCATCATCAGTGCACATATCCCATTGAAATTCCTGATGAATTTTCTGTAAAAAATAGCCAATCCATGGAAGCTACGAACTTCAAAGATACTCTTTGGTGATGGCCAATCCCTGATTGCTTTTACCTTCTCAGGTTCCATCTTTAATTCGTTCGAAGATATTACAAAACCCAAATAAATGAGTTATGTATTCATGAAAGACGACTTCTTCAAATTGATCAACAACTTCTCTTGTTGTAATCTCCTCATCAGTGCAACTAAATGCTCCAGATGTTCTCCTTCAGTCTTACTGAAGATCAGTATACCATCAAGATACACAATCACAAACTTTCCAATGAAATCTTTCAAGACTTCGTTCATCAACCTCATTAAAGTACTTGGTGTGTTCGTCAAACCAAATGACATGACAAGCCATTCATATAGTTCTTCATTTGTTTTGAATGATGTCTTCCATTCATCACCTTCCCTCATTCTAATCTCATGATATCAGCTTTTCAAATCAATTTTTGAAAAAACTTTGCTCCACTCAAGAAATCCATCAAGTCATCCATCCTCGGTAAAGGAAATCTATACATGTTGGTGATTTTGTTTATATCCCTTGAGTTAGTACACATTCTCCATCCACCATCCTTCTTTGGACTTAACACTATGGGTACAACTCATGGAATCAAACTTTCTCTGACCAACCCTTTATCCATCAAATCTTGGACTTGTCTCTTAACCTCTTCATTCTCCTGCAACGTCAATCTATACGTTGCTTTGTTTGGTAAACTCACTCCAGGTATAAGATCAATATGATGACTTATTCTCATGATGGGTGTAAACGAACCAGGTAATTCGTCCACTACTATGTTAGCAAATTCCTCCAGTAGTTCCTGAATTTCCTTAGGTAGATCATCTATCTTGGTACTGGTTAAGATGACTCTAGGTTTTCTTACCACAACAAGTTGCATGTCTTCTTCTTTCTTAACTTCATCAAGAAGTTCCTTCCCACTCATGAGAAGTATAGTATTGTTGTCTTATGCCTTTACCTTCTCATCTTTAATTGGAAGTAACATATGTGTTCTACCATTCTTCTCTAAGGTGTATGTGTTCTTTCTCCCATCATGAACAAAATTTTTGTCATATTTCCATGGTCTCCCCAACAAAAGATGACAGACATTCATGGGAATAACATCACACATAATTTCATCATTATATCCCCATATCTTAAATTCAACTAGGCATTGTTTAGTGACAGTTGCCTGATGTCCTCTTTGCAACCACAAGACTCTTTATGGGCTCGAATGTGCAACTGTCTCCAATTCTATCTTTTCCACCATTTCTGCGGAGACTAGATTATCTGTGCTTCCACTATTCACTATCACATTGCATACCATGTCCTTGGTCTTGCAAGCATTTCTGAACAAATTTTTTCTTTGGACTGGATTCTCTATCTCTTTCTCTGGCTTTAAGAGAATTTTTCGCATCATCAAGGATCTTCTGCCTTCTGCATCTTCGGTCTCAACATTTTGCCTCTGCGCTTCTGAAATTTGAGCTTCTATTCCATCTCTTTTTCTATTGAGACATTCGAAAGACTTGTGTCTAATCTTTCCACAGACAAAACATTTTATCTCACCTCCTCTGCCTCTTCCTCTTCCTCTTTCTCGCAGAAAAGTGTTTATATCAGAATAATGTCTCCCTTGTGAACTTCCTCCTCTTTCAGGGTGAGTATGAGGTTTCTTTTCTTCATCCTTGGGTTTCTTCACTCTGTCTTGGGAAATTTATTTACCTCTGCTCAGACTTCTACCTCGACTTCTTTGACCAAGCTTTCGGGCCAATTTCTCTTCAACCTTCAGGGCCATTTGATAAGCATCTTCCACATTCCTTATTGCCATCATGTTCATCTCATCCTGAATGTCATATCTCATACCATTCATATATCTAGCAACCTTTTCATCATCACTTTCACGATGATCCGCTCTGATGTTGAGCCTATAAAATTCCTCAGTGTATTCTTTTACTGTCATCCCTTTCTGTCTCAAGTTCTGCATTCTTCGAAACAGATTAATTTGGTAGTCCCTGGGTATAAGTTTGGCTTTTATTTTTGCAACCATTCTATCCCAGCGTTTGATTCTTTGCTTGCCTTTGAAACGCCTGTCAGCCTGTAGTTCATCCCACCACAGTGCTACATGCCCTTTAAGTCTAGTGACAACATGTTTAACTTTCTTATCTTCCTCGACATCCTCATAGTCGAAGTATTTGTCCAGAGATCTAAACCAATCTAGAATCTCTTCAACGTCTAAGTTTCCTTCATACATTGGAATGTCCATCTTTGATCTAGCTCTGATTCTTGCAACAACCCTGAATAGACGTTCTTCTGCAGCTTCCTCGGCTGCGATTTCTTCTTCAACTCTAGCCTCATTTTCACTTTCGTCTTCACTAACATCTCCAGCATCAATTGTCTGTCTTTGTGATGTATCCTTAGCATCTAATTGAGCACGAAGTTCTCTCATTTCCCTTTGCACAGCTGGATCGGGTATTTGTCTCTCTCTCCTTCTTGGCGACATTGTTTCAATCTGTTCCCCGCAGAAAACAAAAATAAAATTATAGGCTCTGATACCACTCTGTCGTAGCACTCCCTGCCTCAACGGTCTCTATGCGACCTCGCAGTCTTAGGATCATTCTTAATCACCCTTCGAGTCTGATTGACTCTTTGATTCCCCATAGGAATCTCCAACACACAAGTGTTAGGCACATGTCCTTCTTTGGAGCTATGCCTGTGTGAGCAAGCACTAAGCGCCAACTCTTACCTATAAAGCCGACTGATAATGACCAAAACCTTCACCCGAAAAGTACTTCAGGTTTTGTGACTTCGCGATCCCAGATGTGAGTCCTTCTATCTCTTCAATCCTCGAAACCTTGAAAAGGCTAACGAGTCTCTGAATCCTCCCTTTGACTTTTCCCTGATGTGACCTCTATTTAAAACCTAGGGCCCAATATTTTGACACCCGAGATTTCGTGTATCGATGAGATGCTATGCAACAACTCCCTCCTCCCTTTAACTGAAACCATGATATATCCCGCCGCAAATCAACAGTTCTCAACTCCCATGATCTGACGGTCCTGATTCGATCGAGACTTCGCGAATCGGGAATTTGAAACTCTCGACTCCGAGTCACAACCTTCTTTATTTCCCGAATTCTGAAACAACGAAATTCAACCACAAGATCAACGACCCTCGTTGATCCGAATCCAACGGTGTCTATTCCTCTTGAGCTTCTGAGTGTTGAAAAACACTCGACCTTTCTCTTCTCGCTGGTCAACTGGATCCAACGGTCCTCGACAAATCGATACTTTTCCTCGAAGCGTTTCGACCATTCACTTAGACTTCTGAAAGACTCCTCTGCCAAACACTCCAGCGTCAAACATTTTGAGCTTTTCTGTCTGTTGGGTAACTTTGACACTCGCCTTCCCTTGAATTCTTCAAGGTTCTTTCCTTCCTGAGTTTTCACTTGCAAACTCGAGGATTTCTAAGGGATTCTTGCACGGACTCCTTGCGACATTCACAAATAACCTCTGGTTATTTGACCCTTCGACTCTGTGCACTTCTTTGCAACAACAGTCCTTCAAACTTCCTCTTTTGTTGATAAAGCCTAAGGATTCCACTCGCTTGTGCACACCTTGCATGACTATGTGCTACACCTACACTTCTGCTGAAGTGAGAACAACGGTATCCCTCTTGATCTTCCTGAGATAAAACTTAGAACTTCATCAACGCACGTCTTGTGGACATTCACTACACTCTTTGCAGGAATTATCAGGACGAGAAACAATTGAAACTTATACTTCTCTCCTCACAAACTTCATACGTTCAACATGAAATCACAAGCATACACATCGCATTGAAATAAGTGCATAACAGAGAAACAAAACAACTGTAAACATACCATTCAACTGATGTAAACAATAAGCATAATAACACCATGAACGTGAGTCAAAGCTTTATTATATTAACTCAAGTATTCTTGTACATGGGTTCTTCTCTGTGTTCTTTCTTTGTACAGCTCTACAGCTTACAGTGTTCTGAATCTTACAATGATACAAGCGAGGGTGTCTTTTACGAGTTTATCCCTCCTACAACTCTAAGCTACCTAATCAAAAGTAAAATCCACCTACTTTACATTCAATACAAATAAATGCCTCCATATCCAACAGATGAGAGAAACACTCAAGATCTGTTTACAATCTCCAAAACATAAATGTAAATATGCTCTCCTAGCTATTACATTAATGTTCCTTCATTCAAATCCAAAACGCTTTCAAAATGTGTGTTGGTGCGATTCCAACCGTCCTTCACCTTTGTGCTTTCTTTGTAGGCTCGCTTATGATGTTCTTGCATCAGTAAGCCACCTATGGTTCCAATTCATAATTCTTTTTTCGAATTTTTTCTCTATCCAGGACCAATTCCCTCTGGTATAACAATTTGGTTTAATGTAAAACCCAAGATACTTAAAACCTGTATCTAATGGTTTAACTTCAAAGGGGGAAAGTTCCTTCAATAAATTAATCTCTTCATCCTCCCATAAAACTTCTAAGAAGCTTAACTTTTGTGAGCTGAATTCATCCATGTAGCCTTGCAAAATAACTCCAAAACCCCCTTGTATGCTTTCCATTCAACAATGACTCCAATCCCAAACAATATTACATCATCTACAAACATTAGATTTGTAATATTTAATCCTCTCGCCATAGGAACACCCTCAATTAGCTTATTCTGAACCTTCTCCTGTATTATTATGCTCAACCCTTCAATTACAAGAAGAAAAAGTAGTGGATTACATATTTTGATGGTGATGATGATTATCTTTGACCCAGACCATTTTTATTTTAGAGGATATTTAAGAAAATATAATAAGGAATTAATTGATTTTTTTTAACATTTTGTTTTAGAAGTTTACATAAATATCTAAAGTTTTTCTAAATTAACAAGTTATAAAGATCATTAGTATTATAAATATTTTGAAATTGAAATCTAATGTGGATATAGATAGTTAGTTCTTATTTTATCAATGTTGATTTTATGATAATATTAAACACCATGAATCTCTCTCTCTCTCTCTCTCTCTCTCTC
>ML793658.1:157432-214755 GCA_009831015.1 Picea engelmannii | reverse complement strand
TGTGAGCTTGTTGAGGCCTCAACTAATCTAAAGTCTAGGACTTAGCTCATTGCCCTCCTAAAACAAATTAGCTTCACCGATCAAAGTTTATTACCCTTTTGATCAAGCTTTGGACAATATCAATGCTTCTAAATTATTTCAAGTTCTTTGATTGGTTTTCCTATATAGCCCTAAATGATTTTAATTATTTCAATCCATTTGCATTGGTAACGAGTGATCTATGAGACTATTTGAATCTACACTTGTGTATCCATCATGGGTGCTTATGTCTCTCATTGCTTTATTGAGATTTTTAATTCACAACTGGGATGTTGGGATGTCCTTTGCATGTTGTTCCACTTAATCATAATAGATGGATAATGTTTTTTGTTTGACTATGAATATCTAGATGACTTTGACTTTTGGCATTCAAATCTCCTTTGTGATTAACACAAGATTTATTTTCATGAAAGTGGCCTTAATTGATTGATAAGTAAATGATTAGTTGACTTCATACCTTCATTTGTGGATTATTGTCATCCCAAGGTTGAAGAATGTGGAAGAGATGGCAAGTGTTCAAGTCTCCTTGTTGAGTAATGTGTTAGTGTGCTACACGCAAAAATGTTTTCTATCCATGAATGATTTTGCTCAATGAAATGGTAATCATATGCATGGAGTAATGAAAGTATTTATGCTAAAAAATAAAATGCATAGTTGTTTTTTCAATTGGTTTATCTTAGTAGCTATGTTGCATCAATTGCATTTGAATATTTAGAAACCAATGGATTTGGTCCTTAATTTGAATTGAGTTTTAATAGTGATTAGGGATCCTTTTCTTTCCACTTGAACTTGATGATGTAGGTGATTTCAAAGTCCATATTTCTTGATAAGGACTTTCCTAAAATTGTTTATGAAAGCATGGTATCTTCACATAAGGTGTTACTTTGTTTGTGTTAAGAAAATAAATATTTTTATATTATTTATATAAAAGGTATGATTTATGTATATAGGGATTTCATAACCTAAGATCTAGTGCATAACAATAATAAAATGCATAGACATGCATTACAATTTCAACCTTCCTTAACTATATTACATACTTACTTGCTATATTTTAATATGACGGATTGTAGTGCAATCTAGTTACCAATAGTGTGACAATAAATCGATATTCTATAATCTGTATTTTACAAAAGCATCCATGTATAGATGGAGAAAAGATGAAGATAGAAGTAATTATAGAGCTATAAATAACTAGTCTTTATTGATACTTGATAATTATTTCTAATTGCAATGACAGTGATAAATATTTATAATATTACACAAATGGGAGGTAGTTATAACTGCTATAACTACCTCTTTCAACCATCCCAAGAAATTGGTTGCATGATTTGACTACTTAGTTTACTAATATAGATATAACTCGTAGTTGACTCATACAAATACAAATCTTACTTGACTCATCAATCTATTTGACTAGTCAAATAAAGCTCCTACAAAATCTCCCCCAACCTCAAATTATTCTTTATCCCAAAGAAGAGAGGAGGTGAATGAATTTTTTTTAAAAAGCACATAAATCTTCTTCAAAATTTTATGAAAATACAAAATTTCTTTCTTAACACTTGTTTGCATGTATGCTACTAGATTTAAGAAGGGAGGAGGTGGATGAAATGTTTTTTAAAAGTACATTTCTTCTTAAAAAAATTATGCAAATACAAAATTTCTTTCTTAACCATTGTTTGCATGTATGCTATTAGATTTTGTAGGTTATATTGTAGTTGATGGTTGATTTAGTAAAGGGCTTGGGTGGAATAATAAATTATTTAGTGCTACATGATGGGGTGGTGGCTCATCTATCTCAATTGTATTTGTCTTCACAAAGGCATCCCTACATATCTTAAAAATATTTGGTGCAATGAACTTTAATATGTCTTCATAAAAACTGCCAATCCTCCAAGTATTTTTTTTTTATGATATAGTGGTGTGCTTCATGTCAACTAAATAGTCCTTCTTATCATTCATGGATGTAGTTTTTATTTATTACTACTTAAGTTTAATTATCCTTTCATGTACATAACTTGCATGTAAACTATCCAAATATGTGAGAGATTTCCACCTATGCAATCTTCCCTTCCTGAATTTTTTTTCTCTCTTATGTTATCGATTCCTCCCTTACCTTTATTTATTATAGAAATTATGTGCTCATCTTATTCCAAATAATTCTTGTGTTACTTTTAGTCGACTACAAATATTCATATAATAAGCTGGCTTATTATCTAACATTGCAATCTAGCCATGTTTTTTTTGTTTGATGTAGTTTGTATTAGGTTGTCCAAACTTGGCATATTCTACATAGTTATGATATGCTTTCAATATTTTATTTTATTCCATTAATTCTTTGTGTCCAAACTTGGCATATTATACATAGAATATTACATATGTTTTATATAATTTTAATCTATTATTTTCTTCCATTATTATTTTCTTCCATTAATTGTAAAATATTCATAATTTTATATTTCTCAAGAAAGAATTACTAAAGTAACAATGCTCATTGTTTTGACTTGTCCCATGGAAAGTACATGGTTAAGCTAAAGGAAATGTGATTGAAAAAGGACAAATAGTTACCATCAAAGAGAAATCAAGCACCATACATACAAGATAAGAGTTAAAATCTAGAGAAAAATCCATTAGAGATGCGGTACTTGAGCCAATAAGCTAGGAAACTAATTGGGCACCTTGGATCATTGAGTAACTAAGTTTTCAATTACTACAATGTTGATCTAAAAGACTTGTTTACAGTATTAAGGTCAACATCACGAGGACATGAATCCCCCTGCACTTTTAGAGAGGTGGTACTCCTCTTTTTCTTATGAAATTATAAACAAAATAAAGCAAAGCCTGATAAGGACCAAACTTTTGAAAAACTAACACTCACATTTAAAACCATACCTCGGATTGGGACCATGTATCTTTAAAAGAAAATTTATACAATATATTACAAAATAGATAAACCAAATGAATATGATAAATAAGAGGCTATAATTTCCATCATAACATTCATCAAGACAATAAACAATATCCATAGTAAAGAGATAAGAAAGTTGGACAACATATATAAGAGAACATTAAATGATCATTTGTAACACCCTGTTTCCCCCAGTTTGTAATTATAACTATACTGGCCAAGAGACTATGAAAAACTCAATATGTCTGAATGCTTGATTTGATGGAACTTTGCATAAATGGTCAATGAATGTGAATTATTTTATTTACTAGAAAATGGATAAGTGTTGCATGACTACTAGAAGGGGAGTGTACTAAGAGTGCTAGCAGGAAATAACCCCCCTTTTACTACACCAGGGTTCAGAATGTAGGTAGAGCGAATAACTATCTAAAAGTTAATTAATTCTCAATACTACCCCAAACATACCAAAACTAGTTTAAATAAAGAAAAGAGAAGAGATCGGGTAACTATAACTCTAATCCCACATCTGGTGATGATCTCCTCGCGATTGGAAGTTCCACTGACTACATGCCTCCTCCCAGGGATGACCTGCATCCAAATATTGAAAAAAAAAGAACTATAAACATGTTATTCCATATATAACTCAGGGTTAGATGTTAGAATGTCAAGCATAAATCAATAAAAGTATTTAAGACACAATCATTTGGGACAGGAAAATGTAATTATTTTATTCATAACACAAAGATTATATCTTTACAATCTAAGTTGGCTACCATTCCGCGAACCTAGTCCAAGCTCCTCTTCACCATTCTCCAAGTGCACCTTGTATGAAATTCTCCTCTCAACCTTATGATCTCTTATATGGAAGGGAATGGGTTAGATGGAGGAAGAAGGGGCTAATGAGGGAATACTGAGGCAATTTCTCACAAAAGGAAGCAATATCTTAGGCAAGGAGGGGAAGTGAAATCAGGCAGAGTTTCACTGTTCTTATGCTTAGATATGAAATGAGACCCCAACACCGGCTTTTATATGCCAAAAGGATGGTTATTCGGTTGGGTAACAGACTATAGAAGGTGGATTAGTTGGGAAACCTCCAATAGCCCGTCAATTTCAACAAATTCCTTGCAACTTTTGCAAGCATACGCAAGCTATAATGATGCAACATGTATATGTACGTGAGTTGTAGTGGTGAATCAAGAGTATGTAAGTGGGTACCAATGGTGCATCGCGCATACGTCTTCAAAAAAATGGTTTTTTAAGAAGAGTTTCTGAACAGTGCTTTGAAAAAAAATGAAAGTAAGAGAGCCAAGGCCATGTATGCATATGTAGATCAATTTAGGGATATAAAAGATTCCCCCTAATGTGTTAGGTTAGAAGAGAAAATGATGGCCAAAATACATTACAATATCTTCACCAATGTACGATATCGAGTGAGCTCGGGACCATAGTTCGGGAGGTGCCATCTACAAAACAACCATTGTCTCTCTGAGGTGGGCATACCCATGCTCGAGATGAAATAAATCATGGCTACCAATAAAATACACTGCATATCCATGTCATATAACTATATAAAGTGTATCCGCGGGCAATAAACAACGGATCTACATCTCAAAATCAGTGGAAGATATACAGGTAGAGTATCCATCTTCAAGAAGCTAGTGATGCCCTATGGCTAGAGATGAGGCCTTCATATCTTGAGAAAAAACTTCAAGATATTCAAAAAACAGGTAGGATTATAATGAGAGTGCATAACTCACTACCTTGAGGTCTTCGACAACTCGTTGGGAAAATATATGAGGATCTCGATAACTAGGAAGAGAACTTCGTCGATTTTGAATCAGGACTTGACTGGACTCTCAGGATGGCAAACTCATGAGGTCAAGATACAAACAACAAAAAGGCCGACTCAGGCTGGGTGAAACTTCCCTTGGAAAAATGCATGAAAGATGATCAGACTCGGACAACATGACATTGACCTAAGTTCACGATGTAGGAGGCAACACAAACTCTCCATGTGTTTGTAAGAGTAACCAAATGAAGGAGGACACAACTCTACATAGCGAGAAAAAATTCCTAAGGTCATACTAGATCCCAATGCTTGACGAACAAATGAAAGGATGTGCTTTGTCCAAGGGAAACTCTTTGTGATGCCAAAAAAATAATACGTATTTCCCGTCCCCTCTTTTTGGGATATTTAATTTTTTTTGTCTTTTTTAAATTTTTAAAAGAGCTTGAAAATAATAAAAGAATGCTACGTTACAAAGGAGGAACGAGTGTCACAAGAAAGCATACTAGTTCCAAGCACAAGGAACATACTAATGCTCAGAGAAAAGAGACATGTGCAGGAAAAGGACACTCGAGGAAAATTCCTCCATGGGTCAAGGTGTCAGGTCGTAGAGGAAAAAAGTGTTACAAGTCTTGTGTATAAGGGATGCTTCAAAGATTCATTTGAGAGCAACATGGAGCTGGAATTAGGCCAAAGACACAGAGATGCAAATGAGATTAAGCAAGACACAATGAGACCCCCTTCAATGCAATTTTTATGAGCCCAGAGAAGGTAATCTCGGTAGTTTTTTCACGTTTGGAGAGTCTGAAAAAAAGTAAAAGAAGACTCTAGGGAGTACCTTTTTCGTTGATAGTCTAGTCGGTTCGAAAAAGAGGTAAAATTGCACCGAAAAGACATCTATTAAAAACCATTTTAACGAGTGTGACAAAGACAAGATCACTCAGAAATATTTTCAATTTTAAGGAGTGTGAAAAGAGCTTAAATATGGACTCACAACCTTTTTCTGATTTTAGTCTCCTTAGCTTGAAAAAGTATAAAAGTTACTGAGGAGAACTCTCCCAGTGAGACGAATCTCCCGAGGCGTACCTTTTTCCGCTATAATCTACAGGCTGGAAAAAGGGTTAAAATCATGCCAATAGATGTTCTTCTGGACCAATTTAACGAGTGTGAAGGAACAAGGTCACTCAACGATATTTTCAATTTCAGGGAGTCTAAAAAGAGCTTAACTATGGACTCTGCGGGGGTTCCTTTTTCGTAAGTAATCTCCAAGGCCCGAAAAAGGTGATAAACCAAAACCAAGGAGAATGTTACTTTTTCGAATATTTAGTCCCTTAGGCCCGAAAAAGGGTTAAAATTACGCCTGAGAATAGTCTTCTAGAAAACCGAAGTTCCTAGAGAATATCTTTATTCATGAAATTGACCATCCAGACCAAAAAAGGGGTAAAATACCACCGGACAGACGTGCCTTCAAATTTAAGTTTGGGGAGAGTGAAGGACAACAATATCTCTCAACAATATTTCATGTTTAGAGAGTATGAAAAGGGATTAAAGAAGACTCCAGGGGGATGCTTTTCTCAGTTAATTCAGGCAAGATCAAAAATCATAAATACAGTCTCATGGGATGTTTCTTTTGAATTGTAAAGTGATCTTGAAAGACAACAAAGCGTGCTCATTTGGGAGTGTCGAGGGTGAGGCCAAGAATGATGGTGCATCAAATGAATGAGGATCAATATCGTAATCATGATAGGAATAACAAGGACTCTCAAGCCTATAGTCATTACTAACAACATGGAAGCCAAAATGTAACAAGGATCTACCTAGAGAATCCATGTAAAGGTAGGCTTTACCACCTAATTACGACACTTCTAGAGATGTAATGAGGGTTTTGGGTCATACTTCGGTGGGTTTGATCCTATGGAAAAGCGGAAAATGCAATGAGATGCAGAAAGTGGAGTTGAAATCCTAACTTATATGCAAAAATTTTGAGAAAATGACTTTTACCAAAGGATACCAAAAATGACCCATCCCCAAAAGTGATCCGAAAAGATCTTTTAAATGACAATGGTTGAGTTATTAAGCGAGAGTTAAATTACCATTTAGGAAACTAATGAAAGAAGGAAGAATGAAAGAGGAAACATGAAATCCATATAAACATATACATATCTGAACATAAGCATGAAGAACAACAAACCATAAAACACCAAAGTGATAACGGAGTTTGACAATTTCGCCTACGTCTCCGGGCCTATGTCTCAGTGGGATTTCTTATTTCTCTTCAAAGATTTTCAAGTACATCATGAAAGTTATAATGGATTACAAAACTGATCTGGTTGTGTTCTACCATATCTCAAGAACCCATCAAAACTAATGACACTGAAAATGGATGCACGAAGCTCCCAGAAATGGCCTGCAAAGGTGTGCTCCTCAATAACTTTCATGCATAACAATGGCTTTAAAAATTCTGAAACATTTCTCTACTTTGAACCTCTTCTCATGGATTCAAGAGCCTCTAGTTTATATAGGCATGAATTTGGTAGCCATCTCCCAACTTTCCCCCAAGATCTGGTCTCAAAAAGGGCCCAAGATCCTCCAAAAATGGATAAAATCGCCAAAAATTGCTGAAGAAATCCATTAAAAATCATAAGATAAAGTTTAAAAACCCACTTTGGATAAATAAAAGGGTGAAACCCCTAAAATCTAGGCTCATGATCACTTGGTGTGCTCCATGTGGCCTAGTGCTAAATGTTGGGCACGCTGGCCCTTTAACCGCTCCCCCCTTGGTCGCATTGGTAGCTATATGACCTTAGCTTGGAGCTCCACGTGCTAAATCTACCAGAATAGCCCCTGGTCGTAGTCGATGGTTATGCCCCTTGTTCAATGGGCTAGCCCGATTGACTAGGGCTAACCCCTAAATCTGTGCCAACTATTGTATCCAGGTCATATGCGATCCCCATACAATTGAGGCTAACTCCAACATATCCGCCCATCCACAATCGCGTGACAAAAGGTATAAGGTGTGGTCATATGTTGTATGGTCATATGAAATACATAAGAACTGGGGTCTGGAGCTATACCATCCACACCAAAGGTATATAGTGCAGGGTATATGCGATGGTATAGGTGGGTGTTACGACCGGGGGTTGGGGCTAGGCCCTAACCCTTACTCCGCCCAACGGTCCATACTATACACTTTAAATATTAGTCGTGCCTCTATAGGGTAAGAAATACTAGGTAGGTAGGTTAGTATGCTGGCCTACGCAATGTCTTGGATACCCATATAGGTCATGGGTTCGAACCCCATGAACCTCAAACAAATGTTTTCCAAACAATAAACCAATAGAGGGGTGTCGCGTGGAAGCCCAGAATTGGGCCACGTGGCACCTTCAAATTCTTCCACAAACCAACCACATGTCAAGATACCATTTGACCACATCAACAAACACTTTCCAATCAACACAGTTTTCATGTCAGCACACTGTACCTTCCACTGTACCTTGCCACATCAACCTATGCCACGTATCACCCTTACAATGGGGCCACATGTCACACCCTGACTGGTCCACCTATACCTTCCCACGTCAGTGCCAATGTACCTTACCACATCATCTGTATGACCATACGGCCTATACACTCAGCTGCCATGTCAACACTGTACGAACTATACAATCAACATCTTTTTGTTTTGCATGTTTGACAAAATGAACTTACCACAATATATTGATCATACGACGTATGTTTGAGCCCGTTCAAGTTGAGTTGGTTTCATATTGACGAGGCCTACACACACGTCCGTTTTGATGATATTCTGAGCACTTTGAGTTTTAGGCCTTCCTCGACCCCATCTTGGCTCCTTGATCCATTTTGGATCACACATCCCCACTAAAGACCTTTTGGTCCTCCAAAAGGTTAGAAAATGTAACTTACTGATTACATACTCATACGGAAGAAAATAAAACACTATGTTGTTCAAAATGATGTTATAACAAGTCATCATTTCAACATGTGTGATTACATTAATGGAAGCAAAATACAATGAAGATGTGACATCCACTTCTGGAAAAACAAAGTGATTTTTTTATTTCCTTCATGGTGTTCCTCTTGCTTCACTGGTACTTCCTCTTCCTTTGTGAGTACATGCAGAATCCTTTTGTCCTTCTTTGGATGAAGCTCCGGATTAAGCTTCCAACAATTAGCCTTTTGATGTCCACCCCTGTTGCAATAAGTGCAGTGAGATTTTGGCATATAGATTTGTTTTCCCTTCTCTTTCTTCCGTTGTGGAGTTAAGTCTCTATGTCGTGTCTCCTTCTTGGTCGACATAAAATTCCTATACAAATGGTGTCTCTTCCAACACTTGGCAAAACAATGCTTAGGTGAATGACAACAAGTACAAGGATACATATTCCACAAGTTTCGGATTACATGATTATGTTTTTTATAATCAAAAAGACATTTGGAAAAACCATGACCATTATACCTTCCGTGTTGATCTTCACTTTTCTTTGGAGATTAATTGCATTCACTATCGCCATCAAGGAGTGATACACCATCACCTTTCGTGAATGGATCCTCCAATGACTTAGGGTGGTCATTTGAAGCATCACTTGCTTCCGATGTTTTGGAGCCCATCTTGGAGAATGCTCCAAAATCCTCTTCGCCATATGCCAATCCTAAATAATTAGGTATTTCCACAACCTATATGGTATTAACGATACCTTGGCACTTATTTCCAAGGCCCTTTCCTTCATATCCCATCTTGGCTAGAAATTTCAAACCTATACCTCTTGTATGTTTTTCAAATGCACCAAAACCATATTGATGGGAACAATGTGAAATTGATGAATGACTTCCACTGCATACCTCAAAGATTTTTTCCGAATTCAATGTAGAAGGAAATTCCTTCAATCCTTCTTCGCTTTTGTTTTTTTTTAAGTTTTCACTTGAACCGATCTCTTTCATTCCAAGTAGTCCTCATACAACACTTTCACCATTCCGACCATGGAAAAGAGAGTAGTTCACATATCCTTCTCATCTTGAGAAAGTCCCTCTTTATATTCCATTTTCTCAATTGAGAGGATCCTTTCCCTGGTAAACATGCAAACTCAAAAACCAATCGTCAACTAGCTCTGATACCACTTGATCTGAAAAGATCTTTTAAATGAAAATGGTTGAGTTATTAAGCGTGAGTTAAATTACCATTTAGGAAACTGATGAAATAAGGAAGAATGAAAGAGGAAACATGACAACCATATAAACATATACATATCTGAACATAAGCATGGAGAACAAAAAACCATAAAACACCAAAGTGATAATGGAGTTTGGAAATATCGCCTATGTCTTTGGGCCTATGTCTCAGTGGGATTTCTTGTTTATCTTCAAAGATTTTCAAGTACATCATGAAAGTGCCAATGGATTAAAAAAATGAGTTGGTTGTGTTCTACCAAATCTCAAGAACCCATAAAAACTGACGACACTGAAAATGGATGCACGAAGCTCCCAGAAATGGCCCACAAAGGTGCACTCCTCAATATCTTCCCTGCATAACAATGGATTTGGCTCAACAATTCTGCAACATTTCTCTACTCTGAACCTCCTCCCATGGCTTCAAGAGCCTCTGGTTTATATAGGCCTGAAGTTGGTAACCATATCCCAACTTCCCCCCAAGATCTGGCCTCAAAAGGGCCCATGATTCTCCAAAAATGGATAAAATCTCCAAAAACTGTTGAATAAATCCATTAAAAATCATAAGATAAAGTTTAAAAACCCACTTTGGATAAATAAAATGGCACAACCCCTAAATCTAGGCTCCTGGTCACTTGGCATGGTCCATGTGGCCTAGCGCTAAATGTTGGGCATCCTAGCCCCTTAACCGCTCCCCCCTTGGTCGCATTGGTAGCCATATGCCCTTAGGTTGGAGCTCCACGCACTAACCCTGCCAGAATAGCTTCTGGTCGCAACTGGTGGTTACGCCCCTTGGTCGACAGGCTAGTCTAACCAATCGGGTCTAACCCCTAATTCCACCCCAACTGTTGTATCCAGGTCATATGCGATCCCCATACGATCGGGGCTAACTCCAACATATCCGCCAATCCACAACCGTGCGCCAAAAGGTCTAAGGTGTGGTCATATGTTGTATGGTCATATGCACTACGTAAGCACCGAGGTCTATAGCTATACCATTTGTGCCAAAGGTATATAGTGTAGGGCATATGCGATGGTATATGTGGGTGTTTATGATCGAGGACTGGGGCTAGGTCCCAGCCCTTACTCTGCCCAATGGTCCATACTATACACTTTAAATATTAGTCGCGCCGCTATAGGGTAATAACTACTAGGTAGGCGGGTTGGTAGCCTGGCCTACGCAAAGTCTTGGCCACCCATAGAGGTCATGGGTTTGACCCCCATAGGCCTAAAACAAATGTTTTCCAAACAATAAACCAATAGAGGGGTGCCCCGTGGAAGCGCAGGACTGGGTCATGTGGCACCTTCACATTCTTACATAAACCAGCCATGTGTCAAGATGCCATTCGACCACATCAGGAATTACTGCCCAGTCAACACACTTTCCACGTCAACACACTATATGTGCCACGATACCTTGCCACATCAGCTTGTGCCACGTGTCACCCTTACCGTGGTTCCATGTGTCACACCCTGACTAGTCCACCTGTACCTACCCATGTTAGTTCCAACGTACACTGCCACGTCAGTTGTATGCCTGTACTTCTTTTACATTCAGCTACCATGTCAGCACTGTATAGACTGTAGAGTCAACATCTTTTTTATTTCCCCTGTTTGACGAAACTAACAGACCACGATATATTGAGCATACGACATTTGTTTGAGCCCATTCAAGTTGAGTTGGGTTCATATCAACGAAACCTATGCACACATCTGTTTTGAAGAGATTCTAATCACTTTGAGTTTTAGGCCTTCCTGGACCCCATCTTGGCTCTAAGATCAATTTGGGATAAAAAGGGTTACCAAACTAGAATAAAAAGTGTATTATAACATCCAATAAGAAAATCTAAATCGGAACCAAGTGATTTCCAAGCCAGGAAAAATGACAAAGGGGGTCAAAAAGGTGGAAAAAAAGGCCAAAAAAGTCTATAAATAAAAGTTGACAGCTCATTTTCACCATTGCAGTTTGAAAATTAC
Organism: Picea engelmannii; assembly: GCA_009831015.1. Taxonomy (NCBI): domain Eukaryota; kingdom Viridiplantae; phylum Streptophyta; class Pinopsida; order Pinales; family Pinaceae; genus Picea; species Picea engelmannii. The sequence continues at coordinate 202,864 of ML793658.1, read as the reverse complement.
CCAAAAGGAGAAAAAAACCCTTTTCTAAAGAAGTTGATTCTTTGAGCTTCAGTGGATGGAATGAACTTCCGCTTGGACCAAGTAAGTACAAATGCACCCCTCTTGCATTTAAATTAGTATTTTGTGAGTTTATTTTTGGTTTTGAGGGGGCACTCTCTCTTAAAAAGAGCGGCCCTGTGTGTACGCAGGTTGTCCAAGGACAACCTGCATATGTACTCAGGAAGAAAGCACTCTTCCCACATACATACATGACTGTGGCCAAAACAGCCTGCGTACACCCTCAAAATCTTGGAAAACATTAAAAAGAAAGAGCTAACTCCCTTTAATTTTCCATGGAACATGATGTATGTCCACTGGAGGAAGACGGAACATGAGGATATTGACATACTGGTCGAAGAGGACCTTACTTCCATTTCCGCATTGAAACAATGTGGGCTATGGAGGTTCTTCCAGTGTCCTTTTATGAGGAAACAACCTAAGATACTGAACGCCCTAGTTGATTACTGGCATCTGGATGGAGAGGCAGTCATGATAGAGGGACAGTATTTGACTCCAATGACTGAGGACATCTACTTCCTGACTGGCCTCTCGAGGAGAGAGGAACCAGTCAATCTGCAGACATTTCCCCCTGGTCCTTTTAACATTGAGGACTACATTTGGATGTACTATGAGGTCGACACTGAGAAGGTAGGTTCTCAGGTGCCTATTCACAATATCACGAGTCTAACTCTATGAGTGATCTTGCTACTGATTGGGTAGATTATTGGATCCGCGGCCCTTCACGAGGCTTCTCGAGCACACATGAATTTTGTTATTCAGTGCTAGGAGGAACATATCTTTGACTGGAGTATGACCATGCTCACATGCATGAAGAGACAACTGACAGAGTGTCGAAAATGAAACAACAAAATCTTCATTTTTGGTACTATTTTATTCTCATTCTTCGAGAGAGAGTACCTAGTATCAGTCCTAGAGAGACTATGTGAGGGCATGTGGCCTCCTTCCCAACAGTATGCATATGGGTAGCATTGTTTCCACGACAGGGAGGAGGGAGGACCATAGAGGCCTTCGATGACACATTTTTTGACTAGTGGGAATGACAGATTCCGACGATAGAGGACTACCCCTATGCCATGATCAACTTTTCTAGGGATCCTGACATGCCCATGCCTCCCGGAGAGGAGCGAGGAGAGATAGGTAACATGTTTTTAATATTATTTAATTTTTTAATAGGTTTTATATATATCATTTTTATGTGTGTATAAAGTACTGAATTTCGTGTATCTTCTATGTATAGATGTGGGATTAGTGCGCCCAGAACACTTCACGAAGACTCGGCGATGTTCTTGACCAGAGGTGGGATCAACAACAGCCGACAGACCAACAATTGTGGAATACCTCCAGTTGGAGAGGCTGAGAGATTTTTGAGACAAGTGGAGTGCAATATTATTGCACTCACTCGCATAGTACCCATGGTCGAGATCAAGGATCTCCCACCTTCCATGCAACCTCATGTAGTGGGGGTTCCACAGACGTGGTTCCATCTCTTCCGACGTTTAGAAAACATTGTTGTTCATTATGGTAGGGCCAATAGGCCATGATATTAGATAGGATAGACTTTTGATGTGTCGAGGGAACCTTTGTACATGTATCTTTGAGGGCATACACCCAACAATGTATACTAAACCTTATTTTTTAGGCGTTCGCACCCACCTATGTACTCATAACACTTTTGATGTATATATTTACATCTTATTTGTCTTATGGATCACATTTTTTTACAAATGTATGTACATGTGTATGTGTGTGCTTCTCTTTCTATGTGTGTGCAACATGCTAATCTAATACTTGATTATCTAGAGTATCTGTCATATGATTAAATCTCCTAGGAAAATGGATATACGTAATGTAATCAAAGTAACGCTCTAAGAGACGTACCCTAAGGAAACATCGGTGTAAAGTAGGATCATAAACATGGTAAACTCCATTTAACTGAGACACAACCAGTTGAGCATCTAGGTAGACTTGGAGGTGTGAAATTCCATGCGATAAGGCATCACGAAGCAACTCTATCACTGCGTTGTACTCGAAGACATTGTTTGTAGTGTCACCTAGACAAATACCTCAGGAAGATAGCAACTGACCTCCAGGTGTGAAAATCACCTAAGATGCAGAAGCAATCCTCCGAGTGTGTTAGCTAGCACCTTCCATGAACCCAAAATGAACCTTTGATGCACTTGACATCTGCCACAGTGAAAAAGAAGACATAAATAACTACACATACACAAAACAAAAAGACAAAAAACTGTATAATAACTATACATATGTACACGAAGTCACCCAGGCGACCAAACTAAGAGTAATACTTCTTGAGGTAGAGCCCATTCCTAGGCTCCACCAAGGAATTTCCTTCAAAGTCAACCAGAGAGTAGGTGCCCTTCTTCGAGACCTTTTTCAAAATGAACAGTTCGAACCACATGGGTTTGAACTTGCCTTCCTACAAGGGATCTTTTTCTTGATCGTAGACCACGACAAGATCACATTCGGAAAAAATATGAGTATGAACGAACTGACCATACTGAAACTTGACTCGTTTCTTATGAGCCTCATTGGCCAAGGCTACATCACGATGTTGCTCAAGATATAGTAGGCGTTCCTCAAGCGGTGAAGTGTCTAGCAGTAATTCCAGTGCCAATTTTAAAGATGGTATTTGACATTCAATAGGTAAGACTGCTTCCAGCCCGTATACGAGTTGAAAAGATGAAAAACTGGTGGCAGTCTTCACAAATGTTCGGTAGGCCCACAACGCCAAGTACAACATCAAATGCCAATTTGACTTGCCAGAATTGATCGTCCGCTGAAGAATAGTCTTGGGAGACTTATTCACAGCTTCAACTTAACCATTTTCTTGTGGGTAATAAGGTGACAAATGTTCTTGTCTCAACCCAAGATTTGATGTTAACTCAATCATCATCTTGTTTTGGAAGTGACTGCCATGGCTAGTGACAATCTCCTTCGGGATGCCAAACCTTTCTACTATCTGGTTGAAAGTGAACAGAGTTATTGTTTTGCCATCATTGTTAAATGTTGGAATAGCCTCAACCCACTTCATGAAGTAGTCTACTGCTACGATGATGTAATGATGCCCCGTGGCTGAGGCTAGGTGACATGTAGTGAAATCAATCCCCCACTTGGTGAAAGGACCAACAACAATGACAAGAAACATGGGAGAAGGATGTGCCCACATATTCCGAGAGAAGATCTGACACAGGTGGAACTTCTTGACTGCCTCAGCTCAATCCTTGATTAACGTAGGCCAGAAGTAACCAACACGTACAATCTTTTGGGATGTTTCCAACCCAAAAAAATGACCACCACATGCTCCAGTGTGGAATTCGTTCAGAATGAGCTCTTCTTCTTCGTGGATAAGGCACCGATGAAGAATGCAATCTACACCTCGACGATACAAATTATCATCAAGTATGAGATAGTTTTGTGCCTGATGGTGAATTCGTTGACGCTCATCACAGGAAGCAGAAGTAGGGAACTTCAGTGTCTGGAGATAAACTAGTATATCTCCATACCAGGGGTCCAAAGATGTGATTAGAAAAATATCTCCTTTTATAGGTGATTATTCCGGCGTGATATCACTAGACTCAAGCGAAAGTTACGAAATAAGTTCGGAAAAGACCAACGAATTTTTGGGTTTCGCGGGAAAACAATCCAAGTCAAATTCATGGAGGATTACAATCCATCTACTGATTTTTTGCCAATGACCCGTCATGTCAACACATATTGGAAAGGGTTCACAATGGCAATGATAGTGGTATTGCGAAGAAAAATGTAATGACAGAACCACTCGACAACATGCACTGTTACCAAAGAAATCTTCTCAACATGAGAATAGTTGAGTTTCGTCCCAACCACACCTTGGATAAGGTAATAAATAACATGCTCCTCGAGTAGATCATCCTGTTGAACCAAGACCATGCGGATGGTCGACTCTACAAAATCCAAATATAACAAGAAATCTATGTTATAATTAGGGGGTCGGAGCAGAGGGGGATATGTAAGGGTGCATTTCAACGCTTGAAAAGAGCACTGAGCGGATTTGTCCAAACAGAATGGGACTCCATTTTTCAATAGACACATAAACCCTTTAGTGATATTGGCGTAATTCACAACAAAACACCGAAGAAAGTTCACTTTCCCTTGTAAGATATGAAGTTGGGGTATTGTGCACGAGGGAGGCAACTGAACTATCACCTCAACCTTGAGAGGATCGACCATGATCCCTATTGTCGAAACAATGAAACCTAAGAGACGGCCAGACGTCACGTAGAAAATGCATTTGTTAAGATTCAAGCAAATCTTATAGTAGTGACATCATTCAAATATTTGTCGAAGGTGATCAAGATGATCGGATATCTTGCGATAGCGTGATGCTAGATCATCAAGATATGCCTCAGCTATATGTCTAAGGTCGTGAAAATCAAACGACATGGCCCACTGAAAAGTGGCTCCAACATTCTTCAGGCCAAAAGGCATCTTACGATACTAGAATGTGCCCCAAGGAAAAATAAAAGTCATTTTATGATGGTCCTCGGGTTTGATATGAATCTGGTTATATCCCGAGAAACCATCCATGAATGAAAATGCCTCGCAGCCAGCGCATTCATCGACAATCTGATCGATGAATGGGGTGGGAAAATTATCTTTCGGACATGCCTTATTCAAGTCATGGAATTCCATGCACACGCAAATCGTACCTTTTTTCTTGTTAACCAGAACGAGGTTTGACAACAATTATGTCAACTGTACGGGGTACATAAAACTGACTTTAAGCAATTTCTCTACTTTAGCCTTAATTATTTCCACTTTTTGAGGATTCATTATGTTGAATGCTCAACACAACCTAAAAGTTCTGTGACCACTTCCTTTTGGGTACCACCTTGTCTTCTACCTTCGGTCATTTTCACCGTGTTTTGAGCCTGATAACCTTCTTATCTGATATGTTTCATATCCGAGTTTCTCTTGAGAATATTAAGAACCATCCTGAGAAACACCACGACTGATCAAGGAACCAGCGACCCAAATTTCTCCCGGCTTACTTGAGAAGTTCGACATCGGTGAAATATTAAGGCAGCGAAAATTGTATGGGAAGTCAAAGTAGCCGAGTGCCAACATTCTTCGGCATCGACCGATAAGAGTATCTCTTTTATGAATATAGCCTCCGAAAATATTTCGCTGAGGGCTGATTCTTTAGGCTTCGGCATAAAAGTGTGATTGTAAGTGCCACACATAGATAAAGAAACATTGTCGACCGTAGAAACCCTGAAAACAAGTTTCGATATCGACGAGAGGGAACTAATTAATCATTTCAATGACTCTTGGTATCGGCAACTGTGACCTCTAGTCTTTTCTCAAAAAACTCTCAGTACAAGTGAAATTCCGAGAAGGACTTTTATCCACTAGCCAAATATCTTTCCATGATTATTTTTTTTAACCAAAATCGATAATCCCGCGGAATTAGTAATTAATATCAAAGTTTTACAAATAAAAACATTAACAAACTCGTGACGTAATAACAATGGTTCCAAAAGATCTAATAATTTATGCAAAAGATTTAAATAAGAATACATGTTTGATTCACAACATGATACTTTTAAACTTTTCTTTATATACAATCAAAAACCCCCGCCAGGATTGGTTTACATACGAATAGACAACCCCAACGACTCGGCTAACCTACCCGGTCACTGTGAGATTACGAAATTTTAAAAATAAGAAAGACAAAAGAGGTGTTAATCCACACTTCCAGGAACACAGGGCGAGAACCCGCTAACTATATATCTCCTATTCTTTGGTCCTCTCTCAGGTTGTCTTTCGCGCTTGGTGGTGTCTTATGCTCCGTTGTCGCCACCATCTATTGTGCCTCGTGTAACTCCATGATCATGTCTTTTGCTTCCCTAATTTGTCTCTACAGCCAAACGGTGCTCCCCGCGCAACCTTGCGGTGGCGGTATCCTCTGGGTTTTTTCCGTCAACTGACGCCTCAGTTCCCTATTCTCTTGGAAAAGCTCGACTATTGATATTTGAGCCTGCTCTAGTTGTTGAGCGAAATTTTCGACGGAAGCTCTTGGCTCTTCAACCCTCCCCTTTCTTCTTCTGCCTCCTTTGCCAGCGGTCCCAACCAACTCCGAACAATCAGTAGGCATTACAAACTCCTCGAGGTTTGGACGCGCACTCAGTTCAGCCTTGGAGCGGTCCCCCTCTCCTTCCCGGGTTTTCTTATTAGTCCTTCCCCTTCTCTGTGGCTTCAGTCCCGGAGAAAGCGCAGTCTACAGCTTATTTATCCTGGATGTATCTGTGACCACCCCAAGCCCATGTTTAGACGCTAACGCTGCCTCCGGGCAGATATTTGTACCTCTCGAAGCCCATAAGAAGGAGTCCCAGGTGTGATGGGGTTGAGACCTCTCACTCTGGCTGCCTCATGGACCTCGTCCCATGTTTGAAGAAGATCCCATAATCACAAAGTGTAAGAGACTCAAGGGGCGTCCGTAGATGGCAAAGGATTACTCAACTGGACGTCGCCAAGACGAACTTACCAAACCAGATCCCCAGGGAATATGAGCATGTCATATAAGAAGGATTTCTTGTAAAACTCTTGGATTTATAGGGAAATCAAAGAGTGACACTAGGCTCGCCATCATAATTCCCATGCCTCGCGACATTATGTTTGAAAATTTTCGGCATGTCGCAGCTAATCGATGAATGCGATCCAGAACATGAAAGCGCTGTCGATCAGGGTTGCAGGAAAGAATGCAGTACGATCCTTTCGATCCTTTTTGAACTTCCGAACCTCTGTTATTTATAAATGATTCTTGGCACGCTTGGTGGTATGAGTTTCAAAGGCATTTAACAACCTTCTTTGTACGATATCTGACCTCTCGGGAGCACACATGCGCATAATTCATCCTCGACGACTCTTTTTCCCAAAGGTTAAGTAATTACTATGATAATTATACATTCATGTCTATCGTACTTGATTAGCCACACTACAACATGCTGAGGTGTTCATTTATAATGAACAGGAGCGGCGGCTTCACAGGTCACTTGAAGGAAGCATTTGGGATCACGTAACTATTAAAAACGACTGAGACTAGAAAGCTGCATAGGTACGTGTTGATCTGTTGTTTATTTATGTCAGATCATGGGTTGCTTGATCGCTAAACTACTTCTGCTTAATTGCAAGAAGAACCTTCCCGATCACCGACCAAAGTTTGTCTTGTGATCCCGCTGAAGAACTGAAAGAATCACCGAAGCGACGAAGTATGTCAAGCTCCCGATTTAGGCATCCCAATATTAATCAACCTAAGTGGAATGATCAAGCTGTGCACCGAACAAGATGCATCATGAGCCGAAAAATGTGCAAAGGTCACTGATGCAAAGCTCTAGCAAGAACAACAGTTCGCAGGACATTCAAACAAATCCAGATCCATACTTCAGAAGTTGAACGTCATCCTCGCAAAATATAGGGCGCACGCAGCAGACATCAGGGGAATCTATGTGGCTCCAATGGAACAACATAGGTTTCCATGGGCCAACACCTATGAAAAACTCTTGATCAGATGGTCTGATTATGAAAGGTCCACCCTTTTCAAGAAACAACTCGGGTGGACTGTTGAAATACTGTTAGATAATGACGCCACGTGGCAATTCTTGATTAGATCAAATTGTATTTTACCGTTAATTACTGTTAAGACTTTATATTATAAATAGGAACATCGACCAATGGTGAAAGGGTCGATGGTTGTTGTAAGAACTCTTTTCTTTTGGTTGTTGATAATTATTTTGAGACTGCTGCGAATTAAGAATTCCTTCTGGACCAGAGACAAGCTATTTTCATCAGATGTATGTGATTGGAGTTTGGAGAAGAATTACTTCCTTTCCTGTTCCATGAATGTTGCAGTAAATGAGTAAGAGCAATTAATTATGTTGTCAAGTTATCTGGTGCAATGCTTTAATGTTCCTTGCTTTAAATGATGAAAGTAAATCATTGTGCTTCTATGTGATGAATGTCTTGGTAGATGAACTATTTTTCTTACCGTGACATTGATTACAGTTGTGTTTCTTTCTCTATGCTAAGTAGTTTACCTCAGCTATGTGATGAATGTCTTGGTAGATGAATTATTTTTCTTACTGTGACATTGATTACAGCTGTGTTTCTTTCTCTATGCTAAGTAGATTACCTCAACTATGTGATGAATGCCTCGGTAGATGAATTATTTTTCTTACACTGATCTTGATCATATATGCATCTTCATTCTATTAAGTAGCTCTCTCAGATAGCTGTTGGATGATCTTTCAGTTAAATTATTATTACTAAACCCTTTGGCATAGGATCATTGTCTGCATGTTCGAATAGTGGGTTATCCTAAGCTCGACCCCTTCCCAATAGTTAAAACTCTTGTCCTATCTTCGTCAAGTTGGTTTATATTGGATTGCATCTCTTGTACCTGCCCCACCTAAGAGAAATTACTAAAAAAACTGTCTTAACCAAAGGAAGAGCATTCACCAGAAAACACAAAATCTCATCGATAATTTGGCCAGATTACAAGATCTGGAGAACCATTCCACTCCAAATGTTGCAGAGTCTAATTGGGCCTCGGTGGCAGGTTTGGTTCCTATTGTTGAATCAGGGTATTTAAGCCCCATCAAAAGAAATTGGTGCTAAAAGGAGGGCCTGAGAATGAATGGTTGAATATGTAAGTTATATGATATTTTGAACAGTCTATAGATTCATAACGACCCACATGCATGGCTAGTCATCCAACAGACAGCCCACCTTTACCGAGTACTCCTGAAGCGGATAACTCACCCCACTCCGAGGAAGGACATCTTCACCCTGAAATACCTTACGCCCTCCCTCATGAGGAACTGAATCAATTTGGAAGGATTACCAGAGACTATGCTTGACAAATCGGCGCATTTCACTTCACCCCCATCCTCCCTTGAAGAAAACAACAAAGCATACTAGTAGTCATCACTCTCGACAAAGTTTTTGTACACTTCATCGAAGACTTAATACCTCTTGAGCTCATACCTAAGACACTAGCCTACAACATCTCCAAACCTAACAATCTTTCAGAAGAGGAAGATCTTGACTCTGACTCCGAAGAAATGGAAGAGAACCACGGTCAAGAAGAAGAGAGGGAAGTTCCACTTCAACCAACCCTGGTTGGCCGGGGACGCCATGGCTGTCCCTGGATGAGTACACAATCTACCTTGGCACCTAGAAAATTTTCTCCCCAAGTATGATCTTGAAACCTCAGGATTGCCTGAAGATCATATCAAGAAGTTCATACTCGCGATCAGGCTTATGAACGTTCAACATGAAGACGTGGTATGCAGAATTTTCCCCTACATGTTTGAGAACTTAACTTCCACTTGGTATTTTAACTTGCCAGTAGGATCCATAACCAGCTGGACTAAGTTACAAAAGGACTTCCTAGAAAAATTTGTCGAAGAAACTACCACGGGAGCCCTTATGGCCGAATTATTCATAGCCACCATGACCCCAAAGGAAAGGGTCAACTATTTCAATCAAATATTCGCAACTATCCTAAACGAATTCCAGCCCGCGGTGAAACTGGCTCAAGAGTTGCAAATCGAGGTCTATGCCAACGCGCTTCCGGCCTCTATTTCCATGTTCGTTAAAAGAGCCGCTAAGCAAACCCTCACGGAGAATTTTGAAGAGGCCAAGACGATAGAGTTCTAGATGAAAGGGTGTAAAGAAGGCCAGGCATCTCTAGCAAGAAAAGAAATCCAGCTCCCTCCCAAGAGAGGACTCCTCTTGACTAGACCGTCGGGGAAGTCGGTTGAACCAACTCCCAATAAGGGTAATGGAGATATAGAAGACCTGCAATGCATGGTCAAGAAAATATCAAATGAGATTATAGATATGAAAAGAAATGCAGGTGACGGAAACCAAGGCTAGAGACCCTATAAGCCTTTCATTAAAAGAAACCATCCTTTCAAAGCAATTGAACCTCCCTCAGCCAACCTAAACATTGACTTAGGGAATGTCGTGTCTGATTCTTTTTGTACGTACCACCAAGAGAACCACTCAGAAAGGGAATTTCCTCAGTGGTTCCACGCCATGAATTTAATGGCCAATCATTTTCTGGGTGAAGTCTCTCTGACCAAACCATCCAATAGTTCGGCCTTTAACATTGTCTATCAGGAAGAGGTTGACCCACCACAAGACACGACCATGTTGATATGGGATCCTGACATGATCGCATCTTCAGATGATCTGTTTAAACCTCAGGCACCACCCACAGAGATATTGGTGGTACAGGCACATAGTAATGGTCAACCCGACCCAAAAGATATCGATGCCACCCGTGCCTCACAAAGTAAATTAACTCCCGATCACCCGAGAATTCCTTTCGCTCCCGGTAAAAATCCTATAAGTATCCATACTCATTATTCCCCTGAATTAGATTACAATGTAGTAGAATATTTGAAGAAGATGAAAGCTAATGTATCGGTCATGGACATATGTAGAATCCCTCAGCAGAAAGACCTTTTGTTGCAAGCTATAATTTCGGTAGAAAACCCGACCATCGGCAATAGTCAGGAGAAGAATCTGCCCCCTATGGATTTGGAAAGCAAACCAACGATAAAAACCTACTCGGAAGGCAAGAAGGAGAGGCCTTTTGTACCACCTTTTCTTTTAACGTTCGAAGTCTTCAACTAGAATCTCCATAACTGTCTGGTAGAATTCGACGCATCTTCCAATGTCATTCCCTTGGTTGTTTGTAACAAATTAGGTGTTTTCCCTCTAAAAAGTGATAAGCATGTCATACAACTGGATAGGACCTAGGTCAAAGTCATGGGGGAACTCAAAGATGTGATGATCAGAGTATCCACTCATCCTAATTTCATACAGGTGATTGACATCATTGTGGTGGATATCCCTGAGTCATATGGGCTATTATTGAGCCAAGATTGGTCCGAAAAACTAAATGGATACTTCAGCATAGGCTGGGCACACCTTTGGCTACCACTGAAGGGATACAAGAATATGATCAAAATCAATAGGGAAATATACCTGAAACATACGGTCACTGACCTGGAAACCCCGAACGAACCAGCCTCTATCGATTTGCCCATACTAGGGAATTATTATTGTGATTCTCACTTTGGCAATTTTTCTCCTCTCCTATCTGATGTTTCGCTTACCCAAAGATCCGAGATGATATTTCAAGAAGAATTCTCGATGCGAAGGGAAGATTCTCTCTTTTGTCAAGACCTAGTGTTAGGTCTTTCGGAAGAAAAGATCGAGGAGAAGAACACTGATTGGAATGGAAATCATTGCTTGCAAATTTGGACCCTTTATTTTGATGGATCCAAGTCACAAGAGGGTTCGGGAGCATAGTGCATCCTCATCGATCAAAAGGGTAAACGTCATTTCTTGTCTTGTAGACTAGAATTCGAGTGCACTAACAACACTATCGAGTATGAAGCCCTGGTACAAGGGTTAAAGAAATCCATAGATCTTAATGTCAAGGAATTAAAGGTGTTCAGAGACTTGGAAATCATTATTAGACAATTTAGAAACATTATACATTGCAACTCCCCTCATCTTAAGAACTACCAGCATGAGGTGCAGAGGCTGATAGAACGCTTTGAAGCTTTCAATATCACTGTGATCCCCAGAGCGAAGAACGTCCTTGCTGACTCCTTAGCCACCGCTGCCTCAAGACTCTCACCTTTAGAATATTATGAAGCCTCTCAATTCACTATAGAACTTCTCTACAAGCCATCGGTACCTAATAATATCTCTAATTGGAAAGTCTTTGAGGGGGATGAACAGATCATAAGATTCTTGACTAATCAAGACAACTTCAAAGACCTTTCTATTGATGATGAAGAGTTCCAAGGGAAACTAACAGAAACCAGTCCTCGGGAGGGTCAACGCGCGGATAAACCAAAGGCTCACACAATTCCAAAAGGGATAGCAAATCTAGAGAATTTGTTTGATCTAAAAGAACGATTCAAAGGACCTAAAAACGCAAAGACTGGTAGCTCCTGCCCCCTCCACAAAACTGTAAATCTTGGAACCCCGGGCAACCCAAAGCATGTAAATCTCGGCAAAATGATATCTAAAGAGGAGAGAAAATCCTACCTCAAGTTATTCAAACAATACCAGGATGTGTTCGCCTGGTCCTATAAATATTTGAAAACGTATGATACCCACATCATTCAACACACCATCCCATTGAAACCCGAAGTCAAACCTTTTCAACAAAAGCTCTGAAAGTACCACCCATCCTTGGAGCCCCTAATGTATCAAGATTTAAGGAAGCTTTTAGATGCGAAGATAATTTTCCAAGTTAGACATTACGCCTGGGTAGCGAACCTTGTTCCAGTAAGAAAAAAGTCAGGAGAAATCCGATTATGCGTAGACTTTCGGAATCTCAACAAAGCTTCAGAAAAGGACAATTATCCCATCCCGCTGATGGAGAAACTCCTACAGACCGTGTTGGGCTCGAAAATTTTCTCCCTCCTAGACGGTTTCTCAGGATACAACCAAGTGTTGGTTTCAGAGGAAGACCGATTAAAAACTACCTTTCGGACCAAATGGGGAACCTTCGCTTATAAATGCATGCCTTTTGGCTTGATTAACCCAGGAGTGACCTTCCAAAGGGAAATGGGCATGGCATTTCAAGGACTTATAGGTAGGTGCATGGTAGTATATTTAGATGACGTAACGGTATATTCAAAGAATAGAGAGGAACACATCCAACACTTAACTCATATTTTTGAAATATGATGAAAATACAGTATATCACTCAATCCTAAGAAAACTATCTTCGGTGTTGAAGAAGGTAAGTTGTTAGGTCATGTTATATCTCAAGCAGGAATTCGCATAGACCCCGAAAGGATTAAAGCCATAGCTCAACTCCCTCTACCCCATAACAAGAAGGCTATGCAATCTTTTTTTGGGCAAATTAATTTTGTAAGGAGGTTCACCCCCGACTTCTCTGAAATCATCAAACCCTTACAAAAAATGATTCGAAAAGATTTCGAGTTTAAGTGGGATGATGAACAAAAAGATGATTTCAACAATATCGAAGCTTCCATATCTCGGGACCTGGTATTGCGAAGTCTCGATTTCAATAGATACCAGAAATAGAAAACCATTGGAGAAAACCACTTCGTACACACCTCAAAAAAATGGGGTTGCAGAAAGAATGAATAGGATGTTGATGGAAAAATAAAGGAGCATGTTCAATGGTGTCAGGTTAGGAGAGGAATTTTGGGCAGAGGCAGTGGGTACTACATGTTACCTCGTAAATACATCACCCTCATCACAGTTGGTGGACAAAACTCTGCATGAATTATGGACTGGTAAGAAAACCTCTCTTGAACATCTCAAAGTGTTTGGTTGTGATGCTTATGTACATGTTCCAAAGGAAAATAGGAGTAAGTTGAAAAAAAAAAAGCCAAAAAGTGTATCTTTATTGGTTATAAAGTTGGTATGAAAGGTCATAATATTTGGAACCTATAAACTAAGAAGATTGTTCAAAATCAAGATGTTGTTTCTAGAGAGGTTAAAGATGTTCCCAAACAAGAATTTCTACCAAGGCAAGAAGAACTTGAGAAAATGGAGTTTGAGTTGGATGATGCAAATATGAATCAACAAAATAATATGAATCAGAAGAACATGAACCTCATACTCCAGTATTGAGGATATTAATGATGGAAAGAAGGAAACCAGAAAGGTATAGTCCACCTGATTTTCATGCTAATTTTTATTTATCTATTATAGATGATGATCCTATAACTGTCAGGGAAGCAGTGCACTCAAAAGATAGTAAACTTTGGAAGAAGACCATGGATGAAGAGATGGATGCCTTTGATAATAATGAGGCATGGGATCTAGTTGAGTTTCCAAATTGAATAAAGGACATTGGTAGAAAATGGATGTTTAAGAAGAAGTTGAATGCAGAAGGAAAAGTGGAGAAATAGAAATCTCGATTAGTAGCAAAATTTTATTCCCAAGTAGAGGGAATTGACTTTGGTGAAATTTTGTCTCTTGTTTCCAAGTGAACTTATGTTAGATTTATTTTCTCTGTTTCTATTTCTTTTGATTTTGACATAAAATAGATGGATGTGAAGACACCATTCCTACATGGGGATCTAGAATAATAAATCTACATGAAGTATCCAGAAGGATTTGTAGTGAAGGTAAATAAAGAGATGGTATGTAAGATAAAGAATTCACTATATGGTCTGAAGCAATATCATAGGATGTGGTACCAAAAGTTTGAAACATATATCCTTGGACTGGGACTTGTGAGAAGCAGGGTTGATCACTATGTATATTCCAAGTAGGTTGGTAATCACTTCATTTATGTAGTGTTGTATATCGATGACATGTTGCTATTAGGAAATAACATGGGCGTTATCAAGGAGGTGAAATTGTTGCTATCCTCCAAAATTGACATGAAGGATTTTGGTGTTTCTAACTTCATTCTAGGAATGGAGATTAAAAGAGATTGTGAAAATAGGAAACTCTAGTTGAATTAGAGAAAATATGTTGAGATTATATTGTAGAGGTTTAATATGTAGGAAAGCAAACCAGTCAAGGTTCCTATTCTTGTAGGTTTAAATATATCTGTAGATCATTTTCCCAAGACACAAGAAGAGGAAGAGGACATGTCCCATGTTCTGTATGCTAGTTTGGTTAGTATTTTGAGGTATGCAATGGTCTATACTAGGTCGAACATTACACGTGCATTGGGATTTTTGAGTAGGTATATGTCAAAATCAGGGAAGGAGCATTGGACAATAGTAAAGAGGGTTTTCGGGTATTTATGTGGCACTTATAGTTATGGATTATGCTACGAAGGAAGACCATGATTGTATAGAGTGTTGGACATACATGTATTTTTTGATGTAGATTGGGCTGGTGATCAAGATCTCAGAAGATCTACAAGTGGGTGTGTGTTTAAACTATTTGGAGGAGAAATCAGCGGGATGAGAAAAAGATAAGTTGTAGTGGTATTCTCAACTATAGAAGTTGAATACATGGAAGCCACTCATGCATGCAAGGAAGAAATATGGTTACAAATATTGTGTTTACGTATTGGGTTGGTACAACAAGTAGTAATATTCGATTTTGGTAATCAAAGTGCAATCTTCCTGGAAAAGAACCCAACTTATCATTCAAAGACATAACATATTGATGTCGAGTATCACTTTGTGAGAAACATGGTTGAAGACAAGAAGGTATTGCTGGAGAAAGTTGACACTTTGAATAATGTTGCAGATTCATTGAAACAGTCTGTGAGCATCAAGAAGTTCTCTTGATGTAGAGAAAAAATGGGCTTTGATGCCATGGATTGTTGACTATGTAATACTATTGTATATTTTAACCTTGTACAACATTTTACTAAAAATAGGTTTTCAATAAAAGAACAAAAAAGATACAATGGAAAATACACACATTACACAAAGATTTTTCCGTTGGAAACCCAAACCAGGAAAACCATCATATTCTATATCCATTCATAGTGATACGTTGTTTATAATACAATATAAATATAGGAGCTATTGGCATTCAAAACCCTAACCCAATGACCTAGATTAGTCAACAACCCTAATTCCTTAACCGAAAATAGAAAACCATCGGCAAAAACCATGTGCCGAAAAATCGCCCAACAATGGACATGAAAATCGAGGTGACACCAAAAATGAGGCAAAAGTGCCACTACAACCTGCATTTTTCTCATCCAACTAATTTCTCCTCCAAAAAGGTTAAACACATACTCTCTTGTAGATCTCCTATGATCCAGATCTCCAACCTAGTCTACATCCACAAAGCCATGTATGTCCAATACTCTGTCCAATCTTGGTCTTCCTTGCTAGCAAAATCCATAGCTAGCAGTACCACAAAAATACCTGAAAACCCTTTTTACTGATGTCCAAAGCTCCTTCCCTAGTTTTTACATATACCTACTCAAAAATCCCACTGCATGTGCAATGTCTGATCTAGTACATACCATTGTATACATCAAACTTCCAACCACTCGCATATGGAACACAAGACATGTCCTCCTCCTCTTCCTGTGTCTTGGGACACTAATCCGTAGATAAATTTACACCAAGAGGAAGAGGAACCTTGACCGGTTTACATTCGTGCATATTAAACCTCTGCAGTATTGTCTCGATGTATTTTCTCTTATTTAACCAAAGTTTCCTCTTTTTTCGATCTCTTTTAATTTCCATGCCCAAAATGAAATTTGAAGCATCGAGATCCTTCATGTCAAATTTAGAGGACAACTGAGTTTTCACATCCTGGATAATCTCCTTGTTGTTTCCTATCAACAACATGTGATCCACATACAAGATCAAATAGATCAAATGATCACTAATTAATTTAAAATACACACAGTGATCAAATTTTTGATACCACAACCTTGGTGATTGTTTTAAACCATACAGGGACTTTTTCATCTTGCATACCAGCTCCTTCTTTCCCTTCACAACAAATCCTTATGGCTACTTCATATAGATTTCTTCTTCCAAATCCCCATGTAGGAATGTTGTCTTCACATCCATCTGTTCTACTTCAAAATCAAATGCAGCAACAACAGATAAAAAAAATATTGTAGAAGTTAACTTGGAAACAAGAGAACAAATCTCACCAAAATAAATTCCCTCAACCTAGGAATAACCCTTTTCTACTAATCGAGCTTTATATTTCTCCACTTTTCCTTCTGCATTCAACCTCTTTTTAAATTCCCATTTTTTTCCAATGGGATTTCTTCCAATCGACAACTCCACTAGATCCCAAGCCTCATTCTTATCCAAGGCTTCCATTTCTTCATCCATGGCCTTTTTCCAGAGCTTTCCATCCTATGAATCCACTAACTCCCTAACAATTCTAGGATCATCATCAATAATAGACAAAGCAAAATTTGAATGACATAATATGGAGTATACCTTTCCGGTAGCCTTCTTTCTTGAACCGATCTCCTCAATACTGGAGTATGAGGATCTTCTTCTTCTGATTCATGTTCTTTTGTAGAGTGTGATTCATCATCCTTTAAATACAACTCTATTGTCTCTAGTTCTTCCTTACTTTGTAGGACTTCCTATTTAACAACATCCTTCATTTCTCTAAATACCACATCTCGGTTATACACAACCTTCTTAGTTTATGGGTTCCAAATATTATAACCTTTGAGACCATCTTTATACCCAATAAAGATACACTTTTCAGCCTTCTTATCTAGCGTACTCCTATTTTCCTTTGGAACATGAACATAAGCCTCACAGCCAAATACCATGAGATGTGTGAGAGAAGATTTCTTACCAGTCCACACCTCTTGTGGAGTCTTGTCATCCAACACTGATGAGGGTGATATGTTGACCAGGAAACATGAAGTACCCAATACCTTTGCCCAAAATTCGTTCCCTAACCTGACACCACTGAGCATGCACCTTGATTTTTCCATCAGCGTCCTATTCATCCTTTATGCAAATCCATTCTACTGAGGTGTATATGGAGTAGTCTTCTACCTTGCTATACCACACTTCTTACAGAATTCTTCAAATTCATTCTCACGGAAATCTCTTCCATTATCTGTCCTCAACACCTTAATTATTTTCTCTATTTGATTCTCAACAAGAGCCTTAAACTCTTTAAACTTTTCAAAGACTTCATATTTCTTCATGAGGAAATATATCCAAGTATTCCTCGAGAAGTCATCTATAAATGAGACATAGTACACAAATTTTCCCAATGATGGAACCGACACAGGTCCAAACACATCAATGTGAACTAGTTGTAAAATTCCTTCTTCCCTCATTGCACCAAAGGGGAATCTTACCCGATTTTTCTTCCCATATACACAATGTTCACAGAAATCAAAATCGAGAGAGAATTTAGACATACCTTCAACCATACCTTTACCGTGTAGTAGTTGAATACCCTTCTCTCTGATATTCCCCAGTCTTTGATGCCACAACATAACCTTTTATCCATATACTATAGGAGTTATTTCTTCTTCAACTCCAATATCAGGAACAATGGAACTATTACACCCATCTCTAATAGTGTTTCCATGCATCTTATATAGAGTTCCAAACCGAACTCCCTTCAGCAACACCATTTCTCCTTGAACCATCCTACAGGTTTCCTTTTCAAATATTGTTTTTACCACTGCATCTTCCATTTTTCTTACAGAAATCAAATTTCTGGCCAAACATGGGATGTATAGAACACCGGGTAGTGTTCTAATCCTTCCATCTATGAGCCTCAACTTGACTTTTCCTCATCCTATGATTCTGGTTGTCGAGTCATCACCTAGGAAAACATTGCCTCCATTATACCTTTCATATTCACAGAACCACTCCTTATGGGGATTCATATGAAAGGATGCACCTGAGTCAACTAATCATGCCTCATGATCTACATGTGTTCTTGAAGAATCCAAGTACTTATCCCCTCCTTCTTTGGAGGTATTTTCTTCTGTAGAAGGAGCTTCTTTTGATGCCTTATTTTTCTCAATTCTGCATCTACACTACTTCTTGTAGTGCCCTTATTTTCCACATCTCCATCATAACTTTACAAACTTTATGGGATATTTAGATTTGCCCTTAGACTTAGATCTCCCACTTGAGGACTTAGACATATTTATTTCCTAGGATCATCCTCTTGCAAATAATGCATATGTTCTCTATCCTTCCATTTTCTTCTGTATCATCTCCTCTGACAACAAGGATCAGACCAATTCATCAAACTTCAAGGTAGTTGTATTACTACCTATGGCCACAACTAGACTATCCCATGAGTCTGGTAAAGAGAACAATAAACTGATATACTTATATTAATCTAAAATTTTAATCTCAATGTATACTAAATGAATTACCACAGTATTGAAGGTGTTCAAATGCTCTTCCACTAAGTCTCCATCTCTCATCATCAGGTTATACAACTTCTTTCGAAAGGAAAAATTATTTACTAAGGACTTAGATTGATACAACTTCCCCAACTTATCCGATAAATCTTTGGATGTAGTTTCCTCTTACACATTCAGTAATACTAAATCTGAGAGACACACTCATATTGTTCTCTTCACCTTCTGATCCAACTTTTTCCATTCATTTGTTGAAGTTCCTGTAGGTGCAGTAGCTGGATCCACTGTGATCCATTGATCTCTATATACCAACAAATATTCCATATTGATCTTCCACAGCCCAAAACTTTGCCCATTAAAATTCTTAATCTCCATTTTCGAACTGCTCACCATTTCTTTTCACCTGAAAAATCAATACCATAGATCTCCCACTGTAACAAGGATTATCAAAATCCCGAGCCAAACCCTTAACCATAAAGGTGTCCCCCTGAAGCCAAAAAATCTCTGATACCAAATGTAGATTTTAACCTTGTACAATATTTTACTGCAAATAGATTTTAAATAAAAGAACAGAAAAGATACAATGGAAAATACACACATTACACATATATTTTTCCCCTGGAAACCCAAATCGAGAAAACCAACATATTTTATATTCATTCATAGTGATACATTGTTTACAATACAATATACATATAGGAGCTAGCGGCATCCAAAACCCTAACCCAATGACCTGGATTAGTCAATAACCCTAATTACTTAATCAGAAATAGAAAACCATCGACAAAAACCGTGTGTCAAAAAACCTCCCAACAATGGACATGAAAATCGAGGCGACACAAAAAATGAGGCAAAATTACGACACGTTTCCTGAGGCAAAAAAAATTATCGGGGGAGCTACCCCGGAATCTCTGTGTGCCCAACGCAACATAGAAAAAACTAGGTCTAGTCATGCAAAGACTATAACACATACCCAACACCTATGACCCCCTGCATGAAAAGAAAACAACAAGTGGGAGAATGTTGGGTATGTGTTATATTCTTTACATGTTTGTCTAAGGGTGCATCAGATTTGAAGATAGTGTCTGATGATCCCATCACATGTTTTCTATTTTAGTTTTTTTCGCTATTTTAGCAGTTTTCGCTATTTTCAGTGGTTTTCTAAATTAATCCTGGATTAACGGATTAGGGTTTTGGTAGCTATGGAATACTTCAAATATTGTATACATTGTATTGTGTGTTGAATCCACCTTTTTCGACTGGTTTAAATGTATTTTTTTAAGTCAAATGTTGGTTTTTAAGTTCTTTTCGCTTCGTGACATTTACCTACTGAAAATCTCAGTAGTCTCGACATACGAAATAGCGAAGGATGTTATGTTTCATAAGTTACCACTTTTTATCGTTAAACAAAAGTTTTTAATTTTTGTACCTCGGAATATCACTCTTTGGGAGTTACAATTCACAAGATTTACAAGCTCCGATGTGCAAGGTCACAAAAAGTTTTAAAAATCTTACCTCAGGTGAAAGCCGAGAGTAAGATTCTTTAAACCCCAGTCAAGTGTTGTCAGGATTTCACGTCTCAACGTTCACTCTCTCCTAAAAAATTACCGTCATAACTCTGAAAGACGAAGCCGCGAGACTTTTACATAAGTAACCTGGGTTAGTGTCAGGGGTGATTAGTTTTGACCATGGTCAAAGTCTCTCGGGATTTTGCGACTCAGCATACATCCCTCCCGGAAACTATACCTTTGAAACCCCGAGTGGCGAAGTTGCAATATCGCTCAAACATGATTAATTAAAACACTTAATCCAGTTTAACTTTTGGTTTAAATAAATCACATCATAGTGATCTTGGGATTTCGCGACTCGGCTAGCGCTCCTCCCGGAAACTATACCCTCGAAACCCCGAGCCGTGAAGTCACGATATAAATTAAAACATGATTAATTAAACACTTAATCCTTATTACGTCCTTGCTTAACTAAAACCAATCATCGTGATCTCGGGTTTTAGAGGCTCGAAAGGTTAGAGTGAAAACTCCCGATATGGCGAACGCCGAAAGGTTGATTAAAGTTTAAGTAAGCTAAATCAAAAAAGCTAAGCCAACTTAATCAGTGTTCAATACAAATAATAATATGCACAGTATACGAGGTAATTTTTAAATTTTCCTTGCGCCAACTTGTGTCACAAACCGTCGAAATTTATGGCATTAATGGGAAATGAGGTGAAACGACAAGTAAGGATAGGGTCTTTATTGCTAAATCTGTCTCTAAATATGATTTGACCATTATGTTCATAAGGACACCAAGATTTTAAATGATCGAAGATATAGATCTTTTTCCTTTATGTTCTATTCATAAAGCTCATTTCTATCCTGTGCAGATAAGTTTTTTTTAGCAAAACGGATCTTTGTATGTATATGAATATTTATTATAGGAGAGCTAAGTCACAATATTTTGTCATGGCCCCGTGAAAAGCGTCCAAGACAAATGCTGAGATTTCAGGACAAGGCTCCAATAATGTTTCGGATTCTTCACCTCGAAGCATTGTTTCCATACAAACCTGGTCATAGATCTCAGAGGTTTTGCAATTAGATTTGGTGAAGTGTTCGAACGATTCCAGTGACAACGAGAAAGACGACTTGACTACCAAATACAAGATCGTCATCCAGGAAGAGATGCACAAAGTAGCGGCCAAGCCACGTCTTCTGCCTTACTATGACATGATCCGATGGGTGCTAGATCATGTAGATATCCCTACCATAACCATCATCAGCGAGCAGAAGGTCATTGTTGGGACCTTTAGACCATAAAACTTGCAGGCGATGTACAAGTTACCACCCACGTTGAACTTCACATACAATGCATAGTTTCTAGAGGATTTTAAACAGAAGGAATGCGAGCAATACGCAAAAATCTTATCTGATTTGATCAAGGATTGGGTCTCACACCCAACGAAGTTTAGAGTAGATAGCAACTAAATTTATTCCATATCTTCTTTGGAACCATAGTTCAAATACATAGTGATGATGACCTGTAGATTGTATGGGAGAGAAGACACCATGCATTTTTTCCTCCCATGGGTGCCTCTGATGCATACAGTAGCAGAAGGTTGTTCTTTCGACAGGGACAAACTGCTGTCAGATAGTCTAACCAGTCGGATTATAGAATATCGGACGCAGAGGGAAAGCGGGAGAGTCGCCTCATTTTTTATGTCTGCATACATCATGGACGTCGTGTGTTCCATGACACCTTTTCTCTTAATGAGTTGGAGATGGGCTCCATCAAAGACTGATCCTATCCATGTCTATCATTCTAAGCTTTGGGAGGATAAGGCCTCAGATTTTATATATGAAATCTTCAATTGGGTAATGGTACCGATGCATGTCGCCATCTTCAGTAATCCACCGCCCCAGATCTCAGATAGCATTGCGGTCAATTTGAGCAGGGTGGTCGACTAGTACGTGGAGGAAGAGTTTTCATACATCAGGGTTTTCAGTGCTTATGTCCCTCCACATGCTCTACCATTATTTATACCCGATAGGTTGGCATGTCGCGAGATCGCCATGCAAACCGTGATTGGTGGCATACGTAAAGAGCTAAAGGGGTTTTCAAAAAAGGTATGGCCACCTTTCCCCATTCATTTAAACACCTATTCTTTATTAGATTTCGGGCATGCAAAGGCCGAGGCAACAACCTTAGAAGATATAAAATTAGTCAATATTGAATTCAAGAAACACGACCCACATAGGGTCGTGAGTAATCACTTGGCTAGCTGTGGCCTTAAAAGGTTTGAGCACGAGAATTCGCCTCATGACGATATTTTCTAAGGCGCAAGATCATATGCCAAGGTTTTGGCTCGGATACAAGCCCTATCACCCAAAGAGAGGGCCTATGTTTTCAAATTCCAAGAACATAGGTGGAGTTGCCTTCCCCCAGTATTACAGGGCGAGAATCCAACAACCGTAGTGGTGCAGAAAACAAAAGTTGAAGGCTCCAAAGATTCAACACCCAACCAAGAAGAACAAAAGGATAAAGAAAAGCAAACTAGGGGCCCGAAACGGGAATCTGAGGCTTCCGATCCTCCAAGCGAGCCAACTTCAGTCGTTACTCCAGAGAAATCATCGAAACAGGTATGTAATCCCATTTTTTATGTTACTCCTTTGCAGTCGACAAAGGGAATACCAAACGCAAGTTGGATTTTTGGTGAAGAATTAGCACCCATATCAGTGGAAGAGCTACCTCCGAACGAATTATTCTTCGATAAGAAGAGAAAGTTTGTCGTGAGACAAGAACTCTACCAAGAGGCAGGTACTGTATCCAAGAAATTTAAAATTATAACTGATGGAAGAACCATGAAGAAAGAAGAATTTGCAACGCAAATAGCAGGAACATTGCGTGCTTTCACTACGACAAACCAATATTCGGTCGGGACCCTAAAATATTAGCTGAAGCAAAAAAATCATCTAATCAAGACATTAGAGGCTAAACTAGCTACAACAGAGGCTGCTGCCAAAGATCAGGTGAATGCAACTTTGGAGCAAACTAGAATAGATGATCAAAATGAAATCGAGCGGCTCAAAGATGATCTTGAACAGACACAGCTGATGGTTCAGACAGGTCAAATACAAATAGTCCAGCAAGGAGAATTGATAGAGCAGCTTCGGGCCAAATTAGAATCAGTCGAAAGCCAGGTAATCGATATCGGGATATTTCAATCCCAAGAAATAGAAATCAGAAAAAGGTTATCGGCGGCGCAACAAGGTCTGCTTGTTAAAGTAGAAACGATTCAAAGTAGTTTCCAATTCATTGATCAGATATTGGAGAACCTCTCTCTCAGAGAAAGGGAAGTTGGAGCGGCTCGGGTTACATTCCAGGAGGCTATTATAGCCACAATGAGAAAGGAAATAAGCAGTAGTTCCAGTTTTCCCATCTCAAAGCAGACCAGGGGCAATATCTTGTTGAAAGAGTGGGAGCGAAATATATCTAAAGGCAGACAACAAGCTAAGGAGATAAGAAAATCTTGTGAAGAAAATTTTGGTTTTTTAAATGGGATGTGGTTGGGTTCTGATGGTGAAAGTAGCATTGAGATATTAGGTCAGATCAATACAGCCAAATATCTGCTAAATATCAAGGAAAGTGAAGAAAGAGAATTAGCTGAAATTTTACAAATAACCTAGACAGACATAGTTCAAATAGATAAATGGATAATTAAACCAAGCATATTATTATGTTCTATCAGCGCCAAATACCAGCAGGTGGAAGGAAAGTTTCCACGATTGGTGAAAGACTGTTATATTTTTTAGGCCAATAACCAAGCAAAACCTTCTAAGCTAATATCACAGTTGGTGGAGAAGTGCGTTATTTGCACGGAGCAGGTGAAAGGGAAGGTTTCTGGTACCAAATGAGGATAGAGATAAAGAAACGAAACGTTTTAACTCCTTTGATTGTAACCAAAAACCTCTGGAACGATTGAGATTCCAGCATATGAAAATTTGTATAAATATACATTTTGTAGAAAGAAAAAAGGGCTGGACCTTTTTGGTCAATTGTAAAAGAGGCTATCTTCTTTTTGAATTAATACAAAGCAATCCGAAGAATCCTGATTCCGTCACGACTGTGCCATGAGTTTTTTCTCTTTGTTATTCATATTCAATTTTATTTCGCTTATATACATCTGATGAATGTTACACCGCAATTTAGTAAAACTTCTACTATGGTGGTTAAATTCCGTTCACCTATATCATTTACAGTTTTTCCTCTATATTGGCTAGCAGTAGAATGCAAGACCTGTGAACTTTTAATTTGTCATATTTTATACTTCGTTAGATTCCTTCTTAGTATATTTTCTTCCTCTGTTTAAGGAGTGAGATTCTCCCTTAATAGGAGCCTTACTTTATAAATAGATAAATGTTTTTCTCATATTTCACACACTTTTTATTTCAAATATAACACAGTTACAGAAAAAGGCCTTTGGTTTTCATTTTGTCCTTAACATTAATTTCATAGTTCTCTTTATAAGATCAAATTGATACAACATAAAAACTTTCAGATTTCTTTTAAATTTTTCTGTTCCTCTATGATTGTCCCCATTATAAGACAACCTAATATTGAACCCAGTTTATCGAACCAAACCCATATTGCTTTAAATATTTTTGATACTATACTTAAAACAGCCACCACCCGGGTAGAACTTGAACATTCATGGGTTGCAATCGAACGGGATATAAACATCCAGGAACAGTTGGAAGCTAGACAACGACAACCTAGAAATCAACCCTAGCTTCCTTTCCCGAAGGTATACTCTTCCCCCTTTTTTACACCTTACTAAATTTTGGATGCCTAGACACTGTACTTTTTAAAGACTTAAGTACAGACTCTGGAACAACATGTTTTTTGCGTCGTTGCCGGGGAACGAAGTTACAAAACCTTTTCCCTAGGAAGAACGACATATATTTTCAAGTTTCACCCTTTGATAGTGAACAAAGAGTGGGCACTTTCTAAATGATTTTCCTATATTTCACTTGGAGACTCTACGTATAAGTAAGCTGGAATCCAGTCGAAGGAATACTAGACAAAACCCAGAGAGAAAGCATACCACGCCTATTTCAGATCTCGAAAAAATACTGAAAGCTAGAGGTTCTCTTAAACCAACTACTGCAGTCTATCAACTTAAGCACCCGCAACCCAAGACCAAGAGTTCTTGTGAACCTTCAACTTCACATGGTACCCCTCCCGAGACCACTAATTCATTTTTAGCTAGTTCTGTGGTTAAAAGTGAAATCCTTTCGAAAACCTCTGTCGAACACAAAGGTAAAAACTCTGCAGTAAATTTATCAGCAGTTGATATCCCGCCGACTCTTCTTTTAGACTTCCCGACCTCACCAAGTCTTGAAGAGCATACTATATATTCAAATCTCACACTTGCGGGATCCCCTGATTACATCTCCTGCAAATCCGAGGAGCCAAGTCCTCACATCTCTGTTCACCCGTCTTCGTTTTTCTCATCCCTCGAAGAAGCTAGAAATATGATTTTAGTCTTTCATAACCCTTTATATAACGCACCCTTTCCTTGTTAGTTAGTACCAATGGTGGCCGCCAAAGGAGGAGCGGGGGGCCAAGTGCCTCCCTTGCCCCCCAGAGTTTTTACTAAAGTGGCTGCGAGATATGCACCTTTGGTTCTACCCGTACCTCTTCATGACCTTCCTGAAAATTATATAAAAAATTTACCAAAATTACAGGGGAAGGGGACTTAACTGCGGCCGAACATATAAATTTCTTTGATCAGTTCGCTGATATTCTAGGTATGGAACACGAAGACGTTTATTCGATATTGTTTGTTCAAAATTTTGAAGGACAGGTACGAACCTAGTTTCGAAGCCTACCCGCAGGGTCTGTCCTTTCTTACGATGCCTTAGAAGATGCCTTTCTTAGACAATGGGGTGAGAAGAAAGACCACTTATATTATCTGACCGAGTTTGGATCTTTAAAGAAAAGGAATTTAGAAACAGTTATGGAATTTATCCAAATATTTAACAAACTGTATAATAAGATCCCAGCTGAAGTTAAACCCTCCCAACCTGCAGCCAAAGTAACCTTCACAGGAGCTTTCGAACCCGACTTTGCCCTTCTCTTAAGAGAAAGGAGGGGGGCTACCTTAACCAAAATGCAAGATGATGCTGTGGAAATCAAATCTAACATGAAGACCTCTGGTAAGTTGAAAGCTACGGTAGAAATGGGAAACAGAGAAACCAGACGTTTTAGCGAACAAGCGGGACCCTCAGGATCTAATATATCCATAGACGACAAGATGGATGATATGGCTAGGATAATTAAAGAGTTGTCGAATAAGATTTCCAGAATGGATCTAGATCAATCCAAGAGTGATCCTTTCGTTAAAAGATAATTCAAAAGAAACCCCAACCCTCAAAATCAATGAAGGCAGATTAAAAATGAAGATCAGAAAATCCAAACCCCTTTAAAAAATGAAAATTTTATAGGGGGAAATGACCTGGAAGATTTTGAGGGACTTGAAGAAGATGTGACAAATTTGGGCGATGACTGCATTCATCCCTATGTAACTAAAGAAGATTACGAGAGTTCGTTGAACACACCTCAACCATCATATGAAGATGATGATATAAACAACAATGATTTCACTGTATGTCAAGAAATGTCTAATTCCATGACAACTGGGGTCCAACCGAGGTATAACTTGAGGTCTAAAAACAAACCTACATTGATTTCTCAACTGAAGAAAATTCTACCTAGAGGTGAAATATATGTGCCTGCCCCGAAAGAGACTGAAACATCCAACAACAAAATAAAAGAGGTAGACTTGTTGGACCTCAAAACGAAGGAGGCTGAGACCCAAACAAGGGGAATCAAGACAACTGAGACACTCGCACCAGTAAGTAAAATCATGAGTAATAAATCTTCCCAGACAAATAAGTTGGAGAAGAAAGAGCTTGAGGTTTCAACCAGAGAAACGGACAAATTTAGCGGTGGTTTTAGTTTTGAAAATGAGATAAATAGGATAAAAATATCGATCCCACTGGTTGAATTAGCAAAGAATCTTGCATATCGAAAGAAAATAACCAAAGTGATAGTTTGTTCAAATCAAGAAATTCAATCAGACGTAATAAATTTAGAAGATGATAAGCCCAATATCACTTTTGGTCCACATTTCGAGGGTGCCAAAGACACCGTTGCTCCTTTCTATATCACCCTAAATGTACATGATCGACTGCTACATAACTGCATTCTAGATTCTAGAGCTTCACATAATGTGATGCCCAAAGAGATTATGGATAGACTAGGCCTCGAGATCACCCGAACTTACAGAGATCTCTACTCTTTCGATTCGAGAAGAGTTAAGTGCATGGGTATGATAAAATATTTAGTAGTCACCCTTGCACAGGTCCCAGTCAAAAGTGTCATGATGGACGTAGTTATTGCTGATATCCCCCCAAAGTATGGCTTACTGCTATCAAGGTCATGGGGAGCCAAACTTGGGGGGTCCCTCCAAATAGACATGACTTATGCCACAATTCCTGTGTTTGGTGGGAAACTTACTCAGTTATACAGAGAAACAAGGTTAATTAGCCTATACAGTGAGCGATCCTCAAAATCCTAACAATTTTCCTGTTTACATTGCTAATCAAGATCTAGGAAATTGTATTTTGTCTTTTGATGATGGTATAGACAGTTGCACAGAAGAGAATTACATAGACGAGAAAGAATCTGAAAATATGCATAGCACACGGATCTGGAAAATGTTTTTTGACGGTGCTCTGTCATGTGAAGGAGCAGGTGCAGGAGTACTTTTTGTGGCACCTGGAAATAAATTTGTTGTCCCTTTTTCTTATAGGCTTCAATGGGACATAGACTACACTAACAATGTATGTGAATATGAAGCCTTAGTATTAGGATTGGAAGTTGCCAAGAAGCTGAACATAAAGAACCTGGAAGTATATGGAGACGTTGAGTTGATAGTCAAACAAATGAATCGACAATACAAGGCCAAACACCCGAGATTGAGAGCATATAGAAATTGTGTCTAGGATCTAATGGAAAAAAAATTATCGTCTGTGAATATCCACTTCATCCCACATGCCAAAAATTTGCAGGCCGATTCGTTAGCCAAGGCAGCCTCGGCGTTCACCCCCCCACACAACTTTTAAATTAAAATACCATATAGAGGTAAGGCACAGACCATCCATCCCGAACAACATACAACACTGGCAGGTTTTCAAGGATGACGAACAAATCAGGAACTTCCTAGAAGCAGTGGGTGACTTTTCTGAAACTCACATCAATCAAGAGAATCAAAATGATCACACATGGATCATGCAAGAAGGAGAAGACCCTCATGAGTTCCGAGAAAAAATTGCCAACCATCGCATGTTAGTTTTAAAAAGTAATCAGATTCCAAAGGGACTAATCCCCCTGGAAATACTTTTTGATCAAAATGACATGCCTTTAAAATCCACTCTCCAACCCCAACCAGAAGAGGTTGAAGATTGTGACATAGGGACAAAAGAGGAACCTAGGATGGTGAAAATATCAAAGTATCTTCCTCCTGAGGTGAAAAATAAGTATAAATATTTGCTTGCACGATATAAAGACGTTTTTGCTTGGTCTTACGAAGAGCTTAGGACCTATGACACTACTGTGATCGAACACAAGATACCTCTGAAGCCTGGTGTCAAACCCTTTAGGAAAAAGATTAGACAAATCAACCCTATCCTATTACCCGTAGTTGAAAGATAAGTTAATAAGCTTTTAGACGCGAAAATAATAGTACCACTGAGATACTCTGATTGGGTGGAAAACCTGGTCCCGGTTAGAAAAAAGAGTGGGGATATTAGATTGTGTGTTGATTTCAAAAATTTAAATAACGCTTCCCTCAAAGACAACTATCCTTTACCTAAAATGGATCACGTCTTAGAAAAGGTAGTCGGAGCAAATAGGATGTCTATGATCAACGGTTTCTCTAGGTACAATCAAATTGTTGTAAATGAACAAGATAAAGAAAAAACAACCTTCACTACACCCTGGGGTACATTCATGTATGATAAAATGCCTTTTGGTCTAATGAATGTAGGTACCACCTTCCAGCATGCTATGGATATCGCTTTCATCAGCAAAAGAGACAAGTTTGTAGTTATCTATCTCGATGATCTAACCATTTTTTCTAAGTCTGACGAAGATCGTTTAATACATCTCAAACAGACTTTCAAAAAATGTCACAGGTTTGGTCTGTCTTTAAACCCCCAAAAGTCTCACTTCGCCATGCGAGAAAGTAAACACCTGGGCCATATTGTGTCCCGAGATGAAATTAAAATTGATCCCAGCAGGGTTCAAGCTATAGACACAATAAATATTCCTAGAAATGTAAAGGAAATTCAGTCATTCTTAGGAAAGATAAACTTTTTGAGAAGGTTTATCCCAAACTTTGCTGAAATTGTGAAATTAATCACAGGTATGTTAAATAAAAACAGTGAGGTAAAATGGACAGCAGAGGCCAAAGAATCATTTGCACGTATCAAGAGGGTTATAAGAGAGGCACCTGTACTGGCAAGCAAGCCCCGACTATCTGAAGGATTTTCTCATTTTCTCATTTGCCTCCGAGCATACCATTGCCGCGGTTCTCCTCTAGAAAAATGAGGAAGGCTTCGAACAACCGATAGCCCTTTTCAGCAAAAGTCTCAGAGACGCGGAACTCAAATACGATATAATGGAAAAACAAGCATATGCTATGGTAAAGGCATTAAAGGCTTTTATAACTTATGTATTGCATTCCAAGATAATCGCGTATGTACCTACTAGATCTGTAAAAGAAATTTTAGTGCAGCCTGACAATGATGGCAAAAGGGGACAATGGCTCACAAAAATTCAAGAATTTGATTTGGAAATAAAGCCGACGAAACTAGTAAAAGGTCATGGTTTGGCTAAACTCTTAGCTGAATCTAATTTCAAAGCCCTCGGCATAAATAACATACAGGGATGTGGAGAAGATGAAGATTTGAGCGAGCTCTATGAGCAAACAAGTGAAATCAGAATCGAAGAGAAGTTTACCTCCTCTAACTGGTACAAAAACATAGTATCCTACCTACTGACTTTGAAGTGTCCGAGTGATTTATCTCCATCCAAATCCAGAATGCTAAAACTACATGCGGTCAAATACTGTATATCTGAAGGTAAATTGTTTTGGAAGGACCCACTTGGCTTCCTGTTGGTTTGTTTGGTTGAATCTGAAACAGAGGACGTCATAAGTGAATTCCATGAAGGAGTGTGTGGGGGACATCACGCTTGGAGAGAAACTACTTATAAAATCCTGAGGGCAGGGTATTATTGGCCTAAACTTTTCTCGGATGTAAATGCCAAAGTCAAGGCTTGCGATCCTTGCCAACTATTTGCAGGCAAGAATAAACTCCTAGCGCTACCTTTAGTTCCAGTTAAAATAGAGGCTCCTTTTCAACAATGGGGACTGGATTTTATAGGCGAAATTAACCCCCATTCCAGCGCTCAACACAAATGGATCCTAACCACCACAGATTACGTTACTAAATGGGTAGAGGCCATTCCAACCAGGAGGGCTACAGATTCGGTGGTAATAGATTTCCTAGAAGAAAACATTTTATCGAGGTTCGGCTACCCCTGAAAGATAGTAGCAAATAATGCCCATGCTTTTGAATCTATGGCTATGATCAGTTTTTGCCAAAAATACAATATTGTACTCGACCATTCTACGGCATATTATCCCCAAGGAAATGGACTGGCTGAGTCTTCGAACAAGAGTCTGATCAACATAATTAAGAAAGTGTTGAACGAGAAAAAGAGATCCTGGCATGTACATTTAAAGTACACATTATGGGCAAATCGGATTGGCACGAAAAAATCCATCGACATTTCTCCTTTCCAGATGGTATACGGGACTGACGTGGTATTACCCATAAACTTGGCACTTCCCGTAATGAAACTATGGCAAGATGAGAAAGAAGAACCAAACCACGTCACAAGGAGAATAAATTAGCTAATCGAAGTACAACAACACAGGGTCGAAGTGGACGAAAGATTGAAAAAATATCAAGATGACATGAAAACGTTATTTGACCGTAAGACAAAAGACAGAGAGTTTCTTCTGGGTGATTTAGTCCTAAGATGGGATGCTAGGAAGGAATATTCAGCAAAACATGGTAAATTTGATCATATTTTGTATGGACCATTTAGTGTCGCAGCTTCTGAAGGAAAAAAATCATTTTTATTAGAAAATCTGGATGGTAAAATTTTCAACGCCCCTTGTCAACGGGCGTTATCTAAAACACTACATGAAATAATTGGTTCCCAAAGGATTTCCATTGTATATACCGGTTTGTATTTGCTTTCTATTTCATGATTTCCTTGAGGTAAGTTTTCATTTTTAATTAATTAGGTCAGTATAAATAGAGATATGCAATTTTCAAATACATTCAACTCTTTTAAGGGACACTCTTCGTGTTTACAGGATTTCATCTTGCGACCTAAATGAGCGAAAGGAGAAAACGGAAAGTCATATATCGGAGGCTGAATTCACTGAAAATAGGTGATAGAAAAGGTTTTTGGTTGTTTCAAAATGGTAAGGTAAAGGTATGAACTCACGAGAATTCTGTTCTTTAAGAAAGAAAAGGTCTCCTAAGTGTCGTAAAGGTCCCATCAATCAAATGTTTTCGCTTAGTTGTTATTAAAAAGAACAATTACTTGCTCTGGGTCCTAAGAAGTTAACTTAAAATGAAGATAGGTGATAGTTAAGTAAAGCATCTCTGGGAAAGGGTTTTCAAAAAACGGTTTTAATTTTCGACCCCTGCTCCTCAGTGTACAAAAATCTGCTTGTCACCTGTCTTCTGGTCTTCACTTTTATCTTCTTAAAAATCCAAGTACCTTTCCGGATTTATATACGTAGGGGGAAGAGATTATGTTTTAACTTTGAAAGTTGTAAAGCGTATTTTGGAAATGAAGCCAGTCTTCATAACTCCTCAGTCTCTTACTAAGAAAGTTATGCGTAGGTGGATCCTGACTATTTTGGGTTTTTCAACAGTTTCGAAGGATTGAGGCTTGCTCTAAGGAAAACCCCTAGAAATATTTTTTCCCCTTTTTCCTGCAGGTTAAGGTGTGGTGAAGGTTAAGGGAAGGTTGGTACCAAGAAATCAAAGTAAGTTAACATACCTCCATTGCAAAATATTATACAAATATCACCCCTCATACAAACTGATTGCCCCCACTTCGTGTTCTAAAAAGAAAATTATAAGACAGATGGTGGAAAGAAAGTCATCTCTAATTGTACATCTAGTCTGAAGAGATGATGAAAGGAAATTCAGAAATGATTGTCCTTGTCTCAGCATTTAAATGCATAAATATATTTCTAAGTGGTGAAAGGAAATTCAGCAAAAAAGGGGCAGATAACTTCACCAGGGTACTGAACAGGCCCGCTAGCAGTGAACCAATATCTAAGATGTCTGTAAGGCTGTTATACACGATTTTCACTCTACTCTGGTAATCAATTTTATCGATATTGGATCCACATCCTAAGTCTGGACGGGACTCCCCGATTAAAAACATGTAATAAATTTCGTTGGATGCAAGACAAAAGTTACAAGATCTGTTGGATTTCCTAGAACTGTTTTGATTTGTCTTAATGCAGACCTAAATTCAGTAAAGAGAAAGGGAAAGTCATGAAAGGGACTGTAGCTGAGTATGAAACATAGTTGAGTATTGAAAAGCATTGCAGATGTGAAAAACAAGATCTCTTCTTCCCTCCATTTATCTTTTCCCTAAAGGAAGTTTAGCAAAAGTGAAGCAAATGACTCCATTTACCCAATACAACCACGCGGTCTATTGTTCTTCCCATCTTGTAGGAAGACGGGATCCCTGGTTAGAGCCTATGTTGAAGCCGCCTTTTTCGACTGGTTTAAATGTATTTTTTAAAGCCAAATGTTGGTTTTTAAGTTCTTTTCACTTCGTGACATTTATCTACTGAAAATCTCAATAGTCTCGACATGCGAAGTAGCGAAGGATGTTATGTTTCATAAGTTACCACTTTTTATCGTTAAACGAAATTTTTTACTTTTTGTACCTCACAATATCGCTCTTCGGGAGTTACAAGTCACAAGATTTACAAGCCCCAATGTGCGAGGTCACGGAAAGTTTTAAAAATCTTACCTCAGGTGAAAGCCGAGAGTAAGATTCTTTAAACCCCTGTCAAGTGTTGTCGGGATTTAGCGTCTCGGCGTTCACTCTCTCCTAAAACATTACCATCATAACTCCGAAATACAAAGCCACGAGACTTTTACATAAGTAACCCAGGTTAGTGTCAGGGGTGATTAGTTTTGACCATGGTCAAAGTCTCTCGGGATTTTGCGACTCGACATACGTCCCTCCCGAAAACTTTACCTTCGAAACCTCAAGTGGCGAAGTCGTGATATCGCTCAAACATAATTAATTAAAACACTTAATCCAGTTTACCTTCTGGTTTAAATAAATCACACCATAGTGATCTTGGGATTTCGCGACTCGGCAAGCGCTCCTCCCGGCAACTA
Organism: Picea engelmannii; assembly: GCA_009831015.1. Taxonomy (NCBI): domain Eukaryota; kingdom Viridiplantae; phylum Streptophyta; class Pinopsida; order Pinales; family Pinaceae; genus Picea; species Picea engelmannii. The sequence goes on along the minus strand of ML793658.1, from coordinate 168,850 downwards.
TACCCTCGAAACCCCAAGCCACGAAGTCGCGATATAAATTAAAACATGATTAATTAAACACTTAATCCTGATTACGTCCTTGCTTAACTAAAACTAATCATCGTGATCTCGGGTTTTAGAGGCTCAAAAGGTTAGAGTGAAAACTCTCGATAGGGTGAACGTCGAAAGGTTGATTAAAGTTTAAGTAAGCTAAATCAAAAAAGCTAAGCCAGCTTAATCAGTGTTCAATACAAATAATAATATGCACAGTCTACGAGGTAACTTTTAAATTTTCCTTGTGCCAACTTGTGTCACGAACCATCGAAATTTATGGCATTAACGGGAAATGAGGCGAAACGGCAAGTAAGGATAGGGTCTTTATTGATAAATCTGTCTCTAAATATGATTTGACTTGTCTGTTCATAAGGACACCAAGATTTTAAATGATCAAAGATATAGATATTTTTCCTTTCTGTTCTATTCATAAATCTCATTTCTATCCTACGCAGATAAGTTTTTTTCAGCAAAACTGATCTCTGTATGTATACGCATTTTTATTACAGGAGAGCTAAGTCACAATCTTCTGTCATGGCCCCGCGAAAAGTGTCCAAGAAAAGTGCTGAGATTTCGGGACAAGGCTCCGATAATGTTTCGGATACTTCACCTCGAAGCGTCGATTCCATACGAACCTGGTCATACATCTCAGAGGTTTTGCAATCAGATTTGGTGAACTGTTCGGACGATTCCAGTGACAACAAGAAAGACGACTTGACTACCAAATACAAGATCATCATCCAGGAAGAGATGCACAAAGTAGCGGCCAAGCCACGTCTTCTGCCTTACTATGACATGATCCGATGGGCGCTAGATCATGTAGATATCCCTACCAGAACCATCATCAGCGAGCAAAAGGTCATTGTTGGGACCTTTAGACCAGAAAACTTGCAAGCAATGTACAAGTTACCACCCACGTTGAACTTCACATACAATGCAGAGTTTCTAGAGGATTTTAAACAGAAGGAATGCAAGAAATACGTGAAACGCTTATCTGATTTGATCAAGGATTGGGTCTCACACCCAGCGAAGTTCAGAGCAGATAGCAACGGAATTTATTCCATATCTTCTTTGGAACCATAGTTCAAATACATAGCGATGATGACCTGTAGATTGTACAGGAGGGAAGACACCACGCATTTTTTCCTCCCATGGGTGCCTCTGATGCATACAGTAGTAGAAGGTTGTTCTTTCGACTCGGCCAAACTATTGTCAAATAGTCTGACCAGTCAGATTACAGAATATCGGATGCAGAGGGAAAGTGAGAGAGCCGCCTCATTTTTTATGTCTGCATATATCATGGATGTCGTGTGTTCCATGACACCTTTTATCTTAATGAGTTGGAGTTGGGCTCCATCGGAGACTGAGCCTATCCATCTCTATCACTCTAAGCTTTGGGAGGATAAGGCCTCAGATTTTATATATGAAATATTCAATTGGGTAATGGTATCGATGCATGTCGCCATCTTCGGTAATCCACCGCCCCAGATATCAGATAGCATTACAGCCAATTTGAGCAAGGTGGCCGACTGGTACGTGGAGGAAGAGTTTTCATACATCAGGGTTTTCGGCGCTTCTATCCCTCCACATGCTCTACCATTATTTATACCCGATAGGTTGGCCTCTCGCGAGATCACCATGCAAACCGTGATTGGTGGCATAAGTAAAGAGCTGAAGGGGTTTTCAAAGAAGGTATGGCCACCTTTCCCCATTCATTTAAACACCTATTCTTTATTAGATTTTCTGCATGCAAAGGCTGAGGCAGCATCCTTAGAAGATATAAAATTAGTCAATATTGAATTCAAGAAACACAGCCCACACAGGGTCGTGAGTAATCACTTGGATAGTTGTGGCCTTAAAAGGTTTGAGCACGAGAATTCGCCTCATGACGATATTTTCTGAGGCACGAGATCGTATGCCGAGGTTTGGCTCAGATACAAGCCCTGTCACCCGAAGAGAGGGCCAATGTTTTCAAATTCCAAGAACATAGGTGAAGTTGCCTTCCCCCAATATTACGGGGCGAGAATCCAACAATCGTAGTGGTGCAGAAAAAAAAAGTTGAAGGCTCCAAAGATTTAGCACCCAGCCAAGAAGAACAACGGGATAAAGAAGAGAAAATTGGGGGCCCAAAATGGAAAGCTGAGGCTTCCTATCCTCCAAGAGAGCCAACTTCAGTCGTTACTCCAGGGAAATCATCTAAACAGGTCAGTAATCCCATTGTTTTTTTTACTCCTCTACAATCGACAAAGGGAATACCAGACGTAGGTTGGATTTTTGGTGAAGAATTAGCACCCATATCAGTGGAAGAGCTACCTCCGAATGAATTCTTCTTCGATAAGAAGAGAAATGTTGTCGTGAGACAAGAACTCTACCAAGAGGCAGGTACTATATCCAAGAAATTTAAAATTATAACCGATGGAAGAACCATGAAGAAAGAAGAATTTGCAATGCAAATAGCAAGAACATTTGGTGCTTTCGCTACGGCAAACCAATATTCAGTCGGGACCCTAAAAGATCAGCAGAAGCAAAAAAATCATCTAATCAAGACATTAGAGGCTAAACTAGCTACAGTGGAGGCTACTGCCAAAGATCAAGTGAATGAAACTTTGGAGAAAACTAGAATAGATGATCAAAATGAAATCGAGCAGCTCAAAGCTGATCTCGAACAGACACAATTGATGGTTAGACAAGTCAGATACAGATAGTCCAGCAAGGAGAATTGATAGAGAAGCTTCAGGCCAAATTAGAGTTAGCCAAAAGCCAGGTAATCGATATCGGGATATTTCAATCCCAAGCAATAGAAATCAGAAAAAGGTTATCGGCGGCGCAGCAAGGTCTGCTTGTTAAAGTAGAAAGGATTCAAAGTAGTTTCCAACTCATTGATCAGATATTGGAGAACCTCTCTCTCGGAGAAAGGGAAGTCAGAGTGGCTCGGGTTACATTCCATGAGGCTATTATAGCCACAACGAGAAAGGAAATAAGCAGTAGTTCCATTTTTCCCATCTCAGAGCAGACCAGGGGCAATATCTTGTTGAAAGAATGGGAGCGAATTATATATGAAGGAAAACAACAAGCTAAGGAGATAAGAAAATCTTGTGAAGAAACTTGTGGTTTGTTAAATGGGATGTGGTTGGGTTCTGATGGTGAAAGTAGCATTGAGATACTGGGTCAGATCAATACAGCCAAATATCTGCTAAATATCAAGGAAAGTGAAGAAAGAGAATTAGATGAAATTTTACAAATAACCCAGACAGACATAGTTCAAATAGATAAATGGCTAATTAAACCAAGCATATTATTATGTTCTATCAGCGCCAAAGACCAGCAGGTGGAAGGAAAGTTGCCACGATTGGTGAAAGACTGTTATATTGTTTAGGCCAATAACCAAGCAGAACCTTCGAAGTTGATATCACATTTGGTGGAGAAGTGTGCTATTTGCACGGAGTACGTGAAAGGGCAGGTTTTCGGTACCAAATGAGGATAGAGATAAAGAAACGAAACGTTTTAACTCCTTTGATTGTAACCAAAAACCTCTGGAACGATTGAGATTCCAGCATATGAAAATCTATATAAATATGCATTTTGTAGAAAGAAAAAAGGGTTGGACCTTTTTGGTCGATTGTAATAGAGGCTATCTTCTTTTTGAATTAATACAAAGAAATCCGGAGAATCCTGATTCCGTCACGACTGTGCCATGAGTTTGTTCTCTTTTTTATTCATATTTAATTTTATTTCGATTATATACACCTGATGAATGTTACACCGCAATTTAGTAAAACTTCTACTGTGGTGGTTAAATTATGTTCACCTATATCGTTTACAGTTTTTCCTCTGTATTGGCTAACAGCAGAATACAAGACCTATGAAATTTTAAGTAGTCATATTTTATACTTCGTCAGATTCCTTCTTAGTCTATTTTCTTCCTCTGTTTAAGGAGTGAGATACTCCCTTGATAGGAGCCTTACTTTATAAATAGCTAAAAAAAATTCTCATATTTCACACACTTTTTATTTCAAATATAACACAGTTACGGAAAAAGGCCTTTGGTTTGAATTTTGTCCTTAACATTAATTTCATAGTTCTCTTTATAAGATCAAATTGATACAGCATAAAAACTTTCAGATTTCTTTTAAATTTTTTTGTTCCTCTATGAATGTCCCCATTGTAAGACAACCTAATATTGAACCTGGTTTATCGGACCAAACCCATATCGCTTTAAATATTTTTGATACTATACTTAAAACAACCACCACCCAGGTAGAACTTGAACGTTCATGGGCTGCAATCGAACGAGATATAAACATCCAAGAACAGTTGGAAGCCAGACATCGACAACCTAGAAATCAACCCTAGCTTCCTTTCCTGAAGGTATACTCTTCCCCCTTTTTTACACCTTACTAACTTTCAAATGCCTAGACACTGTACTTTTTAAAGCCTTAAGTATAGACTTTGGAACAACATTGTGAATGGTGAAATTAATACAATGAAGAGTTGAGAGGTGTGACACCAAGGAAGGTTGGTTTTCTCCGGGTTAGGGGGTTTCCAACTTAAATCTTTGTGTACTATGTGTATGAGCCATTGATTAATTTCTATTTTTCTTAAGAATCTATATTCATTTCTTTACTTCACATGTTTAAAACTTACACAATATAATTCCTTTGCATCCTCCTTATCATCGCATCCTCACATATTCCTTTCCTTGTGATGTATTACATGGACCAAAACTTTCACCTTGTGCAATGCTTCACATGGACCCAAAGTTTCCTTCTTCTAGTGTATAACAAGGAAAATATTTATGCATGTGACATATTTCATGGACCAAAACTTTTACCCTGCATGAAATATCGCTCAGAAAATCACTCTTGGTATGAGACAAATTTTCTCTCCTTTCTGATGTATTGCACGGAAATAATTTCCATGTGATATGTCACACTTCCTCATTTTTTTCTTCACCACAACAAACTTGTTATTGCACTGCAAGAAAGTTTGTTTTTTTGTGATGGATTGTTGTGACCCATGTTGTGATGGGTTTTAATCTTTAAAAAAAAGGTTTTTTACTATGCAATTTTTTTTAGTCTATGTAATAGTGCATTAGCTTATTTTTCCTTCACTATTCTTACTCAAACACCTATGTTGAGCTATAGAACTGATAAATAACACACCCAAGAACCTAGTGACCATATCATTTGCATGAAAAAAACACCAACCAACATTCTCTAGATATGCACTCATTCCAAGGGATTTATGGTTTCTTTTATTTATAATATTTTTATTTTATTTTAAAAGAAAATAAACCCACCATGACCAATAAAATTTATCCATATGGACTTAGATCCCCTGATTAGTTTAAAATAACAAACCCACAAGAAGTGGCCTCCGTGCAACCTGTTCTACCCAAATTATTCTGTGTACCAACTATGGTATTTGTTTTGTTACTGGCGCAAAACCCCTTCTTTCTCCTACAAATATTTTTCTCCTCTCGGTGAAAATCCCAGTACCAATAGAATAGATTCCCTCTCCATGTTCTCGAGAGGTAAAAATAACGTTATTTGTCCCAGGCTCACATCAATTGAAAAAAAAAAACTCTAATCAAGGGTTAGGTGGTCATGCTCACACATAGGGATTTTATTTCAAAAATGGGACCAATGAAAATCATAAAACCCTCTTAGATTCAGGGATCATTATGATCAATGTAGACAATTGGTTAAGCCCGCATTCCCACCTGTTTCATTTATAATTAATTTGATCCTTTCTATTCAATCAATAATGGATATTGGACTTTGCTCAATATAGCCTAGAACACCTATGTGAAAAATGACCTTAATTTCTACTAAGTGAACAAGTAGGTAAGTTATGAATAACATATGTCAAGATAGGCTATGCATAAATATGAAGGATTTGGTTATCCTAGCAATAGATCTTATCAAACCTTCTTCAAATTTCACTACCATGTGGGCATGTTCTTCACTAATTATCCTAACTATGTGCAACAATCCTACAGATGACAAACCACTCACATCCGATGTGCTAGCTCAAGCAACTGACATACAAGATCCTAGTGAAACTTGCATGAAGACACAAATGGGAGTTTTTTATTTCCCTCGTGTTCATTGTTTTCTTTGCAAAACATCAGCTACAAAAGTTATTTATTTTGGGGAAGATTTCAATGGTTTTTGTTTCCGGTAAAAAAACTACCCATAGAAGATATAATAACCTTTGAATCCTTGATATATGTCCCCACGTAGGAATTTTTTTATTTTGAAAAACTAAAAATGCTAATATATGATGTTGTTGACATGGGTGAAGTGTAGGACCTAGATGTGGCAATCTAGAAAACCAAAAGGGGAAAAGAGCCCATCATTGAAGTAAGCATGGATAGAGAGGAGGAGACACATATAGAGGTAGAAGTTGGAACTTTAGGCCCAATTTACAATGACACTTTTTGTTCCATGGATATTTTTTTATATGTTAAATATCGTGGATATTCCATTGGAACAATTCGTCACAAAAAATATCAAACTAATCTGAAATCTTATATTTTGCAATATGTTTCCTTAGATCCCATATTAGTTAATTAATAGATTTTCTTGAATTTATGAAATAACTAAATTATGAAAATGAAATACATGAGAAAAAATATACACGCCATCCAAACAATTTAAAACAAGATATATCCTTGGAAACCTAATACGAGAGAAAACCTAGCTCGAAGGTGAGGCCTATGCTCTAGTCTCTTTTTTTTCAGTTATTTAAAGAAAGTAAAAAGAAAGAAGCACTCACTATGGAGTTGAATTCGATACTGTGGATTGAACGAATACTAAAAGATATCCTACCTCCTCTGTTATGATCTCAAAATACCACTCCTTGGATGCTCTCCTAAAGTATGGAACAAGTACAATGTAAAAGAATGCAACCTTTTCTCTTCCTACGACCTGGTATTTAACATAGCTCGATATTTTTATAGGGTTCGGATTTTGACTTCCTGAACTCTAAATTAGTGATAAGGTTTGTAACTTATAGAATATTCTTGAAATTCCACACATGGATATCCCCACACATTTTGATTAATGGGGGATGACATGGAATCCACTCGTACCATGGTGGTAAAAACGGTAGGTCAACTTGTGAGAGGCATAACTTTCACATACAAACTCTAATTGGGGCTATTATTTCATCATTGGAAAGGTCTCAGTGTGTAGAATACGGAATCTTACTCCAGAGTAGGTTTGGACCCAAAAAAATGTCATTTGATGCCTCTTTTGGGTGGTCTTTTGGACCGAATTTTCCAAATTGGGACCTGCCACTAAAATGGCTACGAAAGATGATTCCTCCAATTTTTTCCACCCAAAAAGTACTGAGATAGATGACAAATTATATAACGATCCAATATGGATCATACCTACCCATTTAGGGAGGCTTTCAATCCCCAAAATATTTACTGAATGAGGTGATGAAATTTTCCCTCTACCTTCTCCTTGTAGTACCATTTTTCTTTGCCTAGAAGTTGTCCTTTCAACTCAATCTACCAAATGTCATGTTGCTCCTATCTTGTATTTCTGGACCTTATATGCAAAATTGTGTCCTTTTCCAACTCTTCTTGAGAATCTGGTTCTAAGTCGTCTATGGCAGGTAGGACCTTGTAGTATACCTATGGCGGTAATATGGGGTACCTAGGGAGGTACCCAATGGGAATAATAATAGATATTTTTATGTACGGAGGCCACTTTTAGAAATAATCCCTATGTAATAGTGTGAAAGCAATAAACATGAGAAGGATTACTAGAAGGTTCCTTCTCTAGAATGTTATTAATAGGATATAAGTAGTATATATAGAGGTAGAAGTAATGTATGAGGAGAGTGAAGAATATTGTTATTCAAACAAGCCAGGATTGCTTGGGAGTGCAATCCTTCCATAAGAAATAATAGATAGTGTCGCCTTACCTCACGGGTTTTGTCTAAACTTTCTCTTGTGTTTATTATTTTACATGAGTGGTTTGGTTCTATCTTATATTTTTATATCTTAGCCATATAACATTTTGTATAAGAGAACTTTCTTCGGAAAAAAACAGGGCATTTGTTTTGCTATTTTGTAGGTTTTCAAAAGAAAAAGAGGCCCAAAAAAGATTAGATCAATTTATGTATATTTTTGAGTAAATTATGAAGAAAATAATTGTATATGTGAATTCCTCTTGGCAAAAAAAACCAATTTAAAAAAGAATCGTCTGAAACAGAGTTTGGGAGGTTAAGATATTGTTGCTTAAAATCAACAAATTTACAAGGTTTTTTCAAGGATGAACACACTATTTACAGGTTTCTATAGCATTTGGTGTATAATTTTTCAAAACCATATGTAGATACGAATTTATATCGAAAAAATAGTTGATTTAAAAAAACAATTCATCTGAAACGAAGTCCAGGAAGTGAAGTTATCGACATTTTAAAATCAACAATTTTTCATAGTTTTTCTAGGGACGGTTGTGTGATTTGCAAAGTAAGTTATAAATCCTAGTTTTTGTTGAATGTTTCTTCCAAGAAATATGTCTTGTACTAGAAAAGAGGATGGCCTTAGTATTGAAATACTCATCAAAACTTATAATTCATTATGGGAAAAGAATTGGAGATTTTGGTTACCTTATGGTTTCAAAGATGATGATAAGATATGGTGGAAATCATTGGACTTTGCCAATATTATGACACTTTCCAATGAAACATTTGAAACATTGATTTTAGATAAATGGTCTTATGCTAAGAGTAAGGATAAAACCAATAACAAGGGTTTATTTTCATATGGAAACTCTATATTATAGGTTCATTGGTGTATTCATAAAGAAAATGTCAATGTTTCTATTAACCCTAGTTGCCAACATAATTTCATCAATGTTATATGCCTCAGATATGAAAATATAAGATAGAACCAAATAATTCATATAAAATAATAAACACAAGACAAATTGTATACAAAACCCTTGAGGTAAGGAAACACCACCTATTATTCCTCATGGAAGGAATGCACTCCCAATCAATCCTTATTACAATAAAAATATTCTTCACTTCCCTCATACATTGTTTCTACCTCTATAAATACTACTTCTATATTCTTAAGAACATTCTAGAGAAGGAACCTTATAGTAAGCCTTCTCATATTTATTGATTTCACACTATTACATAGGCCTTATTTATTAAAAGTGACCTCCATACATAGAAATATATATTGTTATTCCCATTGGGTACCTCCCTATGTACCCCATATTACACCCCTAGTTATACTACATACCTACTCCTTTTGATTTGACATGGAAGGCTCATAGAGTTTCATATTCTTCACATTCACTACTAAGTAAATGCACATGTATGGGGGTATACTGAGTCTATAGGAGTTATCTCCCACATTATCCAAATCCTCAAAAGGGCCATACCACAGAGCCTTGATATTCTTACCAGGACCCTATAGTCTTTCCTTGTTTAGCTATAACCAAAATACGTCTCCCACCTTGAATGATTTTTATGTTTTTTGTCGATAATGACGTGCCTTGTACCTTTCTTGTGACTTATTCAATGTCTCTTGTACTTGCAAATGAATATACCTAAAAAATTTTGACAAACTCCTCTACTTTTAATGCTTCTCCCATGGTGTCTTCCCTCACTCCCTCTTGTTGTCCAAAAACAAGATCCAAGGGAAAAGGTGAAAAATACCCAAAGCAAGTTTCAAAAGGGGACTTACTAGTAGAAGTATGGATCGCTCTGTTATATGTTAAGCCCTAATATTGGCTCAATATCCCTTAATTGGGGCATATTACATTAGTAATGTTATTTTATTAATGTCGTCTTTATTCCATTAGTTGTAATTATACCTCCTAGTCTTCTATATATACCAAGGAGACATTTTCATTTCGAATCATCTTGTACTTGAACATGTGTGTGGGGTAAAAGGAGGTTGCCCCCTTGAAGAGGCTTATTATCTGAAATTATCTCTTTTTCAAGGTGTTGAGTACTTATTCTGTGGTTTTTATATGCTATATTGATATTTGGTTATTAACATATGGTATCAGAGCTCAAGGTATGGGGGTTTCACTGCTACATCTGAGACACCGTGGAATTTTCACTATAAATTTGTTTATACAATGATTCAGAAGGAAAAGCTTGGAGGATATTTAGTATATGGATCGAGGTACGTCGGGTTAACAATTCAGCTCCATATGCCTTATAAGTTCATAGATACAACCTTTGTAAGATAGGGTTCTGGAATCATCATGAATTGAGTCATTTCAAAATTTTCGCTATAAAAAATTTTCTGTAACGTTTCAAACCCTAAACTCTGGAGGATATTCTCATAATTTAGTAAGGTATTTGTGGTATCCATTTAAGCTTCTGGTTCATCTTAAATTTGTAGATAGACCCTGTGGAAGATAGGTTATCTGACTAGTCCTATTGACTAGTCTCAAGAAGGTGTTCCGGGTAAAACAATCATAAATGATTCCTATAGTATCCAAATTGAGTGAGACTAGTTGCATTGGATAGTGGACATCCCGTTGTTTTTCTGGTACGAGTTTTAGAATTTTATATCAATTATTTTGTGCGGGGAACGCTATACAAGTGAGATCTCCTGGAAAGGAAAAAAATCAGCAAGTTGTGGGGAAGTTATTGTATATTCCACTTGGGACATCCAACTTTTATCAAACCTATGGAATTGAAGAAAATAAATATCAGAGACCTACAAAAAATAAAATTTCATACTCAGAAGGGCCGAAATTTTGGAGATACAATAAAAGTAAGATTGTCTAGCAGAACCACCTCAAAATCAAGGTTTAAAGTGATACTTGGCCAACATGCCACCAAAAAAGGGAACTTCTACACCAAATAAACCTCCAGACAATCCTACTTGGACTCTTGATGAAGTTGAAGAAATGTGTAGGGACATAAATGATTTAAAAAAGAAGAAAGTAACAAAAGATGAACTACAAGAGATGATGGATTCAACAGAAGCTAAGTTTGAGGCAATAAATACTAAGATGGACGCTTTAAAAGGGGAGATCATGGAAGGATTGAAAAATTTCCTAATAGAGAGGACACCTGAAAGTGAAAATGTATCCCATGAAATTCATGATGAGGACACAAGGAAGGTGAATCAAGAATGGAGAAACTCCAACTTTGGGTTGAAGACCAACCACGTTCCTAAGATCGATATGAGGAAGTTTGATAGCAAGGACCCAATCACATGGATACTTCAGATGGAGCAATTATTTGATCTACATAATGTGCCACATACACAAAAGGTACAAATTTTTTCTTTATATTTAGAACCCAATCAATTTGTATGGTATCGATGGCTTTGTTCTCGCAAATCACTCGTCACTAGGACAATTTTCACAGAAGAAATGATAGCAC
>ML793658.1:123176-134522 GCA_009831015.1 Picea engelmannii | reverse complement strand
CTATATATATATATATATATATATATATATATATATATATATATATATATATATATATATATATAAAAAAAAATCTAAAATAATAATAAGATGTTTCTATCCTAAATTGTTATATAAACATATATTGAAAAAGTAATATTATTTTTTTTTATTTTTATGATGGATGGAATCTCTACATATTCAATTAGGACATTTTTCTATCCTAAATTATTATATAAACATATATTGCAAAAGTAATATTATTTATTTTATATTTTATTTTAATGATGGATGGAATCTCTACATATTAAATTAGGACATTTCTAAATTACAAGAAAATTCATATTCAAATATTATATATATATAAGAGATAAGAAATCACATTTAGAATATCAAGAGATTATTAGTTTTGGGATAAAAAAAATCCTCTTTCACACTTTAGTTACTCAGGTTATATATATTATGTTATATTTAGAGAATCTTGGAGAAAGATAGAACAAAACCAAAAGAATGTTATAATTTATAATCTCAAAATTAAGGGCAATACACCCTATCCTATCCTCATAAAGCATTGCTATGATTAGATACCTAACTTACAAGAACAAGATAAAACACCATGGATGACAAGAGAGTCCCCAAAATTGCTTCAAACTCTAGCCAAATCACCATCAACTCAAGCCTAGATGACATAAAGATGCCAAATCTTGGCTAAATCATTGGGGAATACAAGAAAAAACCATCATGCAAAATATCAATAATATTACAAATATTATCACTTTTAAAATTGAGAATATGTGGTGTGATAAAGAATTAGTGGATAAAAGGAAATTATGATACTATAAGGAGGTGCTCAACCCTAGTTTAAAAGATCAAAATTACCTCTTAGTTTTGAAAGAGAAGTGCAAAGAAGAAAATCAACATTGCTAAAACAAAAACAAACTCTCACTAGTTACATAAGAACAAAAGAAAACAAATGCATAACTATAAATTTAATTGTTAGTAAAGTTCTCCAAAAATATTTATATTCATATAATATATTAATTTTTAATAATGATAAAAACAACATTGTAAAAATTTTGATGTTTACCAAATCAATATTAACGTAAATATCAATAATAATAATAAATAAGAAGAAAAAAAAAAAAACACATGTGCAATCTTGAAAACACCACTTGTGTCTTTTCATATTATTCAAGGGAATCATAAAAGCATTGGAATTAATCAAACCTTGATTCCCGATCACCATCACCATAACCGGAGGTAATGTCGACCGGGGTGGAGGGAACGTGGAATAAAACATGGTTAACCAACATTGCATTGACTTCTCATTGTGTAATTATTTATTAATACTTATATTTTATTTAAAGTAATGGAAATTGAGTTTAAATGTCTATATCACTTTATATTATATAAAGATATAGACATTTAAACATAAATTCATAAATAATGAAAATATAAATTGTTATTTTTTCCTTAAAAAAAAAAAAAAAATGAAAAATGAGTATTTCCATATAATCAGATAATGATAAGTTTATTTATAAACTCAACACTTGGGACACTCTTCTAAAAAAGGGTTAGTCAGGGCCAAACTTTTGCCACCTCTGCAAAAATGACTCAAAATTTGCAGATCATATGTTCATCAAGTGCACTTTTATCAGACAGGTTTGGGAAAAATTAGCATTGTTTTTAAACTTTCAAACCATTTGGGATGGGAACACTCTCCAAAATTGCTTTGATATTTGGGCACAAAGGGAACACAATCTCATTCAATTTCCATCCCTCATTTGTTGGAGTATTTGGCTAGAAAGGAACAAATCAATTTTTGATAATGGGACCCCATCCAGCAGTGCTACTGCTTACAAAGCCCTTGGCATTTATAACTCTTGGTTTGACACTCTAGCCAACAAGCCATCACTTCAACGTTCTTTGCAAGTGTCAGTTCTAGAAAACAATTATACAGGTTGGTTTGATGGAGCAACGCTCTCCAACGGGACTCATAGTGGAGCTGGAGGGTTGATCAAATTTGCACAAAACTCCTATTACAAATGGACTCTCAACTGTGGCCCAGCCACCAATACCAGGGAAAAACTTTTGGGTGCCTGGGCCACTTTATTCTTGGCTTCTAGACTTCACATTGAAGTCCTTCAGGTCCTTGGGGACTCCATAATCATTATTGAGTGGTTGAACAACAGGGGAGACCTACAAGCTATCTCCCTCTTGGCCTGGAAGGACATAATTAGACTACTTCAACCCACCTTTAAAAATCTCAGTTACAAACATATATATCGCGAGCACAACAAAATTGTTGGTTATCTTTCAAAGATAGTTCTTCAGAAAAAAGTGGGAATCCTAACCTACAACTGTTGGATAGATGGACATGAGGGTCCCCCACTCTTCCAAACACTATTTTAAGATCAACCTATTTTTCTCCTTCCTCATCAGCCCACATCATTTTGAAAGTTATTCGACTTATTTTCTGATCACTGGATTATCTTACTCCTTGCTGTTTTTTTTGAAAGGCTGATACAGTCATAAGATATATCTCTCTTTTTATTATCTCTTGCAGACTTCTTATAGCTGTGAATGTAACTCAGTGTTTTGAAAACAAAATTATATTTATATATAATTTGAGAAATTTTCCCATTGGAAAAAAAAGACAATGAGAAGACATGTGTCTATGTATATATATATAATTAAAATAATAGTGTTATCAGTTCTCGAAATAGTTCTCTTTTAGTTAAGAAATTAAAATTTGATGATAGTGGTGGTGGGTATTGTATATTTAGATCAATTTTGATGTATAGGATTTTTGAGAAAAAATAATAAGGAATTAATTGATCTGCTTTAATGTTTTGTTTTAAAAGCTTATCCAAATCTTCATAGTTTTGTTGAATTAACATGTTAGGAAGATAATTAGTATTATAAATATTTTCAAATTGAGTTCAGATTTTAAGGTGGATATAAGCATTTAATTATTAGTTTAGTATTGTTGTTTTGCTAATATTAAATAACACAAATATATATACATAACATGTAGTAACATAGTGTTTATTTCTTAGAGGTTACATGTTTGAATTTGAAGGGAGGTAGGATGTGTACACCTCCTTAAACTAATGAATCAAATGGATATATAAAGAGAGCTCCTTGTTTCACAAAAAAGGAGTTGCATACATCAATTTTTTAGCATTTGAGTAGGTTGTATCATAATTTAAATTAATTTAAATTAAATTATTATTATTACTATTTTTAGTTTTGTAAGTAAAAATTGTATTATCTCAAAGGTTCGGAGAACATATACATATGGAGGATCCTGTAGTTTGTGTTGATGTTTGGACAACATCGAGAAGACATTATCTTAGATTAATAATTAATAATATAATTATTGATTATTAAATAATATATATAATAAGTAAATGATAATAATAAATAGTTATTGATTATTTAGGGGAGGCATCCTTTCAAGGATGATCACTATATGTTCTCTATATATGGAACACTCATCATGGTATCAGAGCAGGACTAGGCTTGACTCCCTCATGGGAGGGCCCAAGTGAATGGAAGAGAAATTGAATCTTAGCATATGCGAGAGTAGATAGTTTGTGAGTGGATTGGTGCTAGGTATGCAGTAGTGTGTTATTTTTCCATCCAATCAATCATTTGATGAAGAAGCCTCCATTTAGAGAAGTCGTTTCTATAATATAGTGTGAAATCTCTCTATCGACATAGTTGAAGATCATGGAAGAGTTCCTGCAGCAGGTGGAAGGCTTTGGTGTTATCGATGGAGGCCTAGCCACATAGTTAGAATCCCACTATGTCGATGTTGGATGTAGGCCAATTTTGAGGAAAAGTCCAATTTTGGAAAGTAAAGCTTAATTTAGAAAAAAAAAACAACCTGAAAGAAAATCAACACGTCTAAGGAAAAGGCACATGCAAAGGAGGAAAGCATGCAAGGCACGGAGGCAGTAAGACCTAACCATGTTAGGGTTAGGGTTTTGGAATGTAAGGGTTAATAAGACTGTAAAATAGTATAAATAAGAACCTAGGAGGCCTAGGTCGAGGTGGTTGTTTTGTTGGTTTTCAGAGGGTTGTTGTTGGTTAGTGGTAATTCGGGTTATGAGCTATTGTAAGACAATTTTGTCAGTTGTTGAGTTGTAGAAGGGCCAAGTAGGCTAGACTTTGAGGGTTATATCACAGGCTGGGGAGCCTGGTGTGATCTAGTCCGCCTCACGAAGTCTATGGAACCTGCTTCATAATTGTATGTAGTGCACGTGGTGCCATATTTTGCAAAATTCTAAATTAAATAGCCTAAGAAGCTAGATCTTTGTGGATTTAGCCAAGGAGGGGGTGAACCATGGTAAAACATGTGCATTGTTTGATGAGTGAATGCATGTTTACTTTCTCTTAATGGTTGATCATCTTAATGTCTGTTAATGGTTTATTTACATATATATGAGGTTAGCTAGATATATTTGATTGCATGCAAGAGTTTACCAGATGAATGGATCTTAATAATAATAGATTGAGTAATCATTTAAGGCTTGAGCAAGATCAGTTACAATCCCATATCCCCACTCTTTCCTAGACTACAAACCCCTGAGCATTGCAGTCACCCATAGAACTATCTCAGGTGAGACTGCGCAATACATTTTGTGTGTTGCGTTTCCTTCTGGTTTACCAGGAGGGTCAATAGTTTTAAAGGGTTTTGTTGGAAACATGTTCAGATCTGAACCTAGGTTAGCCAAGAACTAGATAGAAAGAGTAATAACCAACAAATGGTTCCATTGCCAGCTAGAACTGCATGGGATTGAGTGAATGGGATTCATAGAAGAAGCATGTGGAGAATGAAGGTATAAAAAGGGAATGTTCAGACCGTGGAATCCAACGAAGGAGGAGATCGAAAGATGGCTAAAAACAAAGGAGCTTGAATTTGCGTAGAAGGATAACAAAACCCTAAGATAACACCGCGGAAATATCTAGACAAGTACATGTTTAGTGACCTGCATAAGGTATTTTTCTGTGATTTCCCGCATGTGTTGTAGGAGTAGTTATTGAGGTTGAAACACAACCACCCTACAAATCAAATTAGACAGCTCAAGTGGAATCTTGTGGAGATCGTGCAGTTACAACACGTTAACAACAAATTCACACGCGTCGCAGATTTCTGATTAGACAATATTGTTGCAAGGTTTATCATGAAATTTGTAGTAGATATCGCGAAGTCTTACAAAACAATAGAGAAAAAGTTTCTAAAAGTACCTAGAGGTAGGTATATTAGATCATTGTATAATTCAATCAATATTTTACTGTATAACAATGGTGTGATGACTATGGAATCAGACAACTAAAATTTTCGGCATGCATGGGGGAAGGGGGGAAGCATTGAAAAGAGGTGGAGAAATGGAGGAAGGGATGGATAAGGGAAAGAAGAAGGAGGCCATGGACCCTATCATGATGTAGGAAGATCAGATAAATCAGGTAATGGTAACAACTAGAAAAACGTTCAGTGGAGTACCCTACCAATATAAGATGAATAATAAGAAGAGAGCCATACCTGATAGAGAGGGTTTGACAAGTGATGAAGAAGAGGTAGAGGATATCAAGGCTGTGGAGCAAGTTGAGGAAATCTTGCACACAACATATGAAAGGAAGAAATTTCATCCAAGGGCAGGAACATAAGGCATAAATCCCATCCATGTCAGTGTCAGTGTGGAACCCATAGCCCCATGTGTGACTAGTACACTATAAAGAACCCCACCATTCAAACAACTGAATTTTAGTGGAAGAAAGACAACATAAAGTACATATAAACAAGGAGCAGCAACTGGAGGAGCCATTTCAGGAAGTAGTAGTCAAATATATACACTATGCAAAGAAAGTAATCCATCATAGTTCAATATGGCAAGACATGATCCCACCATTAGGTTACCATAATTTTGGGGAGAGATATATGAGGACCCTGAAAAGCATGTATTCATCTATGAGAAGATCTGGGAAGCAAAGCAGATCATAGATGAGGACACAAAACTTGCGCAGTTATCTATCACGCTAAGAGACCGTGCATTGGATTGGTACATGAGCCTATTTGTAAACATTCCACCAGGAACAACAAGGACGATTGAAAATGTCAATAAGATACTGATAAATGAATTTTGGAAGCCTAGTTCAGAAGATCAATACATGAATGAGATTATTGAAATTAGACAGAATCCAGGTGAGTATGTTTAGGAAATTGATCAGAGGATCAAACGGTTGAAGGGTAAGTTGAAGTATGTCATGACTGACATGCAACACAGACATATCTTTGTGAATTCATTGTTACCACATTTGAAATACCCATTGAAACAACAAAAGTTTCAAACTTAGGGAGAGGCTTTGCAGGAATCCTTACAGTTGGAAGAGAACCAATATCAAAAGACAGATCCAACAATATAGGATATGAAGGAGGATCTGAAGAAACTCACATTTCAACTGAACTAGAATAAGGGCAAAGAGAAAATTGAAGTTGTTTGGTGTACCACATGCAGGACAAAAGGATACCATAAGAATGAATGCCCAACTTTCACGCAGTATATGGAAACAGGAGTACCAAACCCTTTTCAAAAAAGAGGACCATTATGGGATATCTATAAGACACATGGGCATGATATATATCATTGTCCCATGATGTAGAAGTATCAAACATTACCCAAGAATTCATACCGCAATTTTCGTAAATCAGTGGGTCATGATGATAAAGACTGTAAGACAATGGA
The DNA here is from genome assembly GCA_009831015.1 of Picea engelmannii. Classification (NCBI taxonomy): domain Eukaryota; kingdom Viridiplantae; phylum Streptophyta; class Pinopsida; order Pinales; family Pinaceae; genus Picea; species Picea engelmannii. The sequence goes on along the minus strand of ML793658.1, from coordinate 127,791 downwards.
CATAATGAGGGAAATAACTTCAAACACCTATAGGGTGCAGTAAAAAATAATGGTAGGGAAAGTTGCACCTCAGTTTAACCAAGTACCACCTCCATACAACACTGTGCAACAACATTATTACACTGCGCGACCGCAATATAATAGCGCGCAGCCATAGTATAATCTTGCACAGTATAATCAAGGGCCTCAGTACAACGCACGACGAGGAGATCGAACTGAATATAGAGGTGGAGGACAAGGTAGAGGAGGATTTGGAAGAAGAGGAGGTCCAGTAGTGTGTAACAACTTCCAACAGCCAGGACATTATGCAAGGGAATGTACACTTCCACCTATGACATCTATGTATTGTCTTGCAAGAAACCATGATATAGAGGAATGCTCAACACTTTTGGGAAAAATTCAAGAAAAGAGGAACTAGAACAACCCGAATGTTCATTGGATCTCTGTAGAGGCCAGGGACGATGGAATAAATATCAACATAGTCACACGGGGAGGTGCTAAGATAGTAACTGATGCAATGAGACAAGATCCAACACCACACCAATGGGTGAAGAAGAATACCGGACCACTGAAGAAATTTGATGCACGGAAAGAAAAGGAGACATTTAAGGAGGCCAAACAAGATCTCCTCAAATAAGATGTTGCATCTACATCAGCTGCGCAACATACTCAGAATGTACCAATGTACAAAATTCCTTCGTCAATGGACCACACCAATGAAGTACAACCTTTAGGGAAAGTAAGTACCATAAAGACTTTTCTGCAATCCTACGTTAAACTATTGAATGATCAATCATTTATTAAAGTTTGGAAAAATATTTTAGAAATATGTAACACAGACGTAGAGGGTAAATTAGAGAAGAATAGAGTTAATCACCTCCATACAAGAAGGCGGGCAAGTAGAGAATTCAGATTGAATGCCAACATTGGAGATTTCAATATGGGGGATATTATACTAGATTTAGGCTCTGAGGTAAACGTGTTACCCAAGAAGACATGGCAATTTGTGGGAGATCCCACACTAGGTTATTCACCTATACAGTTGAAATTATAAAATAAACACAGATTTCTACCAATTGGAAGGCTTAAGGGTGTGACAGTAGATCTGGATGGAGTGCGCACTAAGGCAGACTTTGAAGTGATAGAAATACTGGATGGCACGACACCTTATCCAACGTTGCTTGGCTTAAATTGGGCATTTGATAACCAGTACATAATCAACTTGAAGACAAGGAATATGACATTTGAATCAGGAGAATACATATTCATTGCACCATTAGATCCATTAGAAGGAGAAAGGTTTGTAGAGCCCACTTGCTTAGATCTGGAGGAAATAAACCAATTGTACAAAACCACCGCGTGTGAAGAAGATTATGTCAACCCAACTGCAAATGGGGTACTCAACTGGAGGAGAATCACGTCATGTGCTTCTAACTCATATACAGGTTTGGAGCAACAGATATTACATGAAGTCTCCACAAGAAGGTGCGCAAGAATAGACCGTGCAGTAAGATGGGTTGGTACAAAGATAAGGGAACCTCCCAGTTTTCATGGGGTAAATGATCTGGAAAAAATTTTGACCAAATGTGAAGAATAAGTATTATAAAATCATAGGATATTAGCCCTAGATATTTCACTCAAATATACACCTATAAGATGGTGAGGTGTGCACAAAGAAACAATTCAGGCCTAGTACCAATGTAAGATGTTATTGCGCATCAGATTCGATGCAGAACAAGGCAACAATAAAATGCAGAGATATGATGGACATGGGACACCAACAAAACATTTGGAGAAATGGAAGATACAATGGAGGATGACACCACCATAGGAATGGCCTCATCACTTCATTCTTACATTGGAAGGAATTCTAGAAAACTGGTATGTAGACTAGGAAATGCATAGAGGCACTGCAGAATGGATATCATTACAAAAAAAATTATAATAACCTTCTCATTTGAACATGAGAACCCCAACATCGATTCAACACTAGAAAAAATAAGAGGGGTGATATTTATTGATGAACCAAAGGTTGAACTCATGACAGAATACCAACAACAGAATAGGTAAACAGTCAAAGAATTATTGTCATGCTATCATGTGGAAAAAGAAGCACCAGATGAAGATGACCCACACAATATTAAAATTTACAAAAATTGAAGGGGAAAGAGAAGTGGAAGGTCCATATTTGGAATCATAAGTATTTGTTGCACCTATCAAAGTGAAGAAAGTCAACATTGGGACAACTGACAATTCTAAAATGGCAAGTATTGGAGACTATTGGGATGAACAAATAGTGGAAAGAATAACATAGTTAATGCGCAAATACAATGACATGTTCCCAATGACCTTTACAGAGATGAAAGGAATAGAAGGAGAGATAGGAGAGATTAATATACCTCTCAAACATGAGGCCAGACCTATCAGACAAAGACCTTATAGACCGAATCCAATATATAAGCAGAAGGTGAAAGAAGAAATTGACAGGATGTTGGAAGATGGTATTATAGAACCGGTAGAGAAGTCTGAATGGATAAGTCCTATGGTAGTGAAAGAAAATAAACAAAGGGGGATACATATATGTGTAGATTTAAGAAAATTGAATGATTCTTTCCTACATGACCCTTTTCCTACCCCTTTCACAGATGAGGTATTAGAGAATGTGGAGGCCAAGAAGCATACTCATTTACAGATGGATTCTCAGGGTACCATCAGATCAAGATAGCTCCAGAAGACAGGTATAAGACAACTTTTTCCATAGAATGGGGATCCTACCAGTACACCATCATGCCTTTTGGGCTAAATAATACACCAGCCATATTTTCAAGAGCAATCATAGCTTATTTTAAAGAATTCATATATCGGTTCTTAGAAGTGTACTTGGATGACTCGACTGTGTATAGTATGTTAAAATATCATGTAGAAATATTAAGGCTAATGTTGGAAAGATGGAGACAATGTCATATATCATTGAATATAAAGAAATGCATCTTTGGGACACCTTTTGGAATATTGTTAGGACATATAGTCTGTAAACAAGGCTTGCTAGTAGATCATGCTAAGATTGCAATCATTGTCAACTTACCACCACCAAAATTAGTGCGCCAATTGAGAGCAACACTGGGACATACAGGATATTATAGGAAATTCATAAAGGGTTATGCACAAATTACTGCGCTAATGGAAAAATTGTTGAAGAAGGACACCAAATTTCAGTGGAATGAAGAATGTCAACAAGGGTTGGATACCTTAAAAGAAAATATGGTCACAACACCTATCCTATTATTCCTAGACTGGGAAATGACATTTCTTGTGCATGTAGATGCATCAACCATAACACTTGGAGAAATTCCGGCACAACCAAGAGCAGGGGAGTTAGACCATCCTATAGCCTTTGCAAGCAGGAAATTGTCAGAATCATAGTAGAATTACAACACCACCAAAAGAGAAGGCTTAGCCATGGTATATGCACTTTAGAAGTTCATGCACTATTTGTTGGGAAAACATTTTAAGATGTTCACATATCATTCTTCCCTAAAATATTTAGTCAACAAGTTAGTGTTGGGGGGAAAGATCTGTAGATGGTTGTTTTTATTTCAAGAATTTGATTTTGAAGTGATATTCAAAACAGGGAAGTTGAATGCAGGACCTGATCATCTTTCAAGGGTAACTAATGGAGAAGAACCTACCAACTTGGAAGACAACTTCCCTGATGTGCAATTGTTTTCAGTACAAATAGCTGATGAATATTTTGATGATATCATTGAATACTTGAGCACATGGATTGTGCCACAAGAATTTGTCACTGTGCATAAAAATAATCTGGTAGTCAGAGTTGTAGACTATCAACTCATTGCAAGACACTTATATAAAATGGGCGCAGACAACATTTTGAGAAGGTGTGTACTAGAGCATGAAAGGCATATAATTTTGGTAGAAGTTCTTAGCGATATTTCTGGTTCGGGGGGTAAATCTTGTCCTTGGTCCGAGAAGCACGCGGGTCTGCAAGTTGCACGCAGTGCTCAAGCGCAGCTCGGGAGAATTCTTGTTTTCCTCCAAGTATCAAATCAAGCGAGTGTGCTAAGTCTTGCTATTGACGGACGAGATCTCTCCGCAAAGAAAATCAACGATCATCGGGGTGTCGGAGTTGCCCATCTACTCGACATTTAGCAGAAGAGAAGTCTCTTTTCTTTAAAGGCTGAATATAGGTCGTCCGATCCAGAGGCACGTGGCGAGAGATCCCACGGAGTCGGAGATCGGATAATTGAATTTCCCGTGCACATGGCAACAGAAATCCCGATATCTCGATGCTCGATTTCCCGATATCGAGGGGGGGGCAGTTTTCGATAGTGGAAGACAGGTGGCAGACTATGCACCAAGGAGCTGACCGTCAACAAGTCAACGAACATAAGCCATCGGGTTTCGGGGATTCGCAAGTTCAAAGGACACAAACATCGTGTCGTCAAAAGCGCCGAAATCCCGATGGAAAGTTGGACCATGGTCGCGCGAGGACAGGTCATATGGATCATGCTTTAGCCGGTAGGGACTAGCCCCTAGGAAAGGAGCTCATCGCACATCAGGTATCGGGGATCCTGGATACAAGGAGCTCGCGCAC
>ML793658.1:27694-94737 GCA_009831015.1 Picea engelmannii | reverse complement strand
AAACTGAGTTCTTGCTCAGTTTCAGTTGGTCTTCAAGAATGAAGATGAAGATGAGAAATTTGTCAGGTCCAAGAAGGTTCAGAGTCCAGCATATACAGCAACGGTGGAGTTGTTGAGATCAGTCTCCAAGTGGGAGATTGTTAGTTGTGGAGCCTGATTATCTTCCTGATTCAGAGGTCCTTGCTTTCAGCCGTGTTTATACCCCATGAAGTATTTGCACCCCAGAAGTATGTACACTCTTCCACGTGGGGGACTGCAGAGGAGGGGTACCCCCTCTGCGGGGTCCGGGGGGGCTATCCCCCCGGCTGGGGGGTCTGGGGGCAAGCGGGCCCCCAGCGGGGATTCGGGGGCAGCGTCCCCCGAAGCAAAAATTGCCTTGTAAAAGTATATTGTAATTTCATTGTAAATCTGGACCGTTCATTATAAGGTCGCAGATCTAACGGTAGAGATTATGTTAGGGTTTTTTTCCCTAGAAGGCAACCCTCTTTTATGAGGGAAATGTATTGCGGCTATGGATGGGGGTGAATATTGTATTCTGAGAGAGGAGACTGTGAGAGAAAGAAGAGGAAGTTACAGTAGGTTTTGTTGTAGGTTGTATCCCTTCATTTGTTGGATAATAATAAAGGAAGGACCTAGCAATTTCTCTAGTGAACGTAGCCCACACTGGGTGAACCACGTAAATCTGTGCCTCTCTTGTATTGTGTGTCTTCTGTGTTTTTTTTCTGCATTTGTTTTATTTTATTTCTCCGCGGTCCTGTTTTTCTAACACTTTGGTTGAACTACAGTATGGACATGTGATTTTGGAAATTGTTATGGGAAAGCAATTCACTGTTGGTTTTAGACCTGTGTGATGCTTATTCCATTGTGATCTCCTACTACCTATGTATTATGAGATATTATTATGGTTGATTTAGATTTAGCCTTGTCATCATATGGTGTTTCATATTGTTAAATATTCAGATGTTGTCCATAATTTGTCGTTCCATTTTGTATGTGTGATCAATCGATCATTTGATTATTATTGAATTTATTTCTAATGTTAAATGATGGATAATATCAATACTCAGAATTGAGTTTTCTTTCATTCTTAAATATTGATTATCTTAAGATCACAATATTTTTAATTAGTTGTCTTTCTACTATGATTAATTTACTCCAAATATCAAACACTTCTTTGAATTTATTCTAGAAGTACTAGTATTGTTTTGTTATAGGTTTCCCTTAAAAGCAGGACAAGCAGGAGCTCAAACAACACATAAAGATAAGCTCAATTTCGTTGATCAGCTACAGGTTAGATGTATGTTATTTAATTAAATGATTTATTAATGAAACAATGATTGAATTAATTAGCTTTGATTGTTTCTGTGACATTGTTTCAATTGTATTTGCTTAGTGTTTTTTTTAGTTTAAAATCTCTAAACATTCAAAAGCCAAAAAGATTTATGTTCGTTCTTTATCTTAGTTAGAAATGTTATTATGAACATTCATTTCGCAAGATTTCAAGTAAACCTTGCAAACTGTATATAGATTGTTTATAATCATTTGTATATATTCATGTTTCTATTTGAACACTTGTAATTAGAATATAGATTCTTAGTATCATAGCTTTAGATTATTTTATTTATTTTATTGTTTTTAGGACTTTAGTTGGCTAACATAGCAATTAAACTTGTTGAGTCATTTTATACCAAACGTCTTGGGTTAATTAGACAACCCTGGTCTGGATATGACCTTCCATTTGACGGTGTGTCACTTACGCCCGTCAACAAATGGCGCTAGAAGGAGGGCCTGAGATTAATTGATGGCATGTGGAGGTCGCAAGACCCCTCCAAACATTTTTTCTCCTGTCGTAACCCCCAGTCACTCCAACACAAACGTTACACTTGAAACAACTACTACCTCAAAAGATAACCTCGATATTCCTCTCAAACCAGCGACACCACTCCCTCAAGGGATTGACATCTAAGAAATTGTCCGCCAGTCACTCATAAGAACTCAAAGTGTCTTATCTTGTATTAGACAACCTAGTAAACAGCTCAATCAACCCCTTGAATTTACAAATATTTAAGAACAACTTAAAGGAACTGGTCTTCCTAGAAACACTGTAGGGACTGACAATATTACCAATCCTATTGAAGCACTTATCCTTGGTGCCGGAGGATCTGGTATTCCACCATCCCCGCCTAGTTCTTCTCCACCTTCTTCGGGAGGTGAATCCTCGGACGAAGGCAATTATTCATTTGAACCATCTCAACCTTTGACTCCACCAACTCCCATGGAAAACCAAAATAATCCTGCTATACCTTGACTCGATCAATATGTTATGGTTGTGCCTAGACCCCAACACCCATTACCTAAACATCCATAGAAATGGTTGCCCAAATTTGATCTAGATTCGAAGCAATCAACTGAGGATCACATAAAGAAATTTATGCTAGCCGTTAGACTCCAGAGTGTCAAACACGAAGATGTCATGTGCATATTATTTCCTTATACTTTTGAGGGAAATGCCTCAACCTGGTATTTTTCCCAACATCCTCAAACCATTGTCTCTTGGGACAAGTTTGAAACTTGCTTTCTAGAAAAATTTGAAGATGATAACTCTCCAGAAGTCTTGGTAATGGAACTCTCTATCTTAAAGATGAACCCTCAAGAAAAAGTTAAATACTTTAATAAGATATTACTAACATTAAAAAATAAAATCCCTGCAGATTTGATGCCTGCAGAAAACTTAATCGTTGCATATTATACGAAGGCCCTACATAACAACATAGCCATATGGGTTAAAAGGTCCAAAAATAAAATGTTGTTAGAAGCCTTTGAGGAGGCAAGTCAAATTGAGAAAGATATATTGAACTTAAAAGATAATCTAAGTAGTGAAGTTGAAACAACTTCATATTCTAAAAAGAAAATAGAAATTCTCACTAGGCCTCCTCAACCTAAAAATCAACAAGAAACATTAGACTTAGAGAGCTTGCAGAAAGCTTTCCAGAAACTATCCAATCAGGTCGTTGAATTGAAAAGATCCACCAAGGAGGCATCTACAAGTAAAGTAAGTTTCAAACCTCCTTTTAGAAAACCTTTCCCTCCAAATCGGCCAAACCCGACCACAAAAAGTCTAAATTTTGAAATTTTACAGTATGCTTTGCAAACGATATTGGAAGCACATGACAGTTCTTCTTCTGCTCCTCCTTAAAATGTCCAACCCTACAACACTAGAAGTAAAACACAAAACAAGTCTCCACCCGAAACAAGTAAAAATGTGTTTTCAAAACAGCCAAAGCAAACTGAAACTAGACAAAGCCTAGATGCCCCAGTTTTAGAGTATGATTTAATTGAAGATATGAAAAAATTAAGGGCAAATATTTTTGTTTTTGAATTGCTGAAATTTCCTCTTATTTTGCAGAAAATGCTTCAAAGCATTGTTGAAAACAGTAAAAAGAATGATGTCAGCAAAAAAAAATCAGCAGAAATTGAATTAAACACGGCTAAAAATGTCTCAAGTAAAAAGAGATCTAAAAATCAAGACAAAAGGTACTTATCAGAAAAAACTGTAGCAAACTTAGATAAAATTCTTTCAGGAACAACAATAAAAAATCAACAGAATTATGTTGTTTCCGAACGAAAAAATGTGCCCCCTTTTTTTATTGACGTTTGAATTTTTTAATAGGAATGCACATAATTGTATGGTTGACTCCAGTGCATCATCAAATGTGATGCCTATGTTTGTATGTCAGAAATTAATGCAGAAGCAAAACCTTATGATTTAAGAATCATTCAGCGAGATCGAACGAATGTCAAAGTCATTGGTGAACTAAAAAATGTGTTGATTAGATTATCATCCAATCCCAAAGTTCATCAAGTAATTGATATTATTGTTGTTGACATTCCTGAAGTTTATGACTTGTTTTTAAGCAGAGATTGGTCAGAACAGCTACACAATTATTTTGCTACAGAATGGTCTCATTTGTGGCTACCAGAAAATGGACAGCCCAACAAGATCAGAATAAACAGAGAACGTTGCCTTAATCATACCATGAGGGATCTGAACAATCTAAATGAGCCTTTCGTTACCACCGCAAATTTGATTGAAACGTAGGGAATGAATACCTTTTTTGGTAACTTCATGACTGAAATTTCCTCTATCACTGATCCAGAACAACAATCTGAAGTAGCATCCTATACTCAGGCACCAGCTTCGCCAAATACTGCTAATGACACACAAATATGGTCCTTGTATTTTGATGGATCCAAATCCCGAGAAGCGGCAGGTGTCGGTTGTGTGCTCACCGATCCCACAAGTAACAAAACTTTTATTGCTTGTCGATTAGAGTTTGAATGTACTAACAACATAGTAGAGTACAAAGAACTTCGGCGGGGACTTAGGAAAGCACTGGACATGGATGTGCAAAATTTGATAGCATTTGGTGATTCAGAAATAATAGTCAAACAGGTAAGAAATGCAATACATTGTTTGTCACCGCATATGAAGAATTACCAAACCAAGGTATGTGGTTTAATGCATAAATTTCTAGCATTTAATATAAATTCCATTCCTAGGATGAGTAATTCAGAAGCTGATTTACTAGCCAATGTTGCTTCTAAATTGTTCCCCATTGAAGGTCTTTCTCCTAATGCATTCTGGGTCGAATTGTTATTCAGGCCATCGATTCCGGAAAACATCACCAATTGGAGAGTATTTGATGATGATCAGTAGATCATCAACTTTATGCATATGGAAGACACCTTCCAGGATGCAATTATTAATGAAGGAACTCACGACGAGAATCTTCGAGATTTCACGGTAATATATGATCCTCGATCTCCAGAATCAACATCCAAACTCGTAAATTCTATCCCCAAATCTGTTGTGAGATTGGAGAAATTTTATGACCTGCATGACAAGTTTAGAGGGGTAGTCAATTGCAAAACTAACAGTTCCTCTTTTCTCTACGAAACCGTAAATTTAGGAACACAAGATAATCCTCAAAATATTAATCTGGGAAAGGGATGTTCTGAACAGGAAAGATTCGCTTTTATAAAATTATTTAAATAATTTAAATATGCATTCACTTGGACATACGAGGACCTGAAAACTTTCGACCCAAACATCATACAACATGTAATCCCTATGAAACCCCACACTCAACCCTTCCAACAAAAATTGAGGAAAATGCATCCTAAATTGGAACCTACTGTTAAAAAGGAACTGAATAAATTACTAATTGCAAAGATAATTTTTTTCGGTTAGGCATACTCAATGGGTGTCTAACTTAGTCCATGTAAGGAAGAAAAGTGGTGAAATTCAACTTTGTGTCGATTTTCGAAATTTAAATCGAGCATTTGACAAAGACAACTACCCTGTTCCACAATGGAACAAATCCTACAACAAGTATCTAGTTCTGAAAGACTATCTTTATTAGATGGTTTTTCGGGATACAACCAAGTCCTTATGTCTCCTTTGAACCTGCTTAAACCCACCTTTCGTACCCCATGGAGCACCCATGCCTACAGGAAAATGCCTTTCAGACTAATAAATGTTGGTGCCACTTTTCAAAGAGCAATGGATATTCCTTTCCATGGCCTCATTAACCAGTTAGTTGTGGTCTATCTTGATTATGTCACTATCTTTTCAAAAAACAAGAAAGATCACTTGTCTCACCTTAGGGTTGTCCTAAAACGATGTTGCAAGTTCGACATATCTCTCAATCCCAAAAAATCAGTCTTTGCAGTAGAACAAGGCAAACTACTTGGGTTCATAGTGTCTAAAGATGGAATGATTATTGATCCCGAGAGAACCCAAGCCATTGCTAAACTTCCCCCTCCCTCTTCCAAAAAGGCCATGCAATCCTTTTTGGTTAAAATTAATTTTTTCAGATGATTTGTCCCAAGTTTTTCTGAAATGGTTAGACCTCTAAAAAATCTAAGTAAAAAGGATGTTTTATACAGATGGGGACCACAAGAAAGTCAAGATTTTGATTCAATTAGAAAATACATAATAGAAGCACCTTCCCTGATGAGTCCCGATTTTTCTCAGGATTTCACTCTATACACTTTTTCATCTGACAGATCCTATGTTGTTGTGCTTACACAAAAAAACGTTGAAAGCAACTAGATACCAATTGTCTTCATGAGATCGACTTTCAAAGGAGAAAAACTTAATTTCCCTGCAGTAGATCAGTAGGCTTATGTTGTATTTAAAGAAGTCAAACACTTTAGGTCTTACTTGTTGAAATCCAGAACCAAAGTCATTGTTCCTTACCCTGCTGTACAAAATCTGTTAGTACAAAAAGAGCTGGGTGAGAAAAGGGAAAATTAGATGACATCACTTTAGGAATATGATATCGAAATAAATCCTGCCCAAATTGTTAGAGGTCAAGGCCTGTGTAAATTAGTGGTTGATTCAGTTGATAAATTATAAAGTCAAATAAATACATCAACTGTAAATCAGCATAACGAAAAACATATCAATTGTGCACAAACTACACCCAATTATTGGTATGAGAACATTAGATTTTATTTAACGCATGGATCGACTCCCCGCAATATTGATCCCAAAAATAGAAGAGAACTTAGGCTTAAATCTGCATCTTTCCAACTAATCAATGATATATTATTTCGAAAGAACGTTGATGGTGTTTTTCTACGTTGTTTGGAAAAACAGAAGTCTGAAAAAGTGTTGGTTGAACTTCATTTAGGTGATGTCGATGGTCATTTTGGTGGAGATACCACTGCCCAAAAAGTGCTAAGGTCTAGATACTATTGGCCTACCTTGTTTAAGTATGCCCATACATTGTCCCGCAAGTGTATAATCTATCAAAAGGTTGCAGGACGGATGAAGAAGGCAACTTTTCCTTTGCAACTTGTCACTATAGATGCACCTTTTCAGCAATGGGGCTTGGACTTTATAGGACCAATCAATCCCCATTCCTCGCAACAACACAAGTACATTCTCACAGAAACAGACTATTTTACAAGATGGTCTGAAGCTTTACCTTTAAAAGTGGTCAACACCAATCAGGTACTCAGGGTAGTGTCTTTTCTGAATTCCCATATTATCTCTCAATTCAAAATTCCTGAATATCTGGTTTTTGACAATGCCTCTTATTTTTCGTCCATTGATATGAATGTTTTCACTTTGGAAAAAGGGATGAAACTGAAGTATTATTCCAGCTACTACCCTCAAGGGAACAGTCTAGCCGAGTCGAAAAATAAGAATTTAATCAAGATTATAAAAAGGATAGTTTTAGAAAACCACAAGAATTGGCACAATGCATTGTACAAAGCACTTTGGGATAATAGGGTAACTCCAAAAGCCTCCATTGGTAATTCTCCTTTCTTCCTCGTCTACGGAAGAGAATCCATCCTCCCCCCACATGTATTTCTTCCTTATCTGCAATTATCGCAGAAAGTTCAAGACGAAGAGTGTCCTCCTCTAGAAAACCGAATAAATGCTCTATTAAAATTAGAAGAGGTAAGGATACAAGCAAAAAAGAAACTTGATCAGCACCAACAAATTGTGAAGAGCTAGTTTGATGCAAGTTCAACATCTGATAGGAATTTTGATGTTCGTGATTTGGTTCTCAAGTGGGACAAAGGACACGAGGGTAAGGGAGAACATACCAAGTTCCAAAACCTGTGGCTGGGACCGTTTGTAATTTCTGAAAAATTGGGTCCTAGTTATTTTCGTCTGCATAACTTGGAGGGACAGTCGAACACTTTCCCAGTGAATGGCCAAGCTCTCAAGAGATATTTCGCTTGATGATTTCTGATCCACCCTCTTGTAAATATTTTTAATTTTATTTTCTGTTATTTTATTTTGGTTCTTTTTTTTTTCTTGATTTTGATTTGTTTTCTAAATAATTATGTCTGAATCACCATTCATTTGTGGAAGGGAATCAGAATTCTTATTCATTGGCAGCAATTCAAGCACCCAAATAGTAAATTCTAAACTCATATCAGCGGAAGTAATTTTATGTTCAATCAGTGTTTCTGGTTTCTCATTAAAATCACAGGAAGACGTGATTATCCTTAACAAACTTTTAACGTCGTCCCTGTTTTAATGAGAAAAACTCAATGTGCTTCCCTATCCTAGAGATGATTTCTTAACAGAAATCTAATTGTCCAAATCATGATGAAAGTTATCAAAACATAAAAATGATTCTTAAATGATCAATCTTTTCATTACCAGAATGTGAGATGTTCAGTATCACCCTGCTCTCTTAATATCATGAAGTTCTGGAAATTTATAAACAAATTTTAGAGAGTTGGAAGCACTGTAATGTGTGGGAATTGTGTGAAAACCTGTCGGGACACTGAATAGGTATGCTGGCATTGGGTAAATACACACATGATACCAAAGCAACTTCGTCAAGGTATTGAATAAGCTTGCTGGCAGTGAAGCAATGCCAAGTTTAATAATATCCTCATGTATGTCTTTTAATTTGATCAAGTGTGAAGATTTTTTTATCATGAATAGACGAATCTTGGACAGGATAGAGGTACTAGAGTGGGTTAAATGAAATCCCTACCGAGGCTATGGATGCCTACTGGCAGCAGTGGCCATGTCAACAGTATCAAATACATCTATATAAACATCACTACACCTGTGATCTAAAGAAGATATCAGATTACAATTTTGGACAGAAATACATCCAATGTTATGACTGTGTTATTTTCTAAGTTATTATCAAAACGCTTGATCTGTTGTTAATTGTCTCTAAAATTTATTTCATCTGTGCCCCTGATATAAATTTTCTGGTGATTCAGAGATAACTTCTTCGCCCAGCGTGTCTCCATTGTTGGCAGCCACCAATTTTGTCAAATTTTATAATAATTAAAAGTCATCTTAAGGGATAAAATATTTCTGTAGTTTCCTCCTCCTTACATTTATTAACATTTATGACTTTTGGTTTCAAGGAGCTTCAGTGGCCTAGCTGATTATAAGAGTGTTTCATTTAAATTTTCATTTTTTTTGTTTAATTTCATGACCGCAAGCATGAAATTGAAACAAAAGTTTGGATCGAGTAATCATTTTGATGTTTGTGGTTTCTTGGTTTATTTTGATAAATAGATTATACCTCAAGGGGACCTATATGTTTATAAGTCTCAAGGTTTGTAATCTTATTGATTAATCCATTGCCACATTTTTATTCACTATGGGAAATATGACTTGATCATATCTATGGTTGATTATATGATTTTAATATTTGATATGCCTAATCGCGCAGAACCTTGGATTAACATCTGAAATGTGCTCCTTCCTCTTACCAGTCATATCTCTTTCATATCACCCTAGTACATGACCGATGTACTCACAATTACACATCATCCTACTATCCTGTACATTTAAGACTCTCATCCATTATTCAAATAGGTAGTTCATAATGGTTTGGGTTTAATGTTCATTGTGCATAGTGGTTCACAAGCCTACACGTCCTCTGGTTCTTTGTCATTCAAACTCAAACTACCAAGCATGATAGCCTCCCAAGTCCATAGGTATCGAGCCTTTTTCGATTTTATAGACCTCTCCCTATTGTTTGTCTATTGGAAAATGAAGCCTCCCTCTCGTTTCCTTTATTGTGTCTATTTGATAGAAACCATGGCTCTCGCGATTTGAATTGAACCTAATGGCTCTCAAGCCCTTCTCTCCCACGATGATGCCATAAAGTGATTTACAGGCCCATGGCTGGGAAATTTCATCTGAAATTTTGAGGGTTATAACCAGGAAGTCGCACATGCTTTTGCTCAATTGTTTGATGGATTTAGAGCCAAAATTGGGGATCTGCAACTCGAAGTAACCGAGGATTATATAGCACAAGCTACTGGATTGTCACAGGAGGGCGAAAAATGGTTCAAAAACGCCAAGTTAGAAGGCGTGCCTTGGAGTCTTTTCATGGTCTCTAAGAAAACGACATGCTGCCCTAAAGGTACACATATTACTCTCTTAAAACCTAGATGGCACGACCTGCTTCTAATTCTTAAATAGTTTATAACTTGTGAGGGTAGGTATGGCTTAGTGTTTTTATATCACATCCTCTTGTTGATTATTTTCCTAGGTTTCAAGCTAAATATGCCTTTCTATCTGTTGATGAGCTTCCATAGAATTTCTAAGCGTTATCATAAGCAAATTTTAAACCCTCTGTCTAGCCTCTTTCACCATGGGCTTATTTGAATTCTGTTGTTGTCGCATCTAGCTCAAACCGGGGATACTTGGGAATATTTCTTGTGTAGGAATAATATCACCCTACCTGATAATACAGTCATACCACCTATGCATTTAAATACAAACCCTAGTCCCTGTAACCCTACCACCGAAAGTCAATATGTTGATCTACATGGAGACTATGCATCCAATGAACCAAACTTTGCTTCTATGCAAAACCCTTTGGGAAAAGAGCCACGATATAATTTTGTGCCCATAAAATCATTAGAGGAGGTAATTGATGTATTAAAAAAGAGGTTTTATCCTGCTCCTACTATTTATCCGACTCAGGGTTTTATTGACAAACCAATTGTTAAGAAAATCGCAAAAAGAAGAAACAGGGTAACTCGGATTTGAGTTTTGTAAACAAGAGACCAAGCAGGTTAATTTGCAGGAGTCTGAGAAATTGACAGCAAGATCATCTAATCTTGATCTCAGTGATCGAGGTCGATGATCACTTGATCGATGATGAGATCAATGAATTTCTTTCCTGAGAATATGTGGATAACCAGTGTCTTGGAAATGAAACCAGTGGTGAAGCTATACAATACGATTTTGTTTCTGAACTTCCTCTGTTCCTAAAAAATCAAGAAGGGTTTGTTGGTATAAGCCACGATTTGAAGTAGGCTATAGAAAAAGCCAAAGAACCCATTACAGAGTACACTCAACCTCTTCCTGCAATAACACCTGTAAACTATGATAATTGTCTTGACTGGGTTAAACATTTTTACAGAGATATACCATAACTCCAGGCACAGTTAAAACATATCGTTGCTCGAAACTCCTTGCTTAAAAGAGAAAATCAAGAATTAAAGGCAAGTTTTCAATCCAACGTAGACTAGGCAAGTAAAAGGTTCAAACACATGGGTAATGTGATTATCAAGAATGCAACAAATTTCAACGCTATCATTAACTCAGAATTATCAGATCCTTCATTGTCTAATCTCTAAATGGTAAAGAATTGTTTGATTCTCATTGATTTGATTTTGTAAAAATGGTTTTGATTTTCTTTGATTTGATTGGATGAATATTTGCAAGTCCTACAAACTTTCCATCTAAGACATGAGGTTTTCATAGGGCTTAAGGTTCCTTAACCTACATAGGGATTCCCATATACTAGGGCATTCCTATCACTTTCCAGATGAATACTTTGTCCATATATTTCAAACTTTCCTCTCAATACTTGCAAGGTTCTTAGGGATGCATACCACCCATACATTTATTATTTAGTTATATTGGATTCATTTGATTAACAATGAAAATAAACATACATAATCCATTTTTCTCAAGATTTCAACTATTCCTTACATGCATTCACATTTCCCAATTAAACCATAAAAAAATAGATTTAAATCAAACATATTGAGTTGAAACACTTATATTTTCAATAAGTATCAACATCCAACTAACTAAGAGAGGACACATTTCCTACCAACCTTAGGATATGCTATAGAGTGCATTCCTACCGCATGCCACCCCTGTCCCAAGCCATGATATCACAAGGGGATTGATTTAGCTAGCTCTCATATCTAGAATGATCCATAAGGGTTACTCTCCTTCCTCCATTGTCAACAATAGAAGTTTCCCTCTTCCCACTAAGATCATGACTTCCACAGGTTTATCAAGTACCCTCCCAACTAGATTTCCTCTACAAAATGGAGTCCCTTCTTTGCTACACATTCCCTCGAAGACTTTCCCTTACCATTTTCGGTTTCTTTCCAATAGATACCAAGTTGCATTCCTTTGTTTCTTCAGTCTAGATTTGGGTCTTCTTTGTTCTAGGGTCACCAATCTTTTGGACAAGTTTTCTATTTTCTTCAAGAACACATTTCCAATTTCTTCTATTACTCATATCTATGCAAGCAAACACATTTAGTCGTTGCACCATATATTTGTGAGTATTATACTCACTTATTCTTCCTTGGTTATTCTCCTTGGGTCATCTCTACATGTGCATTTGTCTACTTTCTTGTTCTTTTCTCTGAACGCTTTCCCTTTTCTCCCCTATGTTCTCTCTCTCTTATTTGTACGAATGTTGTCCTTGTGTCTTTATGTGCATATCCCCGTGATGTTTTATTCCTTTGGTCTCTTATTCCACATTCTCCTTGATATTTTTCTCATATTCAGGTTTTTCATTTGACTCTTTCCTCTTCCAGAGATCAGGTCTGTCAGCAGTTATAACTGCTTCAACCACCAATCCTTCCCTCCATAACTAATCATGTGGCACTAGGGAGTTCAGATACATTGACAGGTGATGTATTAATTGTTTTTAGATGTAATTTAGAATGATGGAAGAGCTTCCTAATTTCTTCAAAGAAACTTCTCCATTCCACCTCATCAATCCACCTTACCAATCCCACTTCATCAATTCCCACTTGTGATATCATGGATAGTAATTCAAGTATTTTCCCTCTCGGTCAGTTGTATATTTTTTTCCATTAATCAAAACATAATTACAAGCTTCATAATCACATTATATGAAGTCTTAGAATAATTACAATCATGGGGGAAAATAGGGTTTTACATTCCCCTCCCCCTTAAAGAAACACCATCCTCGGTGTTTAAACACCACACACACACACACACATACTTATATAGAAAAAAATAGGTATTTTGTTGAACACACCGCCCACACTAAGAGGCGGAGGTGAATTAGTGTGTGGACTTTTCTAACTTTTCTTCTTACAAGTTAGCAGTTAAAACATAATTGAAATATTAAGAACAATTAAACCATAATCACAATGGACAAGAGATACCAGATGTTTCTGTAAGCTTTTGTATAAATATATTAATATGAATTTTCCAAGCACCAACTATTTTGTTTCAGCACCAACTCCTCTGAGAGAACCAACTCTCAAGCAAGACCTATCTTGTTGATAGAATGCAGTCTATCCAATTAGAATTCATATAGTAGTTCAACCAACTCTAGTTGCAGTGATCCATTATTGAATCAACTCTGTTTCATTATCAAAGGTATACCATCAACACTCATCACTGCACTTCATCTTCTCTCTGAAATTTGTGCCTTCTTCACTTCGTCTTTCTTCTGATATTCGTGCCTTCTTCACTTCTTCTTCTCTCTGATATTCGCACAGACCTCAGGTCTGTATCCCCTTCATTTTTCCCACAAGCCTCTCTTTCTCATCGATCCTATCTTTTCCACAATCATGTACTCTTTTCAAGCACCTCTTCTAGTGAACCAATCATGGTTGTATTTATAGTTGCTTATGCTCAAAACTTGTTTAAGTTATTGAGCCAACTTGTGAAACAAGTTATAACTAACTTGTTTATTTACAACGAATTTTGGGACCGACAGAGATCATCATTCTGGGTCTTCAACTTTAAACCTGGCATCCCCTTTTACTTTCATAAATCGATCACAGGCATGGATCAATTTCCTTCATTTCTGTGATAATAGAAATCGGTGCTTCCTTCAAACCATGTTCATATGATCAATATAGGTGTATAACCATAGGCTTATCAATTAAAGCAACACATTACAGTCTTCCCTTTAAAAATATTTACCATATGACCAATGGCATTATTCAAACGTCATGCGAGAGGAGTTCTTGATCGCTTATCAATTCAACAGACATGATTCAATCTTCTGATGAGATGGATGATTATCGGGACTTTGGGACTTTGAGACTTGCAACATGTCAAATCTCTCGGAGCAGATTTCGCCGAATAGATCAGACGATTCTCATTTACTTTGCGGAACCAGATCAATGGTCATATTTGATTCTTGGACCTATACTTCATTTCTTAATCCAACGGCCAGGACCTAATCAAGAAATTAGATGGATGGCCACCATTTACTCTGGGACTTCAGCTATTATGCTTACGTTATCCTTCCACTGTATTTTGATCAACGGTTGAGTGTACCCATGACATCAAATCGATGGTCGAGATCTCCTTCGGGTCTCCGGACTTCAGAGATTTCAAATCTCAACCCCTTCTTCCCTCCGTATGTCAATCTTTCAGAGCTGACAATCCACTGACACGTGTACCTATATTATTAATGGATGAGATCTCCTTCGTGTCTCTGGGCTTCAGAATTCTCAAGTCCCAACTTTCACTGTAGTATGATCAACGGTTGAGAATACTCCTGAACTGATCTTTCAGATCGGACGTCTCGTGTCCACTTAGGGACTTCGGCATTCGGGACTTCAAGACTTTAGGAAAGTGCTGGTGGTAAAACTCCCAAAGCAAATCTCCCGGAGTGACGTAACTTACTTATGTCATTTGTTGACAAGGCATGAGCCAATTTCCTCTTGACACTTGTCATCATCTGATTATGCCATGTGTACTTGTTGATGTGGTCTGTTGACGTAGATATCCCACACATCCTTGTTGACATGGTCTACTGGCATGGTCTGCTAACGTGGTCTGCCACATGTCCTTGCTGACGTGGTTTGCTGACATGTATCTCCCACACGTCCTTGCTGATGTGATCTGCCACATGTCATTGCTGACGTGGTTTGTTGATGTGGTCTTCCATGTGTCCTTGCTGACATGGTCTACTGACGTAGATCTCCCTGATCTAACGGTCATCTTATGTTCTGCAGATCTGATGGTCCTTATTCATTTCATATTTTCAGGCTTCGGCTTTCTCAAATCTCAAACTGAAAATTTTGAAGTGAGATTTTCCCGTAGCTTAACCTCCTCGCATATTTATACCTGAACTAAATGTTGTTCATCGATCATGATCCTAGATCGATGGATCGATCTATCTATGATGCAACTCTTCTAGCTTATCCTGTCCTTCCACTTAGAATGATCCAACGGCTGACGGAAATTCACATTTCAGGAATTTCAAATCTCAAACTTTCTGGAGCGTAACCTCCTCACATCTTTAGACCCGAAACGAATGTTGTTCATTGATCGGGATCTTAGATCGACGGCTCAATCTTTCTGCAATGTAGCTTTGCTAGCTTATCATGTCCTTCCACTTAGAATGATCCAACGGCTGACAGAAATTCACATAAATGAGATCTCAGATATTATCTTGCTTATCCTATCCTTCCAATCGAAAATGATCCGACAGTTGACGGGAATTTGGGTTTGATCCAACGGCTAGTGGGTATTCGGATAATCAAAATCTCGGACCTTTTACCTTGCTTAACCTATCCTTCCACTTTAAAATGATCCAACAGTTGTGAAGATTCTTGAATCAGATCCACGATCAAGGATGATTGTGGAACCACAACTTGCGAGTGATTTAAATCATCACCCAAACTCCGCAATTGGAAGTTGTGCGTTGTTAGTGAGTCAACCACAATCGTCGATCTTCGAACCTATAAGATCAGATGATCCTGACTAATTGTGGGATTAGAACTAGCATGATATTTAATTCTCCTTTCGATCTCCGCAATTCATCTTTTTCGTTGATCTGGCAATTGCGCATCCGACAGTCACGACTTAATATGACTTAAACTAATCGCTTGTTGGATCAACCACAGTCATCGATATCTGAGTCTATGAGATATGATGATCTAGACCAATTGCGGGGTTAGAACTAGCGAGTTTTTTAATTCTTCTTTCACTCTTCATAATTCATCCCTGCCATTGATCCGGCTTGCAGATCCGATGGTCATGATCCTCCAACGGTCCTCAAGCCCACGGTCACACATATGACCGGCGTCCATAATACTTAGACAATCAACACAATCAATATCTTTATCGGACGGTTGTTGAGGCTTCTTCACTCTAATCGGACGATTGTTGAGGCTTCTCACCCTTATCTTACGCTTTTCATTCCGATCTTTGATCTCTGCATTTGCTATCCCTCCTGAGATTTTATCATAGGAACATTGTTGATCCTATTGTGATCAACAATAATCATGAATTGCTTCAGCCTATCTCTGCATCTTGTTCACTCCTCCTGAGCTTATGCTTTTGATCTCTCCATACTGCTTGACATCTTGTGCTAATTGATATACTATTGACATCAATGACAATATCATCTCTCGTAAATCACAATGATAATTCATTATAACAACAAATCATCACATCAACTGTTGACATCAATGAAAATATGTCCAACAATCTCCCCCTTTGTCATTGAGGCAACCCACTAACTTCATATACAAAACTCCCCTTGTGATGATGCTTTCCTCTTATGAAGTTTTCCTTTTATGAAGTTTCTCTCCCCCTTTGACATCAATGGAAAAGGGTTTTTCCTCCTGTGGTAAAGCTCTGTATGTTACTAACCAGAATCTGAACTTGGGTAACTCTTCCTACAACCATGTTATACCTACCATAATTGAATGACTCCCCCTATCAATATGCTCTCTCTCTGCTTCTGACTACTCTCCCCCTTTGTTTCTGAAAAGGTAGCTCTTCCTGACAAGGTTTCTTTCCCGTTAATTTACTAACTTCTTATCTCAATTGATTGGGATTTTGTGTTTCAAATGAGTAGTCTTTTTTATACCAATTGTTGTAGTGATCAAGGCTTTTAAAAACTTAATCTATTTACTTTCTTATTTACTAACCAAAATAATTCCCTTGAGTTTTCACTAGTTGTTCTCCCCCTTTGTTTCTAAAAGGGTATCTTTTTCTGACAGGGTATCTCCTCTTGTTATCTCTACAGGATGTCATGTACATCATTTTGTACATCAGAATGTTGCTTCTGTGGATGTTGTTGTCTTACTGGAACATTGTGCAATTGTGGCTCATCGTATTCAAACAACTCTTGGATCTGCCCATTGATTCTCAACGATCTCTAGCCATATGTATCCATCTTTATCCAAGATGCTTCTTTACTATACATTGCTCTAAAGTTGTCTGAGGAAATTTATACTATGCTTGTCACATGACTAACATTTTTTTTGCAACAATCAACTTCACTCATGTTCACTTGTTCAGTATTTTTTATCCACATCTGTGAGTGTCCTGGTTTCTTGAATTTTGTTCTCTGATCTTCTATTACTACAACTTCATTTTTCTTCCGTGTTTCATTTACTCTTTTTGCCGTATTGTATGGAGCATTTCTCATTGACTGTTTTCTTCAGTTCCAACAGTTATGGGCTTTGTGGCCATATCCACTACAATTGTAGCATCTCATAGTGTAACAATGTGCAGCAATATGTCCAACATGATTTCAGTTCCAACATCTTATACTATTGTTGAACCTACCAAATTGTTTTCTTCAATGATCCCTACAATTCAAGGCTTTATGACCATATTCATTACAAGAAAAACAATAACCGTTAAAAACATTTGCATACCTTCTTTGATTCATCCATGAAGGTGTCTCTCTTCTAAACTTTCTTTGAGTTGTATGAGTAGCTTCTGGATGTCTTCCTTGATCTGATATTCTAAATTGTTTAGTGTTTCCTTTATTTCTTGAACGTGAAGAACCTGAGTCATACCTAATCTCACTGTTTACAAATGAAGGAGTTATGTTAGACCTGTCTTCATCCTTTACAAATGAAGGACCTATGTCATACCTGTCTTCATCCTTTACAAATGAAGGACCTATGCCAGACCTGTCTTCATCCTTTACAAATGAAGTACCTATGTCAGACATGTTTTCATCCTTTACAAATGAAGGACCTGTGTCAAACCTATTTTCACCTTTTACAAATGAAGGACCTGCATCAGGTTTCTTAGGAGTATTGATTTCTTCCTTGTTGTATCCAAGACCGGATTTGTCATTTGGTGATATCTGACTATCCAAGATCTCATCCAGGGTCATGGAGTTGTTCAAGAACTTGATTTGGGTGTTTGACTTCTCAACTTTCTTTCTAAGATTCACAACTTCTGCTTCCATCTCATGACAGGATTCTTCATTTTTTTTCAGTTGGTTGCTCACTACCTCCTCTCTTCTTTTGGCTTACTCAAATTGGATTTTAAGATTGACATTGCTTTCCCTTAGTTATTTTAGATCTGCAAGGTTTTTTCTTAGTTCATCATCTTCCTTCTTTTCTTCTTTTGCTTGACTGATTTCATTTTTCAGTCTCTCGATCTCCTCTTCCTTTTATTTTGTTAGATCAATAACTTTTGTTTTCAATCTTTTGATCTCTTATTCTTTGTTTTCTAACTAAATATTTTGCGCAGATATGATTTCTTCATTGTCTTTGAGCTTTTCTTTTATTTCCAGGATATGTCTTTGATTGCTAACCTCATCATCTTCCTTCTTCTTTTCTTTTACTTGACTAATTTATTTCTTCAACTTCTCGATATCCTCTTCTTTGCTTTCTAACTGAATCTTTTGCTCATATATGATTTCTTCATTGTCTTTGAGCTTTTATTTTATTTCCAGGATATGATTTTGATTACTAAGCTCATCATCTTCCATCTTCTTTTCTTTTACTTGACTAATTTCTTTCTTCGGCTTCTCGATCTCCTCTTCTTTTTCTTCTAACTGATCATTCTGCTCATATATTATCTTTTCATTGTCCTTGAGCATTTCCTTTATTTCCAAGATATGCTTTTGACTCTTTTCAAGAAATTCTTTAGTGTAGTCATGAAGATAGCTATAGTTTAAATCATTATGGTCATAGCAGAATTCACAGAGACTCCAATCAACCTTTTGTTTGGCCTTTGATAGTTCTTATTCTACTTCTTCCATGAGATAAATGCTAACAGAACATTATTTTATTGTATCAGAGTCTTCTTCTTTACTTGTAGGGGAGGATTGAATATCAACATTATTGCAATCAAAATATTGTGGAGAGTCTTTACCTTTATTGATGATTGATTCTTCCTCTTCATCCTTGATAGGGATGTCTTTTGTGTCTTATCTTTTGATTTGATACATATCTTCTAACTTTAGCCATAAGTCCTTGGTGGATTTCCATAGTCTTATGCTTTCCTTGACGGTATCTGATAATCCATTGAGAAGAATCGTCAATGCCACTTCATTTTTCTTCCTTACTCTTCTTTGGACTGTAATCTTGGATAGATTCTCTTAGGTAGTTAATTCCCAGGGCTTTCTTACTACTGAAGTCCAAACTTTATATCCTCTTGACTTCAAATACTATTTCATTTTTTCTCTCCATGAGGAATAATTTGTTCCATCAAATAAGGGATCTTCAATTGCAGAGAGAGCCATATGTCCACCCATTTCTTCAGGATCTACCTTCCAGTGGTTAAACTTTGTTGAAGGAACCCGCTCTGATACCAATTTTTGAACACACCACCCACACTAAGAGGGTGGCGTGAATTAGTGTGTGTACTTTTCTAACTTTTCTTCTTACAAGTTAGAAGTTAAAACATAATTGAAATATTAAGAACAATTAAACCATAATCACAATGGACAAGAGATGCCAGATGTTTGTGTAAGCTTTTGTATAAATGATATGTATATATATGTGAATATAGTAATATGAATTTTCCCAACACCAACTATTTTGTTTCAGCACCAACTGAAGTAAGGAGCGCCAACTCTCAAGCAAGACCCAGCTTCTTGATAGAACGCAGTTTATCCAACTAGAGTTCATATAGTAGTTCAACCAACTCTAGTTGCAGTGATCCATTATTGAATCAATTGTGTTTCATGATCAGAGGTATACCATCAACACTCATCATTGCACTTCATCTTCTCTCTGAAATTCACGCCTTCTTCACTTTGTCTTTCCTCTGATATTCGTGCCTTCTTCACTTCTTCTTCTCTTTGATATTCGCACGGACCTCAAGTCTGTATCCCCTTCATTTTTCCCGTAGGCCACTCTTTCTCAACGATCCTATATTTTCCACAAGCCCGTCTTCTTTTCAAGCACCTCTTCTAGTGAACCAATCATGGTTGTATTTATAGTTTCTTATGCTCAAAACTTGTTTAAGTTATTGAGCCGACTTGTGAAACAAGTTATAACTAACTTGTTTATTTACAATGACTCTTGGGACCACCATAGATCATCATTCCGGGTATTCAACTTTAAATATGGCATCCCCTTTTACTTTCATAAATCGATCACAGGCATGGATTGATTTCCTTTGTTTCTGTGATAATAGAAATCGATGCTTCCTTCAAACCATGTTCATTTGATCATAAGCGTAGAACCATAGGCTTATCAATTAAAGTGGTGCATTACATTCTTCCCTTTAAATATCTTTACCATATGACCAATGGTGTTATTTAGATGTTAGGCGAGACGAGCGCTTGAGCGCTTATCAATTCAATGGCCACGATTCAATCTCCCGATGAGATGGACGATTGTCGGGACTTCGAGACTTTTCCCTTCGGGACATTGAGACTTGAAACATGTCAAATATCCCAGAGAGGATTTCACCGAATAGATCGGACGTTTCTCATTTACTTCGCAAAACCAGATCAATGGTCAAATTCGATCCTTGGACCTATACTTCATTTCTTAATCCAACGGCCATAGCTTAATCAAGCAATGAGATGGATGGCCACCATTTACTCCGTGACTTCGTCTATTATGTTTACGCTATCCTTCCACTCTATTTTGATCAACGGTTGAGTGTACCACTGACATCAGATCGATGGTCGAGATCTCCTTTGGGTCTCCGGACTTCAGAGATTTCAAATCTCAACCCCTTCTTCCCTCCGTACGTCAATTTTTCGGAGTTGAAAATCCATTGACGCTTGTCCCTCTCAGATTAATGGTTGAGATCTTCTTTGCGTCTCTGTGATTCGTAATTCTCAAGTCTCAAATTTCACTGTAGTATGATCAACAGTTGAGAATACTCCCGAAGTGATATTTTAGATCGGACGTCTCGTGTCCACTTCGAGACTTCGACATTCGGGACTTCGGGACTTTGGGTAAGTGTTGGTGATAAAACTCCTAAAGTAAATCTCCTGGAGTGACATAACTTGCTTATGTCACTTGTTGACATGGCATGATCCAATTTCCTCTTGACATTTTTCATCACCTGATTATGCCATGTGTACTTGTTGACGTGGTCTGCTGACATAGATCTCCCACACGTCCTTGCTGACGTGGTCTACTAAAATGGTCTGCCACATGTCCTTGTTGACGTGGATCTCTCGCATGTCCTTGTTGATGTGGTCTTCTGACGTGGTCTCCCACATGTCCTTGTTGACGTGGTCTACCATGTTTCATTGCTTACATGGTCTATTGACGTATATCCCCCTTATCTAACGGTCATTGTATGTTCTCCAGATCTAATGGTCCTTATTCATTTTGGATTTCGGGGCTTTGGGTTTCTCAAATATTAAACTGAAAATTCTGAAGTGAGATTTTCTCGGAGATTAACCCCCTCTCATATTTATACCCGAACTAAATGTTGTTCGTCGATCATGATCCTAGATCGATAGCTCAATCTGTCTACAATGCACCTCTTTTATATTATCTTATCCTTCCACTTAGAATGATCCAACGGCTGACGAAAATTCGCATTTCAGGAATTTCAAATCTCAAACTTTCTGGAGTGTAACCTCCTCGCATCTTTAGATATGAAACGAATGTTGTTCGTTGAGTAGGCTCTTAGATTGATAGCTCGATCTTTCTGTGATGCATCTTTTCTATTTTATCCTATCCTTTCTCTTAGAATGATCCAACGGCTGACCGAAATTCACATAAATGAGATCTCAGATCTTATCTCGCTTATCCTATCCTTCCACTAAAAAATGATCCGACGGCTGACAGGAATTTGGGTTTGATCTGACAGCTGGTAGGTATTCGGATAATCGAACTCTCAGCCCTTTTACCTTGCTTAACCTATCCTTCCACTTTAAAATTATCAAACAGTTGTGAAGATTCTTGAAGTAGATCCACGATCAAGGATGATTGTGGAACCACAACTTGTGAGTGATTTAACTCGTCACCCAAACTCCGCAATTGGAAGTTGTGCGTTATTGGTGAGTCAACCACAATCGTCGATCTTCGAAGCTATAAGATTGGATGGTCCTGAATAATTGTGGAATTGGAACTAGCGCGATATTTAATTCTCCTTTTGATCTCTGCAATTCATCCTTATCATTGATCTGGAAATTGCACATCTGACGGTCACGACTTATTATGACTTAAACTAATCACTTGTTGGATCAACCACAATAGTCGATATCCAAGTCTATGAGATCTGATGATCTAGACCATTTGCAGGGTTAGAACTAGCGAGTTGTTTAATTCTTCTTTCGCTCTCCACAATTCATCCCTGCCATTGATCTGGCTTGCAGATCCGATAGTCATGATCCTCCAACGGTCCTCAAGCCCACGGTCACTCATATGACCAACATCTGTAAGATTTAGACGATCAACAAGGTCAATCTATTGATTGGATGTCTGTTGAGGCTTCTTCACTCTGATCGGACGGTTGTTGAGGCTTCTCACCCTGAGATTATGCTTTTCCTTCTAAGATTTGATCTTTTCATTTGCTATCCCTCCTGAGATTTTATCATAGGAACATTGTTGATCCTATCGTGATCAACAATAATCATGAATTGCTTCATCCTATCTTTGCATCATGTTTGTGCTTCCTCCTAATATTACGCTTTCGATCTCTGCATATTGTTTTACATCTTCTGCTAACTGATATACTATTGACATCAATGACAATCTCATCTCTAGTAAATCACAATGATAATTCAGTATAACAACAAATCATCGCATCGACTGTTGACATCAACGAAAATATGTCCAACATATTCCACTCTCATGGAATCCTCCAGTTACCAAGCAACCTCATCTTCTCCAAAGTGATTTCATTGCACCTTGACCTGCACGATGGCTCGGTTATGAAGCATTGTTTCTCTCCTATCTAGGATGCATTGAGGTTCTAGATAGAATTCTCCCTCCGATTCCACTTGTATCACAGTCCAATCAATAACATTATTAGAATCATGAATATATTTATTTAACAAAGATACATGGAACACATTATTATCTCTAATAGTGGGTGGCAAGGTAAGTCTATATGATATTGGTCCCACTCTTTCTAGGATTTCAAATGGTTTACAATGGAGGGGTGCTAACTTAGAACATGTCTCCATCCTTAGGTAAATTCTCTTGGGTTTCACTCAGAGATACACATGATCTCCCACAATATGAGTTCTCTTACTGTATGCATAGATATTTTTCCTATCCTAGGATATTTTCAAATTTTTTCTTATCTGGACCATGGCTTATTCCATTTCCTTTAAAAACTCTAGTCCAAGTGTGATATTTTCCACTAGACTATCCTAGTTGACTGGAACTCTACACTTCCTTCCATATAGGACCTCAAATGGGATCATATTCAATGATTTACGATAACCATTGTTATAGGAAAAGTATACCAACGGTAGATACCCTTCCCATTGCTTGGGTTGATGCATAACATGCATCCTTAACATGTCCTCTAATACTATGTTCATCATTTTGGTATAGCCATCAATTTGAGGATGGTAGGCGATGATAAATGTTAACTGTGTTCCCAATCCTACAAAGAATCTTTTCCAAAAAATTGAGATGAACTTGGCATCTATGTCTGAGATTATGGTCTTGGGTAGACCATGCAATCTAAAAATTTCCTTCATAAAAATGTTAGCGACGTATATGGATCTAATAGTATATTTAATGGGGATAAATTGAGCTTCCTTTCTCAACTTATCCACCACTACCATGATTTCATCATGTTCCCTAACTTTCCTTGGAAACCCCGTAATGAAATCCATGGAGATTGTCTCCCATTTCCATTCTGGAATTGGTAATGGTTGCAATAATCCTGCAGGATGTTTGTGCTCAACCTTCACTTGTTGACACTCCAAACACTTAGAAATGTATTCAAAAATGTCTTGCTTCATTCTGGGACAAAAATACAACTACCTCATTGCATTTATCATTTTTGAATAACTAGGATGATCTTATGGAATTCATCCATAATCAGGTGCCTCAAATATGTTGAATTGGGCACATATAACTTGTTTTCATACAACAACAATTCATCAGATGTAAGCTAATATCCTTCATATTTGGTTTCACTCGGTTCATTTCATAATCCTTATATTACCTGATTGAAGAAATCATCTTCTTGTAGGAGGGTTTTAATCCTTTATTGGATGTCAGAATCTCCTACACTTGTTGATTCTAAGTGAATAGTTTGCACACTTAAACTGAGAGAATATGTCGCTCTATTCCCCTTTCCCTTTATGTCTTTGATTTCAAAATCAAACTCATTGATCAGTTCCATCCATCTAGAGTATTTAGCATTTAACCTCGGCTGGTCAAAAAAATACGTTAATCCACAATGGTATGTCATCAAGACAAACCTCCTTTTGAGAAAATAATGTCTCCACATTTTCAATGTGTGTACAATTGTAGCAAGCTCTATATCATGAGTGACATACTTTTCCTCGTACTCATTTAATTTCCATGATTCATAACTAATCACTTGTGCTTTCTGCATACGCACTCCAATGATTCATTTTCAAGCATCAACGAAAACCAAGAAATGCTTCTCAGGGTATGCAATCTTCAAAACATGGGCATTAGTCAAAATATGCTTCAGTTGTTCAAAGTTGGCCTCACATTCTATTGACCACACAAACGTATTTCCCTTCCTCTATAATGAAGTAATGGGATGTCCAATATTGGGAAATCCTTATATAAACCTTCTATAATACCTAGCTAATCCCATGAAATACCTCACCTATGTTACATTTTGAGGGGCAGGCCAATCCATGATTGCATTTATCTTCTCAAGATCTATTGTCACTCCCTCTGCTGAGATTATGTGGCCTAAATATTGGATTTCCTTCTAAAATAAATCACACTTGTTTAACTTAGCATATAGCTAGTGTTCTCTCAGCACTTGTAGCACCATCCTTAGATTCTCCGCATCATGTTATTCTATAGTTTTGGAATACACCAATATATCATCCACAAACACTAAGACAAACTTGTCCAAATATTTGTTGATAACACTAGTCATCAAGAACATGAAGGTAGTTGGTGCACTAGTAAGTTTGAATGGCACCACCATGAACTCATAGTGTCCATACCTTTTCCTAAAGGTTTTCTTGTGAATTTCCTTATCTTTAATTCTGACTTGGTGATATCCTGATCTCAACTCAATCTTAGAGAAACCTACAATTCCCTTGAGCTGATAAAAAATATCATCGATACTAGGTAACAGATGCTTATTGTTTATGGTCATATTGTTTAATTTATTGTAGTCAATACACAAGCACAACATACCATCTTTATTCTTCACAAAAAAGGTTGGTGCTCCCCATGGGGACATGCTCGATCTGATGTATCCTTTATCCAACATATCCTTCAATTGTACCTTCAGCTCCACCATTTTTGGTGTGCTCATCATATAGGGTAATTTTGATGATGTCACTTCTCGAGGCACAATATCTATTGAAAAATCAATATCTCTCTCTAGAGGAAGTCCACGAACCTCTTCTAGAAATACATCCTTAAACTCCCATAACACAGGGTGATCTTCAGTCTTCAACTCCTTTTATTCTACTAAGTTAAGAAATTTTAATGCATACAAGGGGCATCCTTTCTGACTAAACTTATTAACTTCTAGTGCTAATTTTTGTCTAGCTGAAAATGGCTTATGAATGTCTTACAAAACTTTTGCATTGCCTTCTTCATCTTCACACTCCAAGGTTTTTTCGTAACAATTCAATTTTTCCTTGTGGGAAGCTATCCAATCCATTCCTAGCAGTACGTCATATGATCCTAAAGGTAGGATATTCAAGACTTCATGAGTATGCAGGCCACTCATTTCAAATGGAAAAGCTTATATCACCTCAGCCACTTTTTTCTTAGTTCCTATGAATAATTGGACCAACCATGCCTTTTCATGTTTATTTCTTTGTAAAGCGCATGCCTCAACAACTTGAGGTGAGACATAACTAAGGTTATATCCAGGGTCAATTAAAATAGAAACAGGTTTCTTAAAAATTATACCTTCCATCTCCACTAAAAAATCTTGGTGGTATGCTTTCGATTCTCCACAGTTGCATATATTCTTGGCACACTCTTGGCCACATCATTGACTATTGTATCCTCTTGAACATGATAAAATATTTTGTTTTCATGTTGCCTATGGGGAAAATCCATCAACAACAGTGGTTATCCACAACCCCAACACTATAGAGGCCCTTTCTTTGGTTCCTCTACTCTTTCTCTTGCCTTCTCTTCTAGCTTATTCCCACTTTGAGATGGAAAGTTTTGTTAATGCACACTTCTTCTTGGTTGGCCCAACTATTCACCCTTCTTTGGATTTGTATAAGGGAATTTGATTCTTTTGGAATCCACTCTTATCCTTTCTTTTCTAGTGTTTAGAAGGCTCCTTCTTATGTTTAGATTGATCATAGAAACAATTATCCTTCCTTATATTATCCTGCAATTTCTTAGGCTTATCAAATTCAATTATGTCCTAATATAATTGTGGAAACCCACTGAGAAAACATTGTACCCTTGCTTTATCATCCTTGAGGTAAGGAACATACCTCAACAGCTCCAAAAGTCTCTTGTCAGAGGAATCTATATTAGTTTTCCCAGACTTATCCTCATGGAATTGTTTGATCTTGTCATCATAGTACTTCTCTGATAAGTATGCTTTTATAAAGTACCTCTCAAACTACTTCTAGGTCAATTTTCTTTCCTTCAATAGTTCAATTTCCTTGAGATCCTCCCACCATATGGAATCTCCTCCATTTAGGTTGAATATGGAAATCCTTTCCTTGGTATTCTCAAAGTAATTATGCACCCGGAATTACTTCTTCAAACCCAACATCCAAGCCTCAAATTCTTCTCCCTTCTTAATTTCCCCATCAAAGGTAGGTGGTTTTGCCCTTTTGAATTCTTCGGTCAAATAACTATGTGAATGTTTCTTCCTTTTCTTCTTAGTAACACTCTATACATTATCATTCTTGAACATCTTCTTGGAATAAATATTCCTATTGGATGACTCTATGGAAATACTTCCACCTGTTTTACTTTGCTTGGCATCTTGATGCCTCTTCTTGGAAGAACTCGTTCTTATATTTCTATGGGATAACCCATGTTTTTGGGCATCTGAAGGGGTTTTCAACCTCCCCAATTGTTGCAACTCTGCATTAATAGGAACTTGATGCAATTTTTTTTTTAATCTCAGACAAGCTCTACAGTAGAACTACATTCAGCTCTGCCTGTTCAGCTTGATCTCTCATGAGCCTCTCATTGTCTACCTTCAAAATTCTGACAGTAGATACCAAGTCTATAGGGGTTTCTCTAGCCCTATGAACATCATATTCCTCATCTATGAAGTGTGTTGTCTCCTCCATGCTACGTTGTACCATTCACTTCCACTATCCTATGTGATGAAATAGAAAAATATTGTTATCCATTACACAAATCAACATCTTGGAAAAATAAAAAGTGTTCTTAAACAATCTTAAGTGGCCTTGGAGATCCATGCAATCCTAGATTTTGAACTCTTCTTTGATACCACTTTGTAACACACCTGACCCCCTAATCTTCACTTAGGCTAGTGGGATGTTTGGTTTTCCTCTCCTTCCTCAAGGTAAGTGTTCAGATTCCTCAATTGCTTAAGTGAAGACTTCTCTTATCACAACATATATTATATTAAATTTTACTAATTTACAATAAAATCCCTCTAAGTTTACTAAGGTGATCAGGGACCTAAAATCCCTCAATCGGATGGTTAGGTATACCTCTCTCCATCATATCAACGATCTGTAGCTATTCAGACTCATCCTCGTTAAAATAACCAATCACGAAGCTCGACATCCTCTCTGACAACGTTATTTTGACAGTTCATTCTCAAGGATCCAATGGTCCTCGAACTTGGAAATACAACAAATTTGATTGCATCAGTTCCTTTAATTTCTTGTTGGTTACTTTCCACTTCAACGCCCATTCTTTGTGCTAACAAAGGGGACCCACACAATCTAAGGATAAGGTTAAATCTTGCCCATGCATCGATCTATGGTCCACCTCCGTTCTTGGAGTCCCTCCCCATAGGAGTGCCTCCACTCTATTATTATGGACCACTCTAAGCATGCAGGCTCTGATATATCTAACAATCTATGTTCACTTCATCCGGCAATCATGGCCCACTCAGGGTTTACAACAATTCACCATTTAAGGTTATTGAACCCTCCTCTTCAGATCAATTCACATAATATCCAACGACTGAGATACCATAGGGAATATCACGATAGATCAATGGACCTCAGATCCCCAAGTCATTAGACTCCTTCACAACCTTCCAAACAGGCCTTCGACAACCTTCCTTATGAGAGACTCACGACTCGTATCAATAGTTGAATGCTAGTCGGTACCACTCTTTGATAGATCAATGGTTTTTTTTAACTCAGAGCTCTCCCCATAGGAGTCCCAACACAACCTTGTACTAGGCCATTCCAATGACCACGTCCTCCGACCAACAATCAGGATATCCTTTCTATGTCGATCCAAAGGTTGTGATTCCTTCTAGATTAAAACATTTATTTTCTTCAGTGTATCGGTTTCAATTAGGACTTAACCGATTCAGGGTTCCTTCTAGGTATTTTCTAATGTTCTACCAGACTCTTAAGAGCTGATCAAGAATCCACTCTTAAACAAACTAAGTCATTCCATTTGAAACTTGGATGAACATTTTAATGTCCTACAAACTTTCCATCTAAGACAGGAAGTTTTCACCCGGCTTAAGGTTCCTTAACATACATAGGGCTTCTGATTTAAAAATGTAAAGGCTTGAATCTTTTTAAAATTGCAAGTGAAATGGTATGTGCTTGGGTAATAGGATCAAGTTACAAACACATAATATTAATGAGTTTTTTTACTTAATCATGACCATCATAAACATTCATAAACAACCATCATAATACACATATTAACACAACAAAATGATAAAGAAATTCACGCCTCTCTTGGGCTACATCTCCTGGTCAAGCTTCCAATGGATATTTTTCATTAATGCTCAAAGTGTCAAAATCAATTCTTTGCAATGCTCAGAATGAGAAATGGATGGCTTCAATGGCTCCTGAACGTCCAAAAACCCCTAGTTGGGCTCTTCCTACACCTGGTTTGGCCAAAAACTGAGTTGGAATCACTCCCTGGAAGTTTCACCCAATTCGTTGTTGTCTCTGCTCGCCAAAATGCAACCAGACTGACTGAACCTGGCTCATGGGAGTTTTCCATGCCAAAAACCCAGCACCCATTCCTTCCCACAAATATAGGCATTATGTCAAATAGTTAGGAGGCACAAGCACCTTTCTCGGTGGAGGTCTCGATCGTGTGGCCCATGTGGCCTAGAGTCGACCTGGAATATAGCACCTAACCCGCATATACATTGCAACTACGCGCTTGAGGGTCATATGGTGGAGAGTATGTGACTGGGGCTATATGCTAGAGATTTCTCGCACTGAGTTCTTTGGTATGGTTGTATGTTGTGTTATGTGTAACCGAGGGTTAGGGCTAATACCTGGCCCTTTTCTCCGCCCAACCAAACCAACGTTCGAATTGAAATATTTTTGAAATGGTATATGGGTAAGTACTACAAGGAAGGTGGGTTGGTAGCCCATCCTGTGCGGAGAGCTCAGTCTTGGTCGAGGTCCCGGGTTCAAACCCCACGAACTCCACTTAAAATTTTACCACCTCAACCAATAATGGGGTGCCATGTGGCATCCCCTAGATGGGCCATGTGGCATGTTCCAATTCGCTTGCTAAATGACATATGTCAACCAATCATTGGTCCACGTTAAATTCCATGTAGACCAGCCACGTCACCCCTAACACTCAGCACCTGCCACATGTCAAAAATGTACCATGCCACATCAGCATCTTTGTATAGTGGGCAGTCCACGTCACCTGCCACGTTTTTAAACTGTACCATGCCATGTCAACACTGTATGGACTGTACAGTCAGCAAAATTTTGCATGTTTGGCAAAATGGACAGAATGTGATATCTCACTCATACAACATCTGTTTGAACCCATTCAAGTTGCGTTGGGATTGTGAGGATGAGGCTTACGCATGTGTCCATTTTGAATCAATTCTAAGGACTTTGATTTTTAAGCATATTTTGATCCCCTTGATCACTCCTCCCCATTGGGAAGCTTTTGGACCTCCAAAAGACTACTTTCAGTCTATCTAAAGATGAGGTTACAGTTCCCTCACCTTTCCAACCTCAATCCACTTGGCCTTGCTTGGATTTGTGTCATTAAGACAAACTCGGAGGTATTCCACATTCCCTCGTTTTGAAGTTATCATCCTCATGTCAAGGATTGTGTCTTCATGTAGTTCTGAAAGATATTCTGGCGAGAAATCATCTATAGAAGGAATCTAAATATGTTCTCCTTGATCATCAATCAAAGGAGGCTCATACAATCTCAAATTCTCAACATTGACAATTGCATACATTTTCATATAAGGAGGCAAATCCAAACGAAAGGCATTGTTACCAATCTTTTCAAGAATCTTGAAAGGTCCATATCTAATTGGTTTCAGTTTTTTACCTTCTCCTTTAAGCCTCTCTTTTCTAATGTAAAGCCAAACTTCATCTCCAACTTGGAAACTGTGATCAACATGATGCTTTTCATGTCTTGTCTTGTACTTGGTGTGGCTCTTTTACAACTGTTCTTGTACCATTTGATGCACCAACTGAATTTGTTCAATGAACTTCTTTTCCCTATCAATGTCATATTGACCATCAATAGAAATGTCTCTCCCAAAAATAAAATCTAAAGGATATTTGGGCAAATAACCAAAACATGCTTCAAATGGAGATGTTTGAGTTGAAGAGTGCTTAGCCCAGCTGTAAGCATGTTGAATGTAGTGTAGGTGTTCATCCCAAAGCTTAGGATGCTTGCTGCAATAACCACGAAGAAGATGCACTATTGTTCTATTAACCACTTTTGTTTCACCATCGGTTTGTGGATGAAAATTTGTGTTATTTTTCAGCTTGGTGTCCATGAGTGCCCATAAACTTGACCAAAAGTTCCCAATAAATCGAGAATCTTGATCAAAAATAAAGGATTTAGGAAACCCAAACATGTTGAAACAACATATGCGTCGTTTGTTCAACTATAACCTGCTTCTTACGAGGCATCAAAATACACATTTTTCTGAAACGGTCAACCACAACATAAAGATAATCCTGATTTTTTATATACATAGGTAGACCTCCTACAAATTCCATGGAAATGATTTCCCAAGGACGAGAAGGAACCGGAAGTGGAGTATACAAACCAAACTTTCTATTGCTAGGATTTCTTGTAGCACATAAAGATCATCCTCTTACATATCTTGAAACACTTTCATTCATTTTAGGCCAATAGCAATACCTTTGCAAATTATCCATTGTCTTGCCTACACCAAAGTGGCCAGCAATAAGAGAAGAATGAGCTTCCCTTATGATGTTGACTCTTTCACCCTGTGGAATACATAGCTTTCCAAGACGATACAAAAGCTTATCATGCACATGGTAATTTAATTCCTGAACTTGGTTAGAATGACACAAATTTGCATAAACCTATTTTAAATCAGCATCTAAAGCATATTGTTCAACATAGCTCTCATGCATGATAGAATTATGCTTAAGAATAATTGAAGCACTAACAATATGCCTAGAAAGAATATCAGCAACTTTGTTATAAATTCCTTTTTTATACCTTATAACCAAGTGGAACTATTGTGGAAAACCTAGCCATCTAAAGTGCCTTGCTTGTTGCAGCTTCGTTTGTGATTGTAAGTATTGCAATGGTTGATGATCTATGTGAATGATAGTTTATTTTCCAAACAAATAATGTTTCCATTTTTTCACACTTTGCACCAATGCATACAACTCCTTATCATAAGTAGGATAGTTAATCACAACACCATTAAAATTTCCAGAATGAAAACAAATGGGCTTACCATGTTGCAGCAAGACTGCTCCCATTGCATAATTGCTTGCATTTGTTTGGATCTCAAATGGTTGTCTCAAATTTGGAAGTGCAAGAACTGGAGCTGAACTAATCTTCTCCTTCAATGCATCAGATGTTTTATGTTGCTTGCCTCCCCATTGGAAAACTTGCTTGATTCTCGTCACTGCATGTAATGGAGCTGCAATTGAAGAGAAGTTAGCAATAAACCTTCTCCAATATTGGGTTGCTCCAAAAAAGCTTCTTACCTCTGTCACATTTTTGGGCTTTGGCCAATCCAAAATAACTTTGACCTTAGAAGGATCAATTTTTAGTTCTCCTCCTCCAACAATATGCCCAAAGTAAACAAGTGAGGTCTTTCCAAACTCACATTTAGACACCTTCAAAAATAAATTTTATTTCTTTAAGACATCCATAACTTGCTTTACATGCATAACATGATCTTCATGAGATTTTCTAAATATCAAAATTTCATCCAAGTAGACGATCACACAATCATCAAGAAAGGGTCTTAAAATATCATTCATGACTCTCATGAATGTAGCAGGAGCATTGCAAAGTCCAAATGGAATTACCATCCACTCAAACAAACCTTGCTTTGTTTTGAAAGTTGTCTTCCAAGTGTCTCGTTCAGCAATCCTGATCCGATGATATCCACTTCTAAAATTCAATTTAGTAAAATACTTAGAAACTTTCAATTGATCAAGCAAATCATCAATTCTAGGAAGAGGATAATGATTCTTTATCGTAATCTTGTTCAAGGCCTTGAAATCTACACACGTGCACCATGTACCATATTTATTTGGCACTAAAACAATTGGTGATCCACATGGCAATGTGTTTGGCATGATGATTCCTTTGTCAAGAAACTCTTGGATTTGTTTTTTAATTTCAGCATTCTCCATGACTGACATCCTGTACATACCAATGTTTGGAAGAGGACAATCTTGCTACAATTGTATCTCATGTTGGATAGCCCTTTTTGGAGGCAATCCCTTTGGTTCCTGAAACATCTCATCATATTGGTTAAAAAAATCATATAAATCAGATTTCAACTTTGAATCACAACCTTGTAAAGCTTCTTTTTCAACATTGTCTTTGGGTTTGATCATCAAGAGGACAAAATTCTTACTAGCATTGACTAATCTCTTCATTTGTCCAACATTTACATGTGACAAATTTAACTTCTTTATATGTGCTCTAACAATGTACTCAACTCCATTTTTAAACAAATGATATGGTTTATCGTGATGATGAAAGATGGCTCTCCTATCATATAAGTATGGGCTTCACAAAACAATAGCACAGATATCCAAAGGAATAACATCAAGCTCTACCTCATCTATAAAATTTGCAGTGATGGAAAATCTAAGTTTACACTTTCTTGTCACATGCAATTTGGCATTGTCTCTTGTCCATCCTAGAGGGTATGGTTTAGGATGTGGAGTAGTTTCCAATTTTATTTTCTTGACAGTGTCTTCAAATATTAGGTTTGTTTGATATCCAGTATCAAAAAGTGTAGCTATCTTGGTATGCTTTGAAATCACCCTTATGTGGAAAAGCTCTATTCTTTCTTTTTCATGTTGAGTTTCATTGAGGCTATTACTACTTGAAGAACTAGTACTTGCAATAGAGTCCTTATGTTGAAAACTCATGGTTGTAATATTTGTTTCATCACCTGAATCAGAACCTAAATCATGTTGTACGGTTGCAGTAGTCTTTGGTTTCCCCTTATTGTTGAACTTTTTGGGTCTCTTTTCAGGATGAATTTTCCAATAATGGTCTTCATCATGGCCATCTTTTGAACAGTTTTTACATGTGGGTTTCTCTCCCTATTTCTTGATTGAAGCATTATTTCTTTCATTTCCCTTGAACTTCTTCTTTCCCTTGTCTCCATGAACAAAAGGTTTCCTACTGCCCTATTGAGGTTCATCCTCCCTCTTTCTTCCAAATGAGTTGCCTGTACACAAACTTCATCTAGACTTGTAGCGTTAAACATAAGTATGGTGTGCCTCAAGTAGTTATGCAATCCTCCAATATATTTGAGTAAAGTTTCTTGAGAAGAAAAATCTATACCCAAAATCAAAGCCCTTTTTCTAAATTCTTGAGTGTAGCTTTGAACACTTTTCCATTTATCTTGTCTAAAGTTTTGTCAATCCATAATAGATTTTTGCATGTATGCTAATGGATAACATTGTCTTTTAAGTGAAACAATAAAATCATTCCAAGAGGATAAAACTT
This sequence comes from Picea engelmannii, assembly GCA_009831015.1. Taxonomy (NCBI): domain Eukaryota; kingdom Viridiplantae; phylum Streptophyta; class Pinopsida; order Pinales; family Pinaceae; genus Picea; species Picea engelmannii. The sequence goes on along the minus strand of ML793658.1, from coordinate 60,489 downwards.
TACCATGTTTCTTCATGTCCTCTTGAGTTTTGGCTTCCCACCAAATGAGTGTTGCATTGTCCAATCTTAAAGAAGCAAGTTGAATCTTATTTGCATCATCTTTGATCCTTTGTATCCTATAATACGCTTCAATCTAACGAAACCAGTTATCCAACTTCTCAGAATTTACCTCTCCATTGTACATAGGCAATTCAAACTTAGTATCAAGATTAAGAAAAGAAGTTTGTAGAGGAGTTTTACCATGTTCTTTTGGAGAATTTGGAGGCGTTTTTGAAATGGTAGAAGAGGTGGAATATGGAGGTGAAAAAGGTGGAGAATCACAATTCCCTCCATTTCCCTTTGGAGTTTTATCACCACTATCTCCATTACCCTTTGGAGGGTTTGAGATTTCACCTTGCAATCTTGCATTTCTTTCCTCAAATAAAACGTTCACCCTCTCAGTCATATCATAGAAATATTTTCTGAAAGTTTCATCCTCTAAAGGAAGAGTTTCATGACTCTCCTCATGAGCCATACTTGGTGAATATCTCTTTGAAGCTTGAGGTGATTGGGTAGTTCTCCTTCTTGACAATTGATAACTTGGCTCTACAAGTTGGCCTTCTCCTCTTGTGATATTCAACCTTGTAAGCATCAGTAAACAAACACTTGCAAACAATCAAACCTTCAAAAACCTATGCTCTCATACCAACTTGATCTGAAAAAGTAAAGGCTTGAATATTTTTAAAATTGCAAGTGAAATGGTATGTGTTTGGGTAATAGGATCAAGTTACAAACACATAAAGATTAATTAGTTTTTTTACTTAATCATGAGCAGCATAAACAATCATAAACATCCATCATAATACACACATTAACACAACAAAATGATAAAGGAGTTCACCCCTCTCTTTGGCTACATCTCCTGGTCCAGCTTCCAATCAATCTTTCTCATTAATGCTCAAAGTGTCAAAATTGGTGCTTTTCAATGCTCAAAATGAGAAATGGATGGCTTCAATGGCTCCAGAACGTCCAAAAACCCCTAGTCGGGCTCTTCCTGCACCTAGTTTGGCCAAAAACTAAGTTGGAATCACTCCCTGGAAGTTTCTCCCAATTCTTTGTTGTCTCTGCTCGCCAAAACGCACCCAGACTAACTGAACCTAGCTCACTAGCATTTTCCATGCCAAAAACCTAGCACCCGCACCTTCCCGCAAATCCAGGCATTATGTCGAACATTTAGGAGACACAAGCACCTTTCTCAGCGGAGGTGTCGGTCGTGTGGCCCATGTGGCCTAGCGCTGACCTAGAATCTAGCACCTAACTCGCATATCCGTTGCAACTCCGTGCTTGAGGGTCATATGGTGGATAGTATGTGACTGGGGCTATACGCTGGAGATTTCCCACAATGATTTCTTTGGTATGGTCATATGTTGTGGTATGTGTAACTGAGGGTTGGGGCTAATCCCCATCCCTTTTCTCCACCCAACGAAACCAATGTTCGAATTGAAATATTTTTGAAACAATATATGGGTAAGTACTACAAGGCAGGTGGGCTAGTAGCCCATCCTGCACAGAGAGCTCAGTCTTGGTGGAGGTCTCGGGTTCAAACCCTTCAGACTCCACTTAACATTTTACCACCTCAGCCAATAACGGGGTGCCACGTGGTGGCCCCTACCTGGGCCACGTGGCACCTTTCAATTCACTTTCTCAATGCCATGTGTCGACCAATCATTGGTCCATGTTAAATTCCATGTAGACCAGCCATGTCACCCCTAACACTCATCACCTACCACGTGTTTAAATTGTACCATGCCATGTCAGCATCTATGCACAGTGGGCAGTCCACGTCACCTAATACATTTCGAAATTGTACCATGCCACGTCAGCATTGTACAGACTGTACAGTCAGTAAAATTTTGCTTGTTTGGAAAAGGGAAATAACGTGATATATAACTCATACGATGTATGTTTGAACCCATTCAAGTTTCATTGGGATCGTGAGGACGAGGCCTATGCACATGTCCGTTTTGAAGAAATTGTGAGAATTTTATTTTTTAGCATATTTTGATCCCCTGGATCAGCTTCCTAGATACTAGGGCATTCATGTCACTTTCTAGATGAATATTTTTTCCATATCTGTAAAACTTTCCTCTCAAGACTTGAAAGGTTCTCAGGGATTCATACCACCCATACATTACTTATTTAGTTATATTGGATTCATTTGATTAATAGTGAAAATAAACATGCATAATCTATTTTACTTATAAATTCAACCATTCCTTACATGCATTCACATTTCCCAATCAAAACGTAAAAACAGTAGATTTACATCAAACATATTGAGTTGAAACACTTATCTATTCAATAAGTATCAACATCCAACTGACTGAGAGAGGATGCCTTTCCTCCCAACCTTAGGCTACACTGCAGAGTGCCTTCCTAGAGCATGCTACCCCCATTCCAAGCCATGATATCACAAGGGGGTTGATTCATGTGGATCTCAGATATAGAATGATCCAGGAAGGTTACTCTCCTTCCTCCACTCGCAACAACAAAAGTTTTACTCTTCCCACTAAGCTCAGGACTTCCATAGGTTTATCATGTACCCTCTCAATTGGATTTATTCTCCACAAGGGATTCCCTTCTCTGCTACACAGCCCCTTGGTGACCTCCCCTTACTAGTGCAGGTTTATTTCCTGTAAATATCAAGTTGTAGTCCTCTAATGCTCCAGTCTGGATCTGGGTCTTCGTTGTTCTAGGGTGACCATTATTCTTTTGGACAAGATTTCTATTTTCTTAAAGAACAACTTTCCAATTTCTTCTATTACTCATATATGTGCAAGTGAACACCTCTATTCGTTGCACCATCTATTTTTTAGTATTCTACTAACTTGTTCTTCCTTAGTTATTCTCTTAGGGTCGTCTCTACATGTGCATTCATCTTATTTATCATTTGTTGTTGTGAACTATTTCTCTTTTCTTCACTTTGTTCTCTCTCTCTTCTCTATGTGAATGTTCCCTCGCATCTCTGTGTGTATCTCCCCATGATTTATTTCACCTTTTTCACTCTTCTTCCCCATTCTCCTTGGAATTTTTGTGACTTCTGTCAAACATGACCTCTAGTTAGGGATCTGAATTCGTAGGGGAAATCCAAGGAATTTCCTTCTATCAGGTTTTTTATTTGACCCTTTCCTATTCAAAAGATCAGGTCTATCAAAATTTATAACTACTTCAACCACCAATCCAACCCTCCATAATTGATCATGTGGCTCTAACTAGTTTAGGTACATTGGCAGGTGATGTGTTAATTGTTTTCAGATGTAAGCTAGAATTTTGGACAAGCTTCATAATTTATTCATAGAAACTTCTCCATTCCACCTTACCAATCCCACTTCATCAATTCCCACTTGTGATATCATGGTCAGTACTTCAAGATTTTTCCCTCTCAGTCAGTTCTCTGGTGTTTTTCATTAATAAAAACATAATTACAAGTTTCATAATCACATTATATGAATTCTTAGCATAATTACAGCCATCAAGGGAAATAGGGTGTTACAACAATTATGCACGCACAGTTTTCATTGTCAATGGTAAGTCGTTAATGCTCACACAAGAGTGGGACAAACCCCTCTAGAAAGTCAACATACTCTCTTTGATTAATTGTCCTCACTTTGGGAATAACAGGACGATCAACCTTTGTGTCTACTTCTTACTCACCTGCCTACATGGTGGCTACTTTTTGTTGGGGGACAAATACCCAGTCGATGAAGCAGAAATCCACCGAGTCACCGGCTAACCCATGAATGGAGATTAGCCAAAAAAATCCCTAGCCACTAAAGAAATTTCCCAGCATGAAATATATGGTACTTACAGTACATGACATGGAAGGCGTGGGGTACTAATTTCATAGATCAATGTCCGAACGGTTAGATTTTCTTTTCATTTGATAGCCTGCAAGACCTTATGAAACTATACAAAGGAGCAGTGCCCATTCGGGGTGGTTTTTGTAGTTGTGAATTGAATAGAAATCATTCATATGGCCTCGGATCGGTACGTATTGAATGAGTTCATTGACGACTTTTTGTATTCCCAGCAATCTGAGAAAAATTTCATTATAGATGGATACTACTTCTCCTTGCCATGGTACTTTGGAGGCCTGCTCGAGGTTTTGAACGAACTTATCTAAATGGACATGTCTTTGAATCTTCTTGATTCCTTCGACTGAACGAGAGAAAGGACCCTACCACCCAAAAGTTCCACGATGAGATTTTTTTAGAACTGGTATCAACAATTGATTCAAGCAACTACCACACAAGTGTGTATCTTGCACACCATAATGGAAAGGTATGTTGGCTACCTTTTATATGAGTGTACTTTTCATGGTGTGTTCATCTAGCCCAATGATTATCAAGTGTTTTCAATGACACTACCACCATTATACATCATGGAAGAGGACATCCAACAAGGCATCATTGAATCACCAACACATGTACAACCAATCCCAAGTGAGCTAAGGTAGTGTGCATGTAGGCACAACACAGATACCTCCCTGGGGGGATCCAAAGATGACACCTCATTCAATTTCCCTCGAGAGACACACCCCGTGAAATAGTAAACATGGTCCATTATAGTCGATCCAAAATGGAAACAGATCGGTCCAACTAGTTGTAGTACCTATCCCTTACAACAAAAGATTTCCGTTCACATGGCACCAAATTTCACCATGATAATAGATGCATTAAAAAGACAATTGTTGCTACAGCAAAAAATACACATTGAATTCGTTTGAAATTTTGACCATCTATGTCTCCAACTCGGGGTCACCACATCATCTTCAGACACTCCACCATGACCAACGACCCTTTAGGGCAGTGCCAGTACTCCTGCACAGGTTCTTAGATTTGACCCATCAACACCTCTTCTAGTAAACATCAACAGTGACAATATTCCATTGGCACCAATTCCAACTCCAATCCTACAAGACTGTGTTACTACCTCACTCTCTGAGTTGGATCAGCAACACCAAATACTAGGCTAGGCTCATGCACAATTACAATTCCAGCACCAAGTGGAAATTTCCACACATAATAAGATGCATGAGCATTATAAAATGGAATCTCGAGATCACCAAACATTGCAGAAGAAGTATGAAACATAAGTTTCGGCACACATAACCTCCCAGGCCCAATACACTTAGATAAGTAAAACGTTCAACAACCTCCTCAGGGATGTGCATAGCCTATATGAGAAAATTCCAACCACTTCAACACAAGCATGTGAAATTACCCATGGTTTTAATATCTCTGCCATGAAGGCCTGCCTGTAAACCTTCGAGTCCCAGCTCATAGATCTTCATTGACCACTCCCCCAAACAAGTCTAGCAACAACTCAGTTCCAAAAAAATATTAATTTGGATCAAGAAGCTATCCAAGATGGCTAACACAAGGTAGAGTCATTTTCAAGCATGGTTGACTACGACTTCACCTTATGGACTCATCTACAAAACCTACCATAGGTATCTAGTACAATTGAATAACATTTTTGTGCAGTTGAGGTTGAGGTCGCAAAACAAAAATGTGACCTGGCTTCTTTGCATCACATGGAGCGTGTCGTTGCGATGTTAACAATTATAGTGAATAACAAAGAGATTACTGCAACCCGAGATGAGCAGCAGAGTATATCAGAAATTATCACTTCATCGGCCAATAAGGCCTTTAACTTGTTCACACAACTATCAAGCGCACATGTTAGGGTCTGCCCCCTAATTGAGAAAATCAATACCACGGACCTAACAGCTCCTTAAGTCACAACAGTCGAAGTTGACGTGGATGTTCAGATTAATTGGGATCTTCAGGGATACCTTAAGGAGCTCGAGCACCAATTAAAGGAATTTGTGCAAGAACTCAAGACCATAGTTTCGTCCATTGAGATGGTCCTTCCATGAGGAAATTGGCTCAAGGACAAGCCAAGTAATAATGGTGGAAGATTGTTGGCACCCAAATTTTTGGGTTAACATCACGTGCACACACAAATGAAGTTGTGTGCTCTCATTCCAATTTTTCGCTCACCCACGTAGATGTGCACGGATTGAAAAGAAGTATGATTCGCAACAAATTTTGACAAGTTTTGTTAATGCACACTAAATTTCAATCCTGCTAGTACATGTCAGTTCAAATTTTGGATGCACACCAGAAATACAGAAGACGCTCACCGGAATCAAGAATTGAATCATCGAGAAATCTCCCTCAATGAATACTGCCAATAGCATAAGGGAACATGGAGTAGAAAAAATATGAGTTGGTGAGGTAGTTAAGATTCCCTCGATTCCAGAAATGATACGTGGAATGTAGACATGTGGAATAAGTGTGTTAGACTGTTAGTCAATAGAGAAAGTGGTGAAAAAGTGACAGAGACAGAGCTCTTGAGCTGAGAAATCTATAAAAGGAATCAATGATGACAAAGAAAAGGATGTTGTTGTTTTCAAGTTGATTTTCACAAGGTCATTGTTATTGACGATCTCGCTCTAAGTCTATGTAGTATTGTAATGTTGTAATGCTTCTGATTGTAAGTCTGAGTCTTTCATATGTCTAAGTTATGAAAGGGTGTGCATGGAACAATGTATTGTAAATATGGGTAATTATCTAAAGAGGACATGAGACTATATTGTTGTCAAGTATGTTTTGCATAATGTATGTATGTGTTTGATGGAATGAGGAGAATAGTAAAGTTGCATTGATTCTGATCTATCATGTGTTACTCATGTGGTATTTGGATATGTGTGTGTGTTGTTTTTGCATATTAATAATAGTAAGTTGTGATCTATGGAATGTATGGATTTCAAAACAAATGGATGTTTGAGTGTTTATACCTTCATCCCTGACACAAGACCAGATGGTATTTGTGATCCTCATAGCATTTCGGGGAGACTTTCTTCAGACTTGGTTGAGGATTGATATGTCGATGAGTTGGGATTTATGTTGGTCAACTCTAGATGAACCCTGTTTATTAACCCTCGAGGGTTAAGAAGGATGTGCGCAAGCATGAAACAACCCAACAAATGGTTATGGTGTTGGGACCTGAAAGTCTTGTATTGAATGATGAAGGAAAATAATGAAGTGGTATCCATCTCGAGAGGAAATTCAAGATTGGTTGACTACAAAGGAACATGAGTTTTCCCAGCGAGAAACTCAAGGTCTGAGAGTAAATATGAATCAATAGAAAGATAAGTACATCTACACTGACATGCATGATATTTTCTTTGTTGAATTTCCTTGATTTTTGTATGAATGGCTGAAAAAGGAAGACTGCCACTAATATTGCTTTGAGACCAATAGAGTCAATATTTTGGGATCAAGTCACACTTGATAGGTTGAATGTGTTGGACAACAAGTGCGCTCAATCCATTGATTTCTATTTTTCTCCAGTAGAGGAGGGGTATATCATTGAATTTGTTGTGGAGTACATTGATTCTTTCAATGAGATTGAAAGAAAGTTCGTGGAAGGTCCTAAGAAACGCATGCTAAAAGAAATCCCACTTTGGATAAAGATGGTGTTTGTGGAGAAACGGTTGATGCACATGGAGCCCGATAGGATGGACGAGTGAACTACCCTAGCGCTAGAGGGGGGTGAAAATATGGGGGAAAATGAAGAAGGATTTAGATCTGTTGAGGAGGATCTAGAATTTTTTGAGATGAGGTGAGGAATGGGATGGACCCGGAGGAGATGAGGAGAGAAAGAGTCGAAATATACACAATAAGATTTGAGTTGAGAAGGAATGTGAAATAGAGGAGTGGAAGGAAAGTATCTAGGGGTGTGTGATGAGGAGTCAGGCCCAAGATGAACATAAAGGAGACCGCACCAAGAGGAAGTGTGAAATCATGTGTTGTGCCAAAGAGGAGCACATATGAGGATAGGCTCATGAAGAGGCATGAAATTGTGAGTAGGGTGTCTAGTGGGGATACCATTAGTAGTATTATTAGTAGGAGTACTGGTAGTAGCAATATGGGCCCTGAAGACAAATTTTGAACCCCTAGGGTGTTGTAGAGTGTCGCAACCTCAAAGGAATATTAGGCACATAGTAGAGGCGTAGGAGAAGGAGAGGAATATGGAGGCTCCCCTAGTGGTGGGGGAGAATATTTGGCAATAGTAGATGGTATTTCACAGCTGCAAGTAGGAAACTTTATGGGTGACCTCACAATAAATGTTAGAAGAATATGGAATTACCCCCCATTTCAACCACCCCCCTTCTGCATTTGTAATCAAGAAGAAAGAACAACATATAGTGAGACAATTGGAATAGGAGAATGAGTAGAAGGAGATATAAGAGAAGACACAAGTGAAGAAGAAGGTGAATTCATATCTACTTCACCAAGGAGAGTATCAGTTTTGAGAACCCCGACACCCAGCAGTCATATCGGAGGACTTAGTTCAATACTGAAGATGGAAAACCAGGATAGTACCATGAGGTTACTCATGTTCCATGGAACAAGAAAGGATGATGTGAAACAACATTGGTTCACATGTGAAGCGATTTGGAATGTGAAGAGGATCATATATGAAGTAGAAAATATTGTGCAGTTGGAGACCATGTTCAGGGATGGAGCTTTGATGTGGTACATGAAGAAAAATGCCATTGTATTGGTAGGACAAGCAAGTTTCGTGACATAGATCAAGTGAGATATTCTTAAGGAGTTCCAGAAACCTAAGTCAGAGTCTCAGTGTATTACAAAATCAATAAGATTGAGCATAAACAAGGAGAAATTGTGTGGAATTGTGACCAACAGTTCAATATTTTGTTGGATAGGTTGACATTCCAAATCCAAGATGTGTAGTGTAGAGAATGGTTCATTGTGGGGTTACTCCCCCATATCCAAGTCTTTCTCAACCATGAGAAGGTGACGACTCAAGAAGAGGTCATGGAAATTGCAATTCACTTGGAGGCTACACCAGGAGGGGCGAGGAAATTGGTAGGATTTTCACATGTGTAGTCGTAATTGGACAATCTGACGATGTAGTTGCAAGATATGGAAAAGAAAAAATGCATGAAATATAACGTATGGTGTACCACATGTAAATATGATGAGAATCACAGGGACGAGTGTGTTGTACTTGGAAATTATGTGGCAACGAGAGAACTGATTCCATTTCCAATTGGGCCTTAGACAAAATGGTGCAAGATTTGCAAATAGTGGGGCCATGTACCACCCCCCAACTTTGAAGAAGTATCAAAATATTCCTCATACCCATTTTTGTGAATTATACAAGTCAGTAGGACATGATGTCAACAAATTCCAGTCACTCTAGTTGATACAAGAAGAACAGAAGGGTGGATATTGTGGCAGTCCTAAGAGAGGTGAATACCAAGGAGTTCCCAGAGGCAGATATGGGCATGGTCGTGGAAAAGGATATGGAGGAGGGGGAGGCAGACCCCCCACTTGTTTCAGTTGTGGAGAGATTGGTCATGTATCAAGGTTTTGTACCAAACCATGTGTCCTTTATGCATAATGTTATATACCCGAGCATGTCACAGAGGACTATCCTGACTTAGTTAAGAAGTGGGAAGAAAAGAAGATGCATTGAAACATGGTGCATGTGGAGCCACACAAAAATAAGAAGAAGGATGTGTAGGTTGATGTCTAGGTGGTAACCCAAGGAGGAGTGAAGACAGGAAGGGACTTCAAGCAAGATGAGATCTAGGGTCAAAATCTAGAGAGGAATATCAAAAAGGTAGCACAACCCACTCCTATGTTTGATGTTTCCCAGCAAAAGAATTTTTTTCGAGGAGTTTTGAAGAAGAAAGAGTGCACGAGGAGTTGCAACACTGATCCAGAAGGATATCGTTGGCCACCCACCTATTCCACTGGCTTAAAGAACAGTTTTCCATTTTGGTAGTTTTTCACATTTTTTTGTGTCCCAAACTTTCAGGGTTGTTTTAAGGCCCTAAACGACATTTTTTTGGACTTTTGGGGGGGAAAGGGTTGTCATGGCACACCTTGACCTCTGGCGAAATTTGCACTTCTCAGATGGACCTTTCCAACTAGGTATAGAAGGCCCCAAACAGAGATCGTATGCAAAATTTACGCCCTCAGGAAGTTGAAGTATCAACTACCCCCATCGAGGCCCACAAAACTTTTGGAATTTCATCTTCGGTGTTATGGTTTTGTATTTTCTTTATGTTAAAAAATCCTTTGGAACCTCATTGTAAAAATCATCATATTCTTGTGAATGAGCGTAGACATCACATCTCTTCTTAGAGATAATCTCCCACCATTCTAGCGAGTTCATTCACTCTGTATTTTTACAATTTCTGTACATTTATCTCACTAATAAAAATTATGCATTATTGTATATCTTTGTTTTTCTTCCAATATATCTGTGTATTTCATTGTTACATTTCTACCTTCATTTCGTTCCAAAAATAATCTGGATCAACCACATGACACAAAGATCACTTGAGGAGGTATTGATCAGTGAACAAGATGCCTCTTGAGGAGGCTCAAATCCGTGAAGAGGTACAACGAGCGACATAAAGGTTGCTAGAAGAGGCTCGAACCTGGGAAGAGCTAAAATGCACTACATAAAGATAATTGAAGGAAGATCATATGCACAAGGAGATGCAGCATGAAATGTATACGTCAATGGAACAAGAGCGTAGACAAAAATATCTATGGAATGCCAAGAAAAGAGATTGAGGAACATCGCCTTGAGGAGTTACAGCGTGTAGCGCGCACAGAAGCATTACGTGACTTAGGTCGTGAGACAGATAGCGAAGATCACATAAGTAATTTCCTATGTTTTTGTTTGATATTTCTCAATGATCACGATGTTGTGAGGAATTTGACACAAATGTTAGCTACTTGTATGGGGAAGGATCTTACAGATAGAACTATATCAACTCCTCTACTAGAAAGGGAGGTGTGTGAGATCAGCAAGTAGAAACGCATTGGCAGAGAATTCAAGATGACAAATGAGCTTGGTGGTTATGATATAAATGGAGCCACGTTGGATATAGGGTTCGGTGTAAATATTTTACCGAAGAATTCATGGGATTTGATGGAGAAACCAAATTTGGTCTGGTTGCCCATCCAGCTACAGTTGGAAAATTAGTACACGATCTATCCTATAGGCCAACTATTGCAAGTAGAGGTGAATATAAAATGGGTGAAGACAAAGGAGAAATTTGAGGTCATGGATCTTATGCATGACTCTGATCCATACCCCTCCTTTCTTACCATCGATTGGACCTTCGATAATAATGCAATGCTAAATTTGAAGAAGATACAGATGTCATTTGAGACAAACACCCTAAACGTGATCGCACCTCTAGATCATAATGAAGAGGACATATAATATGATCTAGTGGATGAAGATGTGTGGATCTCTATAATTGAAAACATATATAAGATCACCATGTGCAAGGAATACTATATAAACTCCACCGTAGATGGAGAATTAAGTTGGTGAAGCATGAAGTCTTACATACCGACTATGAAGATGTTATGGAAAGGTGGCATCAAAAACTATATGAAGTGTCGAAAAGGAGGTGTGTGCATTTCACCACCGAAGTGCACAAAGAATAATTTGGATCCTACAAGTATAATGGGTAGGATCTGATGGATGTGTTTGTTTCCAGGATACAACATATCCCCAAGCACCACCAGGTTCGCGCTCTAAACATAGTTCTCATAGGAAATCATGTGTGATGGTGAGTTGCACACCGAGACCCTTTCTGTGAATGAGAAACCCTAGAGGCCTCAATGCGCAAAATATTCATACCGGATGTAGACATTCGTCAGTACATGTGTTCTTGTGAATGGAGGTGGATAGCCACACAGCGACATGGAATGCTCAACCAATACCCAAAAGCCCCACGCAAGTTGTCCCAAAAGAAGTATGTCCCCCCAGTTCCTCGATTTCCTGCAAGGCATGTAGAGGATTTGCATGCATGAAGAATGGATTTTTCTACACAATATGTTGTAGAGGAATGAACGTCTTCACATTCACTCCCACTCAACCCCATTATGAAAAAAAAAATCCTACAAGAATAAAAAATTCGGGGATAGTCAATGGATGCTATCGAGATCAGAAAGACCAAGTTGGGTCTCTCAATGGACAGAACAGACTGGATGGATATGAGTGAAGCAGTGTTGTGGCCCATTCAGGGTTATCGTGAGTAATTAAGCAAAGATGAACTTTTACAGGGTTGTGCAGGAACCATGCACGATGGCCCCATAGATTACGATATGTGCATGTATGGAGATGTCCTTGTCACCATCCAAGGTCTATGATCCCAGTCTTTTAATGAATTAATATAGTGAATTCCATTATACGGTACCTATGGGAGAGGCTACTAGGAAGGTAATCAACAGTAAATGTTACAATCTCACTCGAAGATTCTGCACATTTAGTGGTAAAGTCAATATCCATGCACCATTAATACAAAAGGGTTGATAGGCCTCACAGATCGAGAATATCAGCGAAGAGGTCTCATGAAAATTTCAATTATATATAATTTGACATGACTGACAGGATGGTATAAAGCTAAATGATCCAAAGGGGATCAACGATTATCATAAGGCACCCCAAGTTCTTAACGACCCCCTGCACACCTCCTTATTGTACCATCGTACTCACCTGGAAACTTTCCTCTTTCTGACTCAAGCCTCAGCCAACTCAGTATCGACCTTTCCATGTCTATAAGAAACGGTCCACAATTTCAGTCTAGGGAAATAATGGCAGTGAAAGCAAGAAAAAATAAAATATCTTCAACCCAAGATTATCCATCCACAAAATCTAGCCATAAAAGTGGCCATGGATTTGTCAAGTAGACCACAAGGCCGAAATATTTTCAGGATTACCCAAGATCGACAGATACCAAAGTTTCCCTTTCCTTGGCATGTAAGTTTCACGGGATCTCGGACAGGAAAGGTGCAGGATGTCCAATTTTTCGATTATGATGTTTGAGACCCTACTCAATTCCCCACCCTATAATTTCACAATTATACATGCACAGCTCATAGTGTTGATGGTAATATGTTAATGCTCACACAAGAGTGGGTCAAACCCCTTTAGAAAGCCAGCATACTCTCTTTGGTTGATTGTCCTCACTTTGGGCATAGAGGGATGGTGAACCTTTGCATATGCTTCTTACTCACCTACCTACATGGTGGCTACTTGTGGCTGGGGGAAAAATACCTAGTCGACGAAGAAGCAGTCTGCGGGGTCACCGGCTTACCCATGCATGGTGTTGAGATAGAAAAATCCCTAGCTACTAAAGGCGTTTCCCAACATAAAATATATGGTATATATAATACACACCACAAAAGGCGTGGGGTAATAATTTAAAAGATTAATGCCTATGCGGTTAGATTTTATACTCAATGGATAACCTACAAGATCATGCACACCTGTACAAAGGAGGAATGCCCATTCAAGGTGGTCATTTCAATTGAGTGGTTTGTAGCAGGAATTCATATGGCCTGGGCCTGGTATGTATTGAATGATTTCATTGACGATTTTTTGGATTCCCGGGATTTCAGGAAAAACATTTTTTATAGTTGGATACTACTTCTCCTTGCCATGGTGCTCTAGAGGCCCCCTCAAAGTTTCGAATGAAATGCTTGGAATGGACATGCCTTCGAAGCTTCCTAATTCCTTTGAAGTTTGCATCCCATGCACCATAATGGAATGTTATGCTAGCTACCTTCTATTTGAATGTACTTTTCATAACGTGGTCATTTATCCCAATGATGATCAGGGGGATGCGATGGTGCTACTACCATTCTGCATCATGGAAGAGGACATCCAAAAAGGCATCGTTGAATGGAAAACACATCTGTAACGAGTCTTAATTGAGGAAATGGAAACTCTCTAAACGTGCACTAAGTGAAATTGGGACAGTAAGCGAGCTAAGGTAGCTTAGTTTTAGGAACGGTGCATAGTCCTCCCTGTGGGGGGAATCCAAAGATGACACCTTAGTCAAGCATCCTCGGGAGACACCCCATGAAACAGAAAACACATTCCACTCTAGTCGATCCAAAACAAAATTAGAATGGTCCAACTGGTCATAATACCTATCCCTCACAACAACAAATTTTCATTCAAATGGCACTAGGCATCACCACGATAATAGATGCATTAAAAATACAATTTTTTCTACAGTAAAAAATACACAAGGAAGGCGTTCAAAATTTCAACCATCTGTATCACCAAATTGGGGTCACCCCATCATCTTTAAACACTCTACCACATCTAATGGCCCCTGGGGGTAGTTCTAGTACTCTTGCATGAGTTCTTAGATTTAACCTGTCAACACCTCTTTTGGTAAGAATCAACAATGATGGTATTTTGTTGGCACTGATTCCAACTTCAATAATAAAATACTATGTTACCACCTTACTCTCTTAATTGGATGAGTGAAAAAAAATATTAGGTCAGGCTCATGCACAGTGACAGCTCCAACATCAAGTGGGAATTGTCGTGAATAATCAGACATGCGAGCATTATAAAAAGGAAGCTCAAGATCACTAAGCATTGCAAGAAGTGTGAAACAGAATTTGTGGCACATGCAACCACCTAGCACCAATACAATTATATAAGTAAAATTTTCAACAACCTCCTCGGGGATGTGGATATCTTATATGTGCAAATTCCAACCACTTGAACACAAGCCTGTGACATTCCCCCTGGTTTTAAGCTCTCTGCCATGAATGTATGCCTACAAAATTTGGAGTCCCAACTCATATCTCTTCATCCACCACTCCCCAAAATGATTCCAACAAAAGATTAAGTTGGCTCAAGCAACTATCCAATATGGCCAACACAGGGTAGAGTCATTTTCAAGTGTGATAAATTATGACTTTGCCTTATGGAATCATCTCCAAAACCTTCTAGAGGTATCTATAATTGAAGAATGATTCCATGCAGCTGAGGTTGAGGTCACACAACAAAAACATGACCTTCCTTATTTTCCTCCCAGGGAGCATGTCATTGGGATGTTAGTTATTGTAGTGAACACCAAAGAGATTACAACATCCCAGGATGAGCAGTAGAGTACATCAAAAATCATCACTTTTGTGTTCGGTAAGGCCTTTATCTTTTTTCACACATCTGTTAGATGCACACATTTTTTTTGGCCCCCTAATTGAGAAAATCAATACCGCAGACCTGCCAGCTCCTTGGTCACAATACTCAAGGTTGACATGGATGTTCATATTACTTAGGATCTTCAGGGCTACCTTAATGAGCCCGAGTGCTAGTTGAAGGAGTTCATGCAAGAACTCAAGACCAAAGTTGTGTTCATTGATATGGTCCTTCCATGAGGCATTTGGCTTGAGGAAGAGGAAATTAATAGTGATGGGGGTGTGTTTCCACCCAATGTTTTAGATTAACATTTCCCTCACACACAAATGAAGTTGTGCACGCTCGTTCCAATATTTTGTGTGCACCCATGCAGATGTTCAAGGATTGAAAATAAGTGTGTGCCAAACCAAGTTTTGACAAGTTTTATTAATGCGCACTAAATTCCAGATCTTCCAATGTGTATCGTTCTGAGTTTTGGATGTGCACCATAAATCAAGAAGACCCTCATCAGAATAAATAAAGGAATCGTCGAGAAATCTCCTCGAATGATTACTTCTAGCAGCACAAGGGAACATGGAGCAAACAAAAGATGAGTTGGAGAGGTAGTTAATATTTCCCTGATTCCAAAAGTGGTAGAGACAAGGCTCCAAAGATGAGAAAGCTATAAAAGGAAGCAAGCATGACAAATAAAATGTTGTTGCTATTGTTGATTTGATTTTCACAGGGTCATTGTTGTTGATGAGATCACTCTGAGTCTCTATAGTATTGTAATGTTGGAATGCTTTTGATTGTAAGTCTGATTATGTCATATGTCTATGTTCTGAAAGGGTGAGCATGGTGCAATGTATTGTAAATCTAGGGAATCTAAAGAGAACATGAGACTTTGTTGTTTTCAAGTATGTTTTTCTTAATGTATGGATGTGTTTTATGGAATGAGGAAAATAATAAAGTTGCAGTGATTCTGATCTATCATGTATTACTCATGTGGTATTTGTATATGTGTGTGTATTTTTTTTGCATATTAATAATAGTAAGTTTTTAGCTATGGAATGTATGAATGCCAACCCAAATGGATGTTTGAGTGTTTATCCCTTCATCCCCAACACAAGATCGTATGTTTTATGTGATCCTCATAGTGTCTCGAGTGAGAATTTCTTCAGCCTTGGCTGAGGATTGGTATTTTTATTCTTTAGGGGTTTTGTTGGTCAACTCAGGATGAACCCTGGGTCTTAACCCCCCAATGTTAATAAGGATGTGTGCAAGTGTGAAACGGCCCAACACTCATGTCCAAATCCAAAGGTAGGAATTTCCTCATTTAGGGTGTGGAAGGAGGATTCAAAACTCTAGATGATAGAGAGTGAAATCCCTCTTAGAGAGGTAGGAAATCATTTCTTTCACTATCCCAATGGCAAGCAAACTCAGAATTTTTTTCTAGAAAACTGAGATCTCTCATAGGGTCCCTTAGAGAAAACTCCCTAGGGAAAATCCCATCATGATTATTATCTCCTTAAATTTCATAGGCTTAGCCAATCCCTCCAAAACATTGTCCCTAAAAGGGTTGATTGACGTTCACAGTCCATCAATCCTGCTTTTACAAGAAACCATGATGGATGAGGATAGAGCGACCAAAATCCTCTCGTCGGTTCTTCTGGGATGGGAGTTTCAAGCCATTGATTCCCAGGTATGTTCAAGGGGGATTATTTTAGGTTGGAGGATAATTTATTTGCTTATAAAAAATAACTGGACTGTTCAGGTAGGTCTATGCATATCCGTTCTCTCAAGCGATCTAAATCTAGAATTTTTATGCTTAAATATTTAAGGGGCCTACTCAGATCGAAGACCATTCTGGGACCACTTTTTTCAAAACTCCCTGATAAAGAAGAATCATGTTGTGATCGAAGGGGGCCTCAATTTTAGGTTGGGATCTAGTGAAATTTTGGGGTCATCTGCACAATTAGACCCTCTCTTTTATGTATTCATATCAAGGATGAAAGAAATAGGATTGTTTGGCATTCAACCTATAAAACTCTCTCCCACTTGGAAGAACATGTGCACGGGAGAGGAAAGAGTGTCCATACAACTAGATCAATTTCTCATCTATGAATCCCTCCATGAAGAAAACCTCCAAATTTCTCAATGGGTCGCCTTTGGTGTCGAATCAGATCATAATCCCATCATCCTGGAATTGGGTCCAATAATGGAAAAACCTCCCAATATTTTCAATATGATTCTCGCTTGGTTGGAAGACCTATATTTTATTGATATTATCAATGGATGTTGGGAAATTTATGATTCATCTTCTACGAAATCCCCTCCTCTCCAATTTGTATCCAATATTAAAAAGGTAAAGGAGGCCATGATCTCCTAGAACAAGGAAAGAAAAAATAAGGAAAACGAGACCCTATTGAGATTGAAACAGAGATACAAAAGGTGTCTATAGGGGGGTGGATATAGTCTACTTTCACATTAGCATAAAGAGAAGATAAAATCCCTTGAGGAGGCTAGGAGAAAGATCCTTCTAAATAAGAAGAAAGAATGGAGAATGAAGAGTCGTTCCATTTGGCTCTAGGGGGGTGACGAAAACACTAAGTTTTTCCATCAATTTGAAAATGGGAGGAAGACCATCAATACCATCTGGGAAATTTATAGAGCCGATGGGATAAAATACACCTCTTTTGTTGAAATCGTCAAAGAAAGTTCCCTCTATTTCCACACTCTTTTCAATGAAAAATCAAGAGAAATCAAAGACGCAATATTATAAGTTGTCATATGTTTCTCGATCTTTAACAACCATGAGGGAAACACTCAACTAATGTTTTAAATCACCAAGGAATAGCTCTTGGGTATTTTGAATAGCTTTCAGAAGGATAAAATCCCAGGGTTGAATGGTCTTCCTATGGAATTCTACCTAATTTGTTTTTATTTCCTATGAAATGAACTATTGCAAGTAGTGGAATACTCTAGAATATCTGGTTAGGTCTTGGTATATTTCAATGTTACCTTCATCGCTTTAAGCCCCAAAACCGATAATCCAAATTCTTTTGATCAATTCCAACTTATATCACTCTGCAACAACATTTATATATTCATCACAAATATGATATCTAGGAGATTAGAAAGATACACTTTCTACCTGCTTCTCACTAGAACAATTTGGGTTCATCAGGGGGCATCGGATCCATGAAGAAATCAGACTTGCACAATAAGGACTTCACTCCATTCGCACGAGAATCCAAAGAGAAATCACCTTCAAGATAGATCAATCAAAAGCCTTTAACAGGGTTAGTTGGCTCTACATTAGGCTCTTTGTCATTCATCTGGGGGGTTTTCCCCTATGGTGAGTTGGATTCTAAACTGCATCAGCTCACCTTCCTTTGTAGTTCTTATAAATGGCTCAGCCACCTCCTTCTTCAGAGGGGAAAGGGGACTAAGACAGGGTTTTCCTCTCTCCCCCCTACTATTTTTATTGGTATTTGAGGGCCTCAACATATTGATAAAGGATGTTGTAATGGGAGGAAGGTTAAAAGGTATTGCAGACAGTCCCACTTTCTATATCTCCCATCTATTGTTTGTTGATGATATTTTGATTTTCTATGAAGGATTTATATCTTACGTGGAACACATGAATGAACTCCTAAAAATTTTTTGCAAAGCTACACGAATGCTCATTAATAAACACAAGTCATCACTTTACACTTGGGAGATAAATGAGCAAGAGAAAGTAGCCATTTCACAAATTATTGAAACTTAGGTTGGTGACTTAGGCCCTGGTTTAAAATACCTATGATTCATCCTCAAAGCAAGTGGTTATCTTAAAAATTATTGTTTATGGATTTTAGAAAAGGTGTAAAGGAAAGTAAATGTGTGGTGCAACAAATGGATTTCCAGAGTAGGTAGATTAGTTCTAGTCAAGGTGGTATTAGAGGAAATCTCATTTTATTGGGTCTCTTTGGCCCTGGTTCCCAAACGAATATTGGACAAAATTAGGCAACTCTCCTAAATAAATTTCCTGGTACTTACTTCCTAGAAAAATCTAACAGTTCCCAAAGCCCTAGGGGTTGGGGGATAAAAAATATATTTGTTTTCTCAAAAGCGTTAACAACAAAAAATGTGTGGGGATTGATTCAAGGAACACGAATATGGGCACAAGTGTTGTAGGAAAAATATTTCCCTTAGGAATTCATTGTGGACTGGATAAGGAAACATGAAAAAAAGGTGTCAAATGGTTTTATCATTTGGAAGGCCATAATCAAAGTCTTTCTTCTTATAGGCAAGTGGTTGATGTGGAAGATTGGGATTAATGGAGTCCAAGTTGCCATATGGAAGGATCCTTGGATTGGTAGCAACAACAATATTTACTCCCTAATCATATGATAAGGAATCTAAATAAGGGGGGCTTCTATTTCCTCAACCAAATCCTAAGAAGAGATTATGTAAACCACTAGTTTAAATGGTTGATTTGGTGAGAAGTTGTCATTGAATTTTTCGATGCCTACCATTGGACTTACTATACAAACTCCCTTTTGAATAATTTTGTCTCTTCCTCTAACCAAGAAGGAAAGCTTATATGGTCCCTTAATCCCTCTAGCGGCTATGTTCAAAACTGGGATATTCAGAACTAACACAGGATCTTAGGGATGAACCTCCACCTTGGTGGGGAAAAAGCTTTGGAAATTAAAAATTTTGGCCAAAGACAAACTATTAATGTTGCTTCTTCTTCACAACAAGGTGCCCACTTGGGATAAAATCTAACACGAGAATTTTTGTGGTCTTGGAAGGTGTTGTCTTTGTAAACAAAATAATGAAACAAATGATCATCTCTTCCTAAAATGTCAATTCTCTTTGGCAGTTTGGTCTGAAATAAAAAGGATAATTGGTCCTCAACGCAAATGGGAGGGAGATTCTATAAATCCGCTCTTCAAAGCTTGTTGCTTAACCATCTTACTATAAGTTCAAATCCTTCCCCTTATATTTGCATGGGAAATATGGCTAATGCGGAACCACTCCCTTTTTAAGAAAATGAACCCTCCCCTATGCAGTGTGCTCTTCAAAGTATCACAATTCTCTCAACCTACCCACAAATCCTTCCATCTAAGAATAAGAGATATCGTCATGAAACCATCATTCAACAATATATGTCATGGGAATTTTTCAATGGGGCTACACAAGGAAATCCATATTGGGGAAGAGCAGGTGGAACAATTCATTTCACAAATGATCACACCATATCCTTTTTAGCGGGCATTGGACCCACCTCTAATAATTGCATTGAGATTTTAGCCTTAAAGCTCACACTCTACCTAAGCTCGGGAGAAAGGACTAACTCAACTTCACATATATGGTGACTCACAACTTGTCATTAATTGGATGAATGGGGACTACACTTTACAAAAAAATTCTCTTACCCCTACTTTCCAAGACATAAAAATTTTTACAAACCACTTCTCTCACCTCACTTTCAAGCATGTCTACAGGGACAAGAATTAAGAAGTTGACCCCTATCCAAAGATGGAGTGGCATTGGACAAAGACATGGAATATTATTGAAAAGGTAAAGGATGTCTCATCAAACTATCTTGACAACTCTTGGCTCCATCTCTAAATAGTTGTTTTTCTCATTGTATTATTGATGATCAACATTTTCATTGTTCTGATTTCTTTTCTCATATTTTGATCTATGTATAGGCATGTATAAAAAATAATTTTTTGAAACCAAATTTGAAGATCACTCTTTGTTTTGTGTATATGGATATTTACAACCAGTTGTACACGTAAGTCTATTACAAATAAGATGAATTGTGTTGGATCCTGTTTCCCAAAAATAATATTACTTTTTTTTTTTCTTTTGGAAAAAAATTTAAATTATAATTAGATCTATTATATTATATTTAAATTGAATAATAATATTTTTGTTTTCTCAAAAACAAATTGAAGGTATTGCTATAATTATTGTTGAAAATAGTTATCAATGATTTCTTAACCAATTAGAAGAGGAGTTCTAGTTATCAATGATTTCTTAATCAATTAGAAGAGGAGTTCTTAGTTAATTAGAAGTAATTTTGGTCTTATTTCAATATCAAAAAGAAATAACATTGTAAATAGAATTTGCAATAAGAATATCAAAAGGCAATATCATTGTAAATAGAATTTGCAATAAAAGAGTGTGAGCTACATCCAATGAGTTATTTGTTTTTAGTAGCATTTAACCTTTATTTCCAATAACATTGTAAATAGAATTTGCAATAAGAATATCAAATAAGAATATCAAAAGGCAATATCATTGTAAATAGAATTTGCAATAAAAGAGTGTGAGCTACATTCAATGAGTTATTTGTTTTTAGTAGCATTTAACCTTTATTTCCAAACACAACTGAATACTACCTCTATTGCAATTTAACCTCTTAACTATAAAGTAATAATAAAAATATTTATAAATATTATGTTACATTGTTATATGTTCTACCGGTATTACAGTTTAACTTCTTAGCTATGACATAATAATAAAAATATTTATAAATATTATGTTACATTGTGTTAAATTGAAACTATTTAAAAGTATATTGAAATATGTGTTGTTTTTTATTTAAAAGTATATTGAAATGATTTGTTGTTTTTTTAACAGGATGACAAATTATAATTGATTTCTTCACATTGAGTAAATTTTATGAGATACATAAATAAAAATATATGAAATTAGATTCTCTACATTGAACAATTTTTTGGGGTTTTCTAATTGTTTTATTTTTTTGTCTTTTTCATTTTTGTTGTTTAATTTGTATTTTTTTAAATGTAAAATAGTGTATTAAAAAATTATTGAGACGCTCTAATTATACAGAAATAACTGTTCTCATGTAAAAATTTAACAATTTTTCAGAACTTTTCATTTTTGTTGTTTAATTTACATTTTTTTAAATGTAAAATAGTGTATTGAAAAATTATTGAGACATTCTAATTATACAGAAATAACCGTTCCAATGTAAAAATTTAACAATTTCTCAGAACATTTGGAGATTTTGAATAAACATCCTTGGAACAGAAAAAAAGCAAAAAGACTAAGCAAGCTACTGATAACTATGATTTTTAATACATGATTAAAATAACAGCAAGCAAACCAAAGTGCTGCTTGCAATCTGCATTTGCTTTTACTTCCCTATAAGCCACCGAGAAAGCTCCCATAACAATTGCCAGACCCATTTCAATGGTTTTATTTGCAAATACAAATACTGGGAACATCTGAATATTGTTCATGCATTTCCAGTCCAAAAGAATCCTCAAATGAGTTTAGTTATGTGTAGAGTTCTGTGTATTTACCTCGGCTGTATAGTCCTCGAGATATGATGGATTCAATTGACTTCATTCTTGGAGGCATTCGTTGAGATACCGGCTTTTTCTATTCTCCAGAAAACATTATTCAAGGAAATCATAAAAGCATCCTGGAATTCATCAAACCTTGAATCTGCGTCACCATATACCAGACCAGGCATAATTTCCTGGATTATGGTTCTCCTCATTTCTTTCCTTTGTTCCTCTGGGATTCTCTGCAGAGCTTCTACTACGTTTATCTCCCTCTGTCTAACAGTGTCTTCTGGTATGTAAACCGAATAAGAGCTCCGATTAGTAGGCAGATGCCATGGATACTGATAATATGCTGTAAAGGGATTGAACAGCACGGGAATGCATCCAGCTATTAGAGAATCGAACAGAGATCTCCGAGTAGGGCTATCGCCAGTTGGCTGAAGGCAGAATTCGGAGTTCAAGAAGAGCTTCACTGTGCTTTCGGGAGTCAGGCAAACGCGGGAATTGCAGTTCAAAAACTTGCAAGCCTCTGGTCTGCTTAAGCACTGTTCGATGAGAATGGAACGAATGCTTTCTGTGCTGTTGGGTCTCGGTGCACCTGCAAAGCTTATCAGATGAGATCTCTGGCCTGTCCTGATCTGCCATTGCCATTTCCAAATATCTCCATCAGAACTAGGATGGAAGAAGGTGGGATGTGGGACTCCAATTTCATTCATATCCCACGGGTGGCGTTCAATCAAAAGCTTTGTAATTGACTTCATTTCAGGCAGCTCTAACAGCCTGCTACCCCAATGATCAGCATCCTTCGATCTCCTGAAATCCCATGAGATCTTGCCGAGCACCAGAACATGATCACTTCCTCCATGTCTCCTCCACCATGGCTGACCTTGAAGCCAATTCACAAGCTCCAGGCCGAGTTCATCTCGTTTCTCACTACTGAAATTCTTCCTGAAGTTCCATCTCACCACATCGAGGCCTCCATAGTAGGGAATGTAGAACAAACTCGCCTCCTCGGGATTGGAAACCAGACATGGGTGCTTTGAGATTCTAGAATGGAAGGTGAGCTCTAGAGCATATTGATGAGTCTGATACCAGCGTGGATAAAAGTTTTCGATGGGCTTCCCCATTCCTCCGTTGGTAAAATAATCACAAAGATTGAACCATGGAATCAGACTGTCGCATTGCTCCACAAGCTCTGTGTTGAATTTTTTGGGCAGATCATAGACATATATTTGCCTTCCTCTGCATTGTTTCTGCCTCGGATCCCTCATGCCAGCAGGCATCGATGCAGACCTAATAGCCTCCATTTGCATTTTCACTACATTGTGAGCAAATGTAGAGTTTTCTGCATCCATTATGGCTAACTCGTTCGACACATTTCCAAATCTCTCCAGCGATGAAATCTCAACATGGGTAGTTGGGATTTCCTGTTTTTCATGCGCATTAACAGACCCATTTAGCAATGAGGAAGCGATCTTCAAGCCATGACTCGCCACGCGGAGGCCTTGAATCTCCTCATAGCTTCCAAGACTAAATTTGTCATCCTCAAACGTAACTGCTTGCCGTGTGAAACGCGTAGTGCTGGCAGAAACACAATACACATTCAACTGACGACCCGAAATACAGACATGAAGAATAGATGCAGGTAACAGGCTTGTCATAACCCAAAAACATATAACAAGCATTAGAAACAATGGTGGCAATAGCAGCGCTCTCCTTATTACAGGCCCCATAGACTTCACCATCTCCAGTACTGATCGTTCCACCTTCCTAGCTCTCTTTCTTTGCATTCTCATAGCTGAAGATCCAATTACCAGCAAAGCCCACACCAACACGTTTTTTATAGACAAGATCCGCCATCGTTACCTCTTTGTCAAAACCGGACGGTGAAGAGACTAAAAGCCCAATTCAATCCAATATAAGTTTCAACCTAAGGGCAAACCAGTCTTAACGGTTATGAACCGATGACTTTTTGAAGAATCAACCGATGCCTTTTTGAAGAATGAAACCCTAGCGAAACCCTAGCGAAACATAACAGCAACAAGAACAAAACCCTAGCGAAACATAACAGCAACAAGAACACGCTCGGCTTTTATCGAACAAATTTATCTTTGTACCTAATTCAATCCCATATAAGGTTCTACTCCTCCTCACAGTGTTTTTGTCCTTTTACAGAAAAGTTCAGTCTTCTTACTCCCTGTGGGTAGAACTCCATTTTTTTATCATTCCCCCCTTACTACCTGTGCGCAGGCCTCCAATTCTTTATCAATTAATCCTGTCATGGCCACGTCTGGGGCATAGTCCAACGACTGGAGGTTCAAAGATGGCACGTTTGTGTCTGCATTCTCATCTGCCCATAATATCTGGTTCAAACCATAAACGGGCCCGTGCCAGCACAAGATTCAATTAAACAAAACAAACTAAATGAAAACCGTTCCAACGCAGACTTCTTCAAGTGCCTCCCTGTATAGAACGAATTCGCAGATATATAGAATGGTTTGTTTGAGATTTGCCATCATTATTTAGGGATCATGATTTCGGAAGATTTTAGGGTTATATATTTTTTATGGTTGAATTTTTCATGTTTTTTCTAAAATAAATATTATTTTATTTTTTTTAGATTTACCCAAATTTTATAAAATAAAGTTATTTTATTTTAAAAATATCTCAAATTTTATAGAAAATATACACTTTTTAGAAATTGGAATATTTTTATAAAAATATCTCTAAATATTTAATGGTTTGCATATTAACCACCATAAAATTGGTATAAATTTTCATCCTTAAAATTATTCTTGAAATTTGAAATTTCTAGACACATGTATTTTTCATGTTTTTTCCAAAAAAATATTGGCCAATTTCCATTTTTTCTAAAAGTGATTTGCCCAAATGCAATAGAATAAAATTATTTAACTAGTAAAATGAGGCAAAGATTTCTACATTTTGAAATAAATTTCTATCCTTAAAATCATCCTTCAAATTCTCAAAGCATATATCATGCAATCTTTAATTATTCATTAAATTCTACTAATAATCTGTTTTTCCTTCCAAATATCGAAAAATATAAAATAACTTCCAAGATAATTACCACATTCAACAACCCAATTACCCTCACAAACTCTCACATGAATCTTATGCTTCAAGTTGGTCCTAATTTTGGGGACAACTGTGAAGGCATGCACGATTTGCATTCAGTCGCAGAAGGATCAATAAGTAGGAGCATAAATAATAAATAGAGAATATGTCATTTATATGTGAGATTTTAAATTTTGCTGGGAACAATTATAAATTTATTCGAGTATGAGTAGGAGCATAAATAGAGAATATGTTATTGGAAAGATTTAATAGGAGTATAAACATAGAATATGTTATGGGAAAGATTTAAATTTTGTTGTATAAAATAAAATTTTATTGATATTATACATAAATTATTATTAAAAATAAAATACTGAAATGTGAAGATATAAATTTTTTATTATCGAATATTATTAAAAATTTTAATCATTTATTTTTCATAACAAATAAAAATTTTAATCATTCATCTTTTATAATAAAGAATTTAATTTCTTATAAGTTTTTTGTAATCAATGTTGAAATTTGATATTTATTCTAGTTAGCAAAAAAAAATCAACACTTTTCCATTATTTTATTACTTTTCATTCCAAAAAAACAACATTTAAATTAATAATAAATATAAATTAAAAATGTTGAATTTAATATTGTTTAAATATTAGTTACCTTACCATTTAAAAAATCTTTATTTAAAAGTATTTAAAAAACATTTTTTTTTCAAAATTAATCTAGCAATTCACAATAAAAGAAATTCATAAAAATTACTCAATAATTGTTTCTCTTATATTTGAATTTTGCAATGTAAAAGTTTCCCACCCATGCACATCACACACACTTTAATCCATCTATGTTTTGGCATATGGCATTCTCTACATTCCTATGAAGTAATAAAAAACATCCTTGAAATTTAATCAACCCCTTTTGAACTCAATATTTGAACTTTTAGCTTATGGATCTTCTTAATGTTTTAATGCTTTCTCTAAAAGAAAACTATAAGAAAACTGAATTTTCTTCTCAATATAAGATTTGGTTATTTTGTACTCCTATAAGAAGAAAATGGTGGGTACTTAATTTTTTAACCCATAAAATTTAGGGCTTCACAATTTTACTTCATGTCAATGTTGACAGTTTCATGTCCACAATTACACCTAAAATACCTTCAAATTTCGTGAAATGTTGAAATCTTTTCAAATTTTGTGGAATCTTTGGAATAGTTTCCTCTCTACTAAATCCTTTCATATTTCATGGAATCTTAAATATGATGATTATGATGATTTTATTTATTTAGAGATTGATATGCATAGCATTATGTGAAAGCTCACACAAATCCACAAGCATTAGTGGATACTTTACATTTTTTCATTTCAGAGAATGATATTCAATATGTAGTGGCATAAAGAACTAAGAACCTATATTGGCATCCTAATTTTGAGATTGAAATTACATATGTCAAAGAATCCCATACCAAGCATAAACAAGAAAGAGGTAGCACATCAATCAAACATCAAGGGAAATTGTGAGAGAATCACCTCATCTCACAAATCTTAAGAGACAAAGAGAGCAAGAATAAGAGGAAAAATGGTAACAAAAGCAAGACAAAGAATAATGCACCATATGAATTATTAAAAAGAAGATAACCAAGATAGGAATTCTTACTTCATTACAGTCAACTAGAGCATCTATTGAGGAAAAAGGAACTAAGACACGGGTCCAAATGACTTTAGGACATAGAGAGATAGCCCATGTGCCATAATATCCCAAGTTACTAGTTAAATGAAACTTGGTATCATCACATTTCACAAATATTCCAGAGTTAAAACAATAAGAAAAGGTTCAAGAGTTTCTCTTAAAATCACACCAACATAAAGAAGCACAAAAAAAACTTGGATAAATATCCTTCACCCAAAAAGGTATAAAATATTGTAGATAGATTAATTCCCATATAGAATTTCAACAACCAATTCATAAGGGTTCTTCTCACCAAACTATTATATAGTTGAGCATGAGTTTACAATCTAGATATGTTATAGAGGAACTAGATTCCCCACCATATGAGCATAGTGGCACTGCCATAGGTACATAATAAACTAGGTTTTATCCAAGTCCTAGTAGGAAGGTCCTTCATGGCTTAAGGGTTAAATGAAAGGTCCTTGCAACTCATGAAGCTTCTACACTAAGTGAAATCTCACAGCAAATCTCATGAGAAAAACTTGACCTTTCTATTATTCCTTCAACATATTTATCCTTTTACATATTTGAGATGATGAATGAGATAAATGATTAATGGTGCCAAGCACTTGGATCATATTATCAAGAAATTACAAGAAGACATGTTAGAATGGTAGTTCAGCATGAACCCTTGAGTGTTATAGTTGATATTTTCTATTCAGTTAATATCCTAAGTATAACGATTGAAGTAGATCCACCTACTTCCACCACATACAAGCCTTCTCAATTGCATCAAGCATTCCAAGTGCTTTAGGACCAAAATTTTATAACTCAAACAAAAGTTGAAGGTAGTGTGCAATAGAAAGGACATTAAACTCAAAACCCGGATCAAAACTACAAATGATTCATTTCAAAATTAAAGGCCGAGGAAAATAGGATTTTAGGCCTACTCAACTCTAGTTTTTAGATCTATACACATCGACATAATTCTCTTGAGATGTGCATTGAGGATGGTCAAATTAAACAACAAGAAGCATAAATCACTGACAAAGTAGAATCCACTCACAAGCTACCAATGCATGCATGTATGGAAGGAGATTATGACTAAGGTAACTACTCTCACAAAGAAGATTGCCACAACATGCTCTAAGATACAACAACTTACAAATATGTTGGCACAATTCTAAGAGCATGTTGAAAATTAGTATACCTGGATAGAAAACATACAAAAAAAGACTATTGCAATTATCTATATCTATGAGAAGATAAAGCTATAAAAGGGAAAAGTAACTCTAGATTAAGTTGCTAAGTTTCGCCCAAAGGGGTTGGATCCAATGGTGGAAAGCGAGGAGTTTTTCACCATTGGGCAAGGTTCAATTCTCGTGAGGGCTTTACCTGGAGCCATGGGGACACCTTGAGGTAGTGGTCAAATGTTTGGCTGCACCCAAAGATACCATATTAAATGGTATCGTGACTCGTGCACACATAAGTGGATCAAAGCCCACCCCCATGTCCTTCAAATTTATAACCCTCGGATGGGGTGTTAGTGCAAGCCAAATGGCGCAAAGAGGGAGTGTGGGTAGGCCAACAAGGCAGGGATCCATGTGATGAGTTCATGCCAACGACCGCTGCCTCGACCCTGCATTAACTCGACTTCACGTCGCTGCAGCACCATTAATTCTGGTGCGCCCAACCCCCATTACGAACTTCTCTATGGCTTTTTCGTCTACATTTTCTTTTCATCCTCACTCTCGGACCGACTCCCACATCCCTCCGCTTCCTTGGCCTGGTTTAGACTGGATTTTCATGGTGCTCACAACCCCTGGCCTTCTCCAGGCTCTCTGCATTTGCCTGGAGCACTTAGTCATTTTCTGCCTTCAAACGAAGGAAATTATGCCGCGTCAAAGAGTACGGTCGCGAAGAGGATCTCCATGGCATCCTCCTCGGCCCTGCGCCTCTGGTTCTCCCCCTGGTTCACCCTCCACGATCTCCTCACCGCCTCTGTAGTCCGAGCTAGAACCTCTCGCCTCCTCCACCTCGTCTGCCTCCCGGTTTGAATGCTTAGCCATTATTGACAGCTCGCTAGGATTTTCTTCGCATTACCTTATCATCCCACCGAACTCCAGAACCATTGATCCTTCCCTTGCACCGGTAGTTGGCTCCTCAAGGCCTCCCATGGGGGCGCCACCTCCTGTTCGAAGTTCCCGAAACAACGAGTATGTGTCTACCGACTCCATCCATGAAATTTTAACCATTCTTTATGGTCTGGTCTTCGAACTCCGTCAGGGAATGGAGGACCTCCAATTTCGATTGCAGATTATGGATGGTAATACCTCGACCCTCCTTCATATTTTATCTACCTTCCAAGATGCTTTCCCCTCCAATCTAATAGGTGCGGCTTCAGCAGAGGAACCCCATGCAGAGAGCGACGACAGAAATTCTCAGACGCAACGTTCAGCAGAGGTCGTTGTGGAGCAGGTCAAGCATGAGGACACGGAAGCGACGACAGCTACAGGCCAGCATGTGTACAGTCCACCTGGAGACGCCTTGCCAGTTGCCAACAGGGACGAGAGCAACATGGACGTTGATATGCATTTGGAAAGCAAAGGGACACTCGTTGAGGAGGAGCCTTGGTATGCGGCCGTTCTTGCCACCTGGCCAAGTTACTCGCCAAGTGTATGACCCCACAGGGGTTCTTTTCTTTTTAATAGTTTCCTCTTTTAGCTGCAACTTAGTCAGCTTAGTTCTGTTCTATAAGACTGTTAGAGTATCCAATGCTAGACTTACCCGGCTGGCTGAACTGGTTTCCCCTCTATTGGGGCAGTTCAGTAACTACAATACGGTTGTTATCAAGTTTTTGTACCTCTGGACTGGTTTTTTGAAGGCCTTTTATATATAAAACCTCTCACTTACCAAAAAAAAAAAGTTGCTAAATTTCAATAAGAAATAAAAACACTCACAACTTCATATGAAATTTTGACCCAAAATATTGATAATTTTATTGATCAAATGAAACAGGGACCTCCTTTAGTAGCTTATATTTTACACGGATGAACCACATTGTCTTGTCTTAAGGACAAGACAATCATAGTATTGGGGACTTATTGAAACCCTATTTTTCACTTTTCAATACCCCATATGCATCCCTCTACGCACATATTATTTTTCTCTATGCATTGAGTTTAGCCTATGTTTCGTATTCCTATTATAAGCATTGGTTTACATGAAAGTAAATAGAAGTAGCACGTGAGTTTATCCTTATGATTGTTGTAACTATTTGTGACTAATTTAGGAATGTTGAGGATTAGAAAGTTAACTATGGTAACATGATTTTTTATCAGATATTGTATGGAAGAAGGATAAATTAGGGTGTGAAGCATTTAAATTGTCATGATTTATGCTACTATAAAAAAGATTAAATCTTTATTTTTTTAATCATTTTCAATATAATCATTTTTCACATTATTTTTTAAATAGATTACATAATTTTCATCACTAATTAAATTGTATACACATAAATCCAATTATTACATTCCAAATATATAATTAAAAAATAATAATAAATTGTTCTCTATTTTTTCTCTTGATATATATCATAATAACATAGAGGTCTTTCCTTAAAAACATACAATATCAAAAATCATTTGTTGATTATGTTAAGGCTCAAACCCTACACTAATGCTTGATATTATAATTTTATGGCCATGTTGACTTTCTTAATTTAAAAAAAAATAATAATAAAGGAAAAAAATAAATTAGTATTAATTACTAAATAGTGGAAGACAAGAACAATCTATTTTCTACAATTGTACAAATTGTTTTAATAAAGTTGGCCATTTAAGTGTTCAACTGCAACACTAACAAGAACATGTGCATTATGTTTCATAAAAAAACATATTATTATTAGAAAAACTGAAATTTCACAAAGTCATTCAAAACTTTCATAAATTAAATTTACACATTCCAAAACTTAATTCAATTTTCTATATTTCATCTTTTTACACCATATTCAAACTAGTTATGGATGAATATCCAATCATCTCTCTAATTCAATAGATTATTTTATATATATATATTGACATTATCATTAATACATTTCATTAACTTGCACTCATACTTAAAACACTATAAAAAAAAAACCATCAATTAAAATGCACTCATCCTTAATGCAATTTAAAAAATATCCTAAAACCTTTCACATTAATGTAAAGTAGCCAATGACAATTTTCAATTATAAATAGTAAAAATAATGCTGAGAAAATATATACCTTTCAACCTTATAAGTCAATTATTATGAATTTTGTATTGTTTACCAAATGGTCATATCCGAAATGTCAAATACATCATATATTTTTAAATTTTAAACTTTCCAAAACAAAAGTCTCGGACATTTAAATATTTATTAGATTTTCACATTCTTAATGTGATTTGGAAGCTACACACTAGTCTCATAATATTTCTTCAAATAGATTTCTAGTGGTTTCCAGTTCATCATCATGTTTCAATTGGTTAGGTTAATCATTTTAGTTGACATTTATTTAACATTATTATATTTTGTTATTATGTATTTTGGCCTTTGGGGTAAATTTCGTGTATCAATTTTTTTTAAGTTTATATTTTTAAATTCAAAATATTATTTTATATTTATAAATTATAAGTTTATCGTTTTGTTTTAAAATGTGTTTGAATATATTTCGAAAATATTTTTATAATATAAATATTTTTTATAAATTAAAAAATTTAAATGAACATTAAAATTAATAAAGATGATTGGTATTTATAACTGTTTTTAAAAGAAGATATATAATGTTGATTTCATTATGTATCTTTAAACCTTTTTATAAAGTTTCGACTTTTACTTTGAAGCTGCCTATTGATACCAAGCTCTACTGGAATGTAATAATATTTTTAAATTGATTCTCTTGAATTGCATAACGCTTTATACTTTTAGGTTTTGTTGATTAGATGTTTTTATATTGTTGATTCTTTTATGTTATGAAAATGTTTGTGGTATATATATTTAATGTATTAAGTTATGCGTTTCAATTAATTATGGATTATGTGTAAATAAATAGTTGGATGATTGAACAAAGTAAATTTTTTAATTGTAAAAAATTGAATAATAATAAAGAATAATCTAATTTTAATGTTATAGTTAAGCAAGACATTAAATTGGTGTATGATGTTTTTAAATGAAAATTTGATTTTTGTTAATAAAATTTAATAAAAATATAGTTATAAGATTTTGTTGAAATATACTTTGAATTATTCTTTAAAAAGCAAAATATTTTTTTAAATGTTAATCTCTCTCTAAACTTTACCACTAAAATTGTTGGGATATTATTATTATTATTATTATTATTGTTATTATAGAGAGAGAGGGGGTTACAATAAAACAAGAATACAATAATGATGACTATATTTACTTTTCCATATGACACAAGGGTCTCATACACCAATTTGGTGTGGGTGGTCGTCGCCGCCACCATCGTCGTCGTCGTCGTCATCATCATCATCATCACAATTTGGTGTGGGTGGTCGTCGTCGCCGCCGCCGCCGCCGTCGTCGCCGTCGTCGTCGTCGTCGTCGTCGTCGTCGTCGTCGTCATCATCATCATCATCATCATCATCATCATCATCATCATCATCATCATCATCATCATCATCATCATCATCATCATCATCATCATCATCATCATCATCA
>ML793658.1:5488-18410 GCA_009831015.1 Picea engelmannii | reverse complement strand
AGTGAACCATTGAATTCCTCTCGAATGTCTGAGAAAAATGAGTATAAACACCCTATACTTTCCTCAAGGAACTATATAGCACGCAAAACAATACAATCACAAAATCTTGATACCCTATGGCATGAATTTCGAGACATATATGCTTATCTTTAGCATGCATCTCCATGTTGTACAGTGGTCAAACCCCTAGTTTAAATAGGGAAGGTTGGAGGGTCAACACCCTATCTACCTGGATTGGCGTGTTATAGCACCTTAAATACATCGTTATTAGCGAGCTTAAAAATGGATACATGTGGTGTAATGGTTAGAATGTTTGTATTAAGTCGATGGGTCACGGGGTCAATCCTCACGGCCTCTCCCTTTGGCCTATTGATTAACAATACAACTTTTAAATTAAATTCTTTCCACAATATTCCCAACAAAATTCTCATGGGTAGTTAGTAAACCATTTGGCTTGTTATGAAGAGGTTAGAGGTTAGATACCCTTCGATGGTTATAACAAAATTTTGATACCCATCCCTCCTTGGGCTTCTCGAAGGTGCCATGTGGAACTACTTGATTGGTCCACATGGTGCTCAACCATTCATTGTTGAAGTTGCCTAGGCAATGATGTGTCTATGTATGATGCCACCTGTCATTGTATGACCTGTTGATTGTGTTACCATTGTACTTTCCACATCAATATATGGTAGGCCATGTGTCACCCTTTCAATGGTGCCATGTGGACCGTACGATCTGCCACATCATAATATGGATGTGTTAGGTACCATAACTATTATAGTAGTAGAAACCAAAAATACTGCAAATAATAACAGCGGAGCAACAAAATATAAGAACCATGGCATTAAGATAATACCTTTATTGATAGGAAACAATGTTCACGTGCCTCTTTAATGGGGAAACCTCTAGTAGAGCAGCGCTCTATTACAATAATTCTCAAGACAAATACTTTGCATGCCCTTGACTCCTATTTATAATAAATCTATCTACCAAAATAACAATCTAGAGGAAGATCTTTCTAGAAGTGGAAGCTTCTATTAGGTCTTCTTACATTTAAATTAGTCTTCCTTATTACTAGGCCTTATTAATATCATCCTCTATTACATGGAAAATGTATTATCCTACCTACGTGATGGGTTAGGGAGGTTAGGTCTCTAACATGCCCTCCCCCTTAAAAAAATCATTGTATTCAAGGCTTGAGATGAGGAAATTGTTGCAAAATGGTAGTCAATTCCCATGTGGCATCTTTTGGCTATCTATCCTTCCACTGAACTAAAAGTTTCTTTATTAGTACATTGGCGGAGATGACGTTCGCACTAGTCCAAGACTTCATGTGGCTACAACCAAATGGAACCTTCTTCATCCAACTTAGGTAGACTGTTCTAAGTATGGCACCTAGTACCGAGCACTTTCTTTAAGCAGGAAACATGAAAAACAGGGTGGAGCTTAGAGTGACCGGGCAACTCTAACTGGTAGGCCATTGGCCCCACTCTCTTGAGAATACGGTAAGGACCATAGAATTTGGGGGTGATTTTTTTATAGTGTTGGGAATTGAGTGAAGTCTACTTATAAGGTTGTAGACAAAGAAACACCTGGTCCCCTTTAGCAAATTCACGTTCAAAACGGACATGATCTGCTTATTGTTTCATGCAATTCTGAGCCATGACCAAATTTTCTTTGAGAGTACGGAGGATAGCCATGTAGATTGTAAGAGTTTGATCCAGTTGTTGAACCTTGGAGACACCGAGAATGTAGGACAGAAATGAAGGTGGATTTTTTCCATAGACTGCTTCAAAGGGAGTCATGTGAGTGGCAGTGTGGTAAGAACTGTTGTACCACCATTCAGTGAGAGGTAACCACTAAACCCATTGATTTTAACCATTAGATGAAAAACACCTAAAATATGTTTCCAAACACTTGTTGACGGCTTCAATTTCTCCATCAGTCTGGGGATGATATGTTGTATTGATATGATAATTTTTTGGCCCAAATTATGCTTAGATAATTTTTTGTTGATGAAAGCCAAAGGTTGATCGTCTTGCATG
The DNA here is from genome assembly GCA_009831015.1 of Picea engelmannii. Classification (NCBI taxonomy): domain Eukaryota; kingdom Viridiplantae; phylum Streptophyta; class Pinopsida; order Pinales; family Pinaceae; genus Picea; species Picea engelmannii. The sequence goes on along the minus strand of ML793658.1, from coordinate 16,365 downwards.
AGTACAGCCCCAATTCATTTCCCTCGGGCATCACACTCCAATACAAAGGTCTTTTTGAAGTCAGGGAGATCCAGAACCGGAGTAGTGCACATGGTCACTTTCAAAGCTTGGAAGGAATCGTCGAATGTTGGAGTCCAACTGAAAGCATTATTTTTAAGGAGTATCATGAGGAGAGTTGTAATTTTTCCATAATTCTTAACAAACTTGCGATAATATTCGTCAAACCCAAGAAGCCACGTATACTTTTAAAAGTTTTTGGGTGTGGCCAATCCTGCATAGCTTCAATTTTCTTTGGTTCCACCTTCACACCATCCTTGCCAAAAATATGTCCTAGGTACTCAACTTCAGAGGCTCCAAAAGCAATTTTATAATACTTGTGGTGAGAAAATAGCTAGAAAACTTGATCCCCATGGGCAATATGGGCTTGCCAAGTTTTTCTATAGATAATAATATCATCAAAGAAAACCAAGACAAAATGTCAAAGGAAGGGATAGAAGACATGATTCATGAGACTTTGAAAAGTGGAGGGATCATTATAAATTCCAAATGGCATAACCAAGAAATCATAGTGACCCTCATGGGTTTTGAATGCAGTCTTGGGAATGTATTCTTCTTTCATATGAATTTGGTGGTAGCCAAAGCGGAGATCAAGTTTGGTAAAATACTAAGCACCACTTAATTCATCCAAAAGGTCATCAATGACAGGAATGGGAAATTTTTCTTTGATGGTGAGTTTTTTTAGAGCTCAAAAATCAAGACACATGCACCAAGTACCTTCTTTCTTGAGTGTCATGGCTACTCGAGAAGAATAGGGACTGGTACTAGGACAGATGACATTGGCATATAAAAATTCTCGAACAATCTTCTCAATTTCATTCTTTTGGGCAAAAGTATGATGATAAGGGAGAAAATTTGGAGGAAGATTTCCTAGAACTAGAGGAATGGAATGGTCATGGACACCTCATGAAGGGGGAACTCCCTGGGGGGGTTGAAACATAGCTTAATGTTGGGAGAGGATAGATTGGAGGTCAGGATGTATAAGGGGTGTCTCAACTACTTGAATGGAATGAAGTCGGGCAATAATGCCAAAGTGTCCTTTTCGTAGGATCTTTTCCATTCGGTGGGAACTAATGATCTCTAGTGACCCTACTATGATGCATTGGAACTGATGTTGTCGGCACTCTTGTTGGAATTGCATGGTTAATTTCTGGAAATCCATAGTGATAGGGCCGAGAGTGCATAACCATTTTGCACCAAGTAAAATGTCACAACTGCCCATGTTAATAGAAAACATATGATTTTTCAGGTGGTACTGACCAATTTGGAGGCGCACATTTTTGCAATGCCCTCCACATTTCATGGAACCCCCATTGACAATCATGATTTGGAAATTATTAACAGGATGGATATATAAATTGACTTCTTGGGCAATGTGACGATGAATAAAATTATGGGTGTTTCCACTATCAACTAGAATGATGACTTTCTGATTCTTAATGTAGCTAATTAACTTGAGGGTTTGGGGAGCATAGAAACCCATGAGTGCATTTAAAGAAATCAATGGTTCAACTTCATGTGGATCAGAGGGATGATTACGAGCATCTAGTGGGGGTAGCTCAGGCACGTGAGAACATCTACCTCTTCTTCATAAACATCCTCCAACATAGCCATAAAAAGATTATGTTCCTTACACTTGTGCTCCGGAAAATACTTGTCATCACAATTGTAACAAAGACCCTTAAGTTGGTGTTCATCCATTTCAGCCTGATTCAATTTCCGGATCTTGAGGGAAGTGGAAGGAGGGGAAGGAAATGTGGTTTTAGGGAAAGGAATAAAAGGTGTTTATTTGGTTTTGGATGAGATGATTTGTTGTGCTTCCTTGGCTCATTTTGTAGATTCTAACCAAGTATGAGGGCAAGCCATGAGGACATGGGCATGTATTTCATCCATGAGGCCACTAATAAATCATTCCCGAAAAAACATTTATGTCATGCCCTTCGTTCTGAAAGTCAATTTCTCAAAGGAAGTTATAAACTCTTCCACTAGTCCAGTTTGTTTCAACTTGGTCAAATGACCTAAATAATGGGTGTTCGTGTCAAAGAGATCATACAAATCTGTAACAAACTATGTCCAAGCCACATACCCTTGGAGTTCATTTTTATGTCATTGCCACCATTTCCAATGTTCAGGATCCAAATGGAGAACACCATAACAGCGTTTATCCATCTCATTGGTAATGCCATGCAAAGAGAAGTAATGTTCCATTTGGGTGACCCAGGCCATGGGATTTGAGCCATCAATTTTTTTCACATCCACTCTAGGAAGGCATAGTCCACACTAAAATTGATGGGACTGAAAATTCTGGTAATAGGAGGAAGTTTACCTTCGAGGTGAAAAGGTTGGTCAGATGAGGTAAGGTCTTCAAGAATATGCATTTTGGTGCAGAGATGGACAGTGGAGGATTCAAGATGGATTGCAAGTTGGAATTCCATGTGGGCAGAGAGGTCATGTTTCAGGTTTTATATTTTGGTGTCTATGGTGAAATGCATGTTGGAATTGATGGTGGTAATATTGGCATTGATTTTACTCACTTCCTTCTGGGTTGCAGAGAAATCAGATGACAAGGTATTGAAGCGTGATTCAAGGTCTTGGTTGTGAGTGTGGGCCATGGTGAAAGGGGGCACATGAAAGGGGCGGGTGGGTCAACACAAAAAAGGGGTTACAGGTGAATGGTATCACGATGATCGGGGAAAAGAGGGGAATCCAATGGGGTAGGTCACAAATAAGAGGGTCTGAAGGGGGTCGAGACCACAGAGAAAGAAAAGTTTAAATATGATAGGTATTATTGTGATCAGAACGAAAAGAGGAATCCAATGGGATAGGTCTCAAATAAGGGTACGAGAAGGCCCCATATTTTATTTTATTTTGTTTGTTTTTTATTTACTCTTGTGCATTTATAATCCGATATGAATAATATTGCAATTTCGAAATGCCCAAATTCTTAACAGGAAAAAATGTGTAGTAATTTTGTAACTAGAATGCAAGAGGCAAGGTTGTACGATAATATATCTTGTCTATTTTTTTTCCATCCCAAATGTTAGGGTTTTTAGGGTTCCTAAAGACAAGGGATTTCCCTGTGTTATAGCTCTCTGATATACGTGCAGGTTCAAACAATAGTACTCGGCCCAATATCTCAAGGCACCAACTAAGGAGACTAGATTGTACCCTTATTCATACTACCCGATTACCCAGGTACTAGAGAGTATCTTCTTGAGTGTTGTTCTCAATGGCACTATAGCAGTTAGGCAACCGATAGGTTGATCTATGGAGGGTTTTGGGATACCTAGGTCATTCTATATACAAGTGTTGTATGATGTGCTACCACTCGAAGGGGTACCAATAGGGGTTACAAGGGTGTCCAATAATGTGAGCTTAAAACCCTCTTGTATTTCTTGCATGTATGCTTCTCTGACCATGGATTTATGCGTTGAATAACAGATCTCTATAGTTTTAAGACGTTGGAACACATCTCTACCCTAAAAAAAAATAACCCACAATTCCTACCAAGGAAATTTCTCGGATACCACTTGTTAGGTACCAAATATATTATAAAAATATTGTTGTTTCGTTGTAGAGAACAACAGCGAAATAGCAAAATATAAAGAACCACAACACCAAAATAATACCTTTTTTGATAGGAAACAATGTTCACTTGCCTCTTCGAGGGGGAAACCTCCAAAAGAGCAGCACTCTATTACAATAATTCTCAAGACAAAGACTCATCATGCCCTCAACTCCTATTTATACTAAATATATCTACCAAAAGAACAATCTAGAGGAAGATCTTTCTAGAATCAAAAGCTTCTATTAGGTCTTCTTACATTTGACTTAGTCTTCCTTATTACTAGGCCTCATTAATATTGGCCTTTATTACATGGAAAATATATTATTTGACCTACGTGAGGGGTTAGGGAGGTTAGGTCCCTAACAGGATGACATGTGCACTTGCCAACTTGGTCCAACTGGATGTTTATTTGTCCAAATTTGGGTGACACGTGGCACTCTGCCATACTACCACATCACCCTGATAATGTTATCATGATGTCATCCCTTTAGTTGTACGGATGACATATGGAACTCTGTGGGATTTCCATGTGGCACCCTAATTTTTCCTTATGCCCTTGTTTTTCCAAACTTCAAAAGGTCATAACTTATATGAAATTTATTTGAGGCAATTCTCACGTCGTTGGAAATCTCTCGTCAAGATCTATGCAATGAAGTAGTTTTCAAGAGAATTTGAGACAATAAAATTTTGATCATTCTTAGAACCACATGGATCATTCCTCCCCATTAGAATCCTTTTGGACCACCAAAATTATTGATTACTCAGCAACTAAGTGAGGATAAATCTCTCTCACTTTCCCCATCTCGATCCCTCTTTATTTTCTTGGTTTAACCCCTGTAAGACCAACTCGAAGATATTCCACGTCACCATGTTGTGAAGTCTTGATTCTTCTCTCAAGGATAACATCTTCCTATAACTCATCTAAGTACTCAGGAGAAAAATCATCAACTGTCGAAACCTGAACACTTTCATATTCATCCATTATCATAAGAGGCTCATAAAGATTCAAATTCTCAACATTCACTATTGAATACATTTGCATATAAGATGGCAAATCTAAATGAAAGGCATTAGTACCAATATTCTCCAAAATATTGAATGGACCATACTATATTGGTAAGATCTCTTTACCTTTTCCTTTTATTTTGTCCTTGTCGATATGTAACCTTACTTGATCACCGACTTGGAACAGATGATCAACCTGATGCTTTTCATGACTTGCCTTTGATCCAGGTGGATATTGGTGGCCAGCCACCTATTCCAAATTCCAACTGGCTCATCTTGACAGTTTTCAGTTCGATATGTTTCTCTGTAATGGGGGCATTTATTTGTAATTGTGGATTCTTCACTTACAGGGATATCCTGAAGCCCTACACATCATCCAAGTGGATATTGGTGGCTGCCCACCTATTCGAACAGGCTTATTTTGGAATTTTTCATGTCAGTACATATATCTATATCTATCGTCATGGGTCACGCTTAAGCGAGGCTAAGAGGGAGAGTGACATCAGCATGATGTGTCATGCCAGCATGGAAACCGACATGTCTCGGAAGAGGATAAGAATTGATACCTCAGTTTTCAAATGATCAAGGATGGGCCCTTGTCGAGCTCGGGTCTTTAGATGGTCGCCCATAAATTTTTGACTGTTTGATCTAAGGGTGGACATATCTCCACCGTTGATCAAAGGGCACTGCCATTGGGATGTTTGAGTGTGGGGTTTCTATGGGACTTTGATGGTAAGAACTCTGAAAGGATATATGGGTCATGGATCAGTGAGTAGATGAGATTTAATCTCAGTTGTATATCTACATGGGTCCCACATGTTCACGTAGCATGAGAATGAGGAGGTAGATGTTAAGCATCAAGCAGGTAAGGAATCTGATGCGATTAGAGCCATTTTTTGCTAGACCTTGAAGATCATTAGTTTTGATGAATAGAGTTCCCTCGGAGTGGGCCTGTCAGAGTGGCATGAGTCACTAGAATAGGTGAACTTCGATGGGAGGGATTCTAAGAACGAATGAGGCATGTCAATAAGGAAGATGGTGAGAGTCATTCTCATCCATAGATATTCATGGGTCCCACTTAATTTAAGCTCATGGAGGGGGTGAGAGGGTTGATAACCTTCGAGTAATTGAAGACTCCAAAGTAATCAGAGTCATTGGTGTCTACCTCCAAGGACCATTAGATCCTTAAGGAAATTCATCAGACCAGTTCCATTAGAAAGAATGGAGACCCTAGAAAATAAGTACTTCGACGGGAGTAATTCCAAATTAAATTGATTCAGGTGGATATCATTGGCCACCCACCTATTCAAACTGGCTCAAAACAGTCTTCTGACAACTTACTATTTTTAGCAGGTTTTCGATTTCTAAACTTCTGGGGCCATTTTGAGGGCCTAAATGAAGTTTTTTCGATATCGGGCACCTTAATGGTATTCAAAGGCTCTGATTGAGGCCCCAAAATGAATCTCCTTGTCGATACCTTCCAACATGCTATCGTCCACCCCAAACGGAGATCGTGTGCCAAAGTTAGGCCCCTGTGAAGCTGATACACCAAACTACCCAAAACAGGGTCCACAAAATTGTTGGTTTTTCATCTTCTAGGGTTAGGGTTTTGGATTTTCTTTATGTTAAAAATTCCTTTGGAGCCTCATTGTAACAATCATCTTCTTGCGAATGTGAGTAGTCGCCACATCTCTTCTCAAATATAATCTATCACCATTCTAGCGAGTCTTTCACTTTATATTTCTACAATTTTGTACATTTCAGTCATTAATAGAAATTGTGTATTATTGTATCTCTATGTTTATGTTTTCATATTTGATATGTTTATGTTATATTACTGGAAATCTGAGATATCTTTGTACATTTATTTATTATATCTTCGCTCTCATTTTGTGCCAAAAATAATCTGGATCAGTGGTATCAGAGCAAGATTCTCTTGATCATTTTTTTCATTGCATGTCCCCGACGAGGTCTGAGAATAGAAAGTTGGGTCTTGAGCTTGTCTCTCTTGAGGACAACCACTCTCGTATGCCCAAGAAACCCTCCATGGTGGAAGAAAAGAAAAATGACAGAGCAGACAATTCTATTAATATGTTGTTTGAGCAAGCTCTCACGTGACAGAGGGACGAAATGATGGAGAATATTTCCCACATCCTTCAATACATGTCGATAAAAACCGATGCGTCTTCATCAAGCAGCCACTTTGGAGGCACCTCTCCTTTCAAAGTAAAAAATAATTTTTATATTTCTGTATTTGAAGGATAGATAGATGCAGATTCTCTAGAAAAATGGTTAAATCTGCTAGAACGTTATTTTTGTGTTCACAATTTTTTCGACAAGGAAAATATCACCTTCACACTCCTTAAATATCTCCCCCATGTCAAACATTGGTGGGAAACTTATTGGGAGAAAAGTTCCACATAGGATTCTGGAATATATGGGGCTAAGCCCACTTGGGATTTTTTTGTGGATGCGATCAAGGAACAATATTTCCCTGTTGGTAACTATGATGACCAATACATGAGATGGACCATGTTGTGTAAAGAGAGGGGACAAGCAGTGTCGGAGTTCACCAACACCTTTCGTAACTTTCACACCAAGTTGGGTATCAAATATTATGAGCGGCATTTGGTTCTGAAATACCGTGGGGCTCTACATAGGTACATCCAAACTGAAATGGAGTTTTTGGACATCTCATCGCTGGGAGCTACCTATAGATATGTTGTCAAAATTGAGCAGAAATTTAGGCACCAAAACAAACGAGATTTTGAGTCTGCAAATCCATAACAACCAAAGTATAATGAAGACGTCCCTTACAAACAGCATCCTGAAAACCCATCCAAGCCATAGGAAAAGAAGGGTAACAGAAATAAAAGAAAGGACATTGGAAAGTGGTGTGATTTCCAAAAACTCCCCTGGCACAACACTGATGAATGTCACTAAAAACAATCATTGGTGGTTGATATCAAAGAGAAGGATTCGAACCCTAATTCAAAATCTGATTCATAAAATACTAGCAGAAGACATATAATCAATGCTGACCCCACTGCTATTGTCGTTACCGCCACAATTCAACCAGAAGAACTAGTTGATCCTGAAGAGGGGGAGCACCTCTTCCATTCACATATGTGGGTGAAGGGAACCCCGTTGCATTTTGTTCATAGAGGAATCCAGAAGAACCTCATCTCAGCTGATGTGGTCAAACATTTTGGATTGTCGACAACACCACACTCACAGCCATACAACATCGGGTGGCATTTCCAGAGATGAGATCTTCATGTCATCCAGCAGTGTCGCCTCTCCTATGGCATCTAGCCCTTCAAGGATGAGGTATTATGTGATGTTTCCCCACTGAATATCTGTGATGTTCTCTTGGTCCAGCAATATATGTGGAAGCGCCATGCTATTTATGAGTCTCGACCCTGTAGTGTCATTTTTACTATGGGGGGTCATCTCTACAGGATACCAGAGGTAGTTCTGACTATTGTTCCACCAAAACAGTGCCGCAAGGTAATCTCTCATACTACAAAATGTTGTTTTTATTCATAGATATTGATGCCTTCTTTCCAGAGGCCGAACCTTTGCCATGGGCATAAATTCAAACAGTGAGTGAAAAAATCCACAAAGTATATCTGATAAATGGGCCCAGACGTAGTCCTTCCTTGATCATGATAAGGAATAATATGGACTCAAGGTGCTTGAAGTGCTTTCCACATGTCAGTTAGCAGCAGGTTGACATTCACTCATAGGTGTGTACCTGTGGTGAAAGATCCTGGTGTGATCTTTGTCCTAGTCATGGTGACTTGACAAGGAATGATAAAGACACAAGATGCTATGTGATATTACATGTGGACCCTAAATGAGACTAATCTTAGAGAGAGTTAATTGGCTCAGAGGGAGAGTCGTAGAAGGAGTTTCTCCTCGATTCAGGTGGGAGAGAGATGTCTCCCAAGACTGACAAACAAGTGTCATGAGTCTAGGGTGAAGTTTGTATACTTCAAAGACAAGAGTGGCATTTTGTAGAATGTCTCCCTCGTTGAGAGGGAGTGCTGATGTTTGGACAACATCGGGAAGACATTATCTAAAGATAATAATTAATAATATAATTATTATTGATTATTATATATATTATATAATAGGTAAATGATAATAACAAATAGTTATTGATTATTCAAGAGACGCATCCTTTCATGGATGGTCACCTTATGTTCCCTATATATGAAACACTCATCATTGTAATAATATATCGAATATCTCTCATATCTCATATGAATAAAAACCAACACAAAATTCATCCTATTCACAATCAGTTCAAAAGGTTAACAGAAGGCCACTTCAACCACTGCAGCCTCAACACCTTCTATCCAGCAAAAGTAGATTGCAGAAGAGAAAGAAGATATTGTTTCTTCACCTACGACGATGCCTACACAATGCCCCATCAAGCCAAGATACAACAAGTTGGTTGAACAGATTCAACCTCACCAGTAACAGGTTCATGACAGCCTTCCACAAACCAAGCAGTGCAACATCTCCAACAAGGCAAGCAACTCACCAAGATTAAGATTCAGTGAACGCTTTCCCCTCTCCCTCGAGAACTCAACGCAATGGATACCATTGCTTCCTAAAGAGGGAGGATTGATCTAGGTGGATATCGGTGGCCACCCACCTATTCCAACTGGCTCAAAACAGTCTTCTAGCAACTTACTATTTTTAGCAAGTTTTCGATTTCTAAATATTCGGATCCATTTTGAGGGCCTAAATGAAGTTTTTTCTAGATCGGGAATCTCAATAATAGTTGAAGTCTCTTATTGAGCCCCCAAAATGAATCTCTCCATTGATACTTTTCAAACAAGCTATTGTGTGCCCCAAATGGAGATTGTATGCCAAAGTTATGCCCCCAAAAAGTTAATACACTAAACTACCCAAAATGGGGTCCACAAAAATGTTGGTTTTTCATCTTCCGGGGTTAGGGTTTGGGATTTTCTTTATGTTAAAAAGTCCTTTGGAGCCTCATTGCAACAATAATCTTCTTGTGAATGTGAGTAACGGTTACATCTCTTCTCAGAGATAAGATGCCACCATTCTAGCGAGTCTTTCACTCTGTATTTTCTACAGTTTTGTACATTTCACTCATTAATAGAAATTGTGTATTATTGTATCTTTGTGTTTATGGTTGCATCTCTGATATATTTATGTTATATTATTGGATATCTAAGATATCTCTGTACATTTCTTTATTATATCTCTGCTCTCATTTTGTGCCAAAAATAATCCAGATCATAAATATAAGATGCTAAGATGAGTTCAAGGGGGAGTATCGACCATCCGATCGGGGATGATTAACCTCCTTGTGAGATCCCCAATTATCTTAAAAGGAAACCTGTCGTCGAAGGATGCCATTGGAATAAACTTGTCGGACTGGTCTGTGAGATATGGAGTAGATGTACTTCGATGGAGAGGGACTCTGACGATAAAGAAAGGATCTGAGTGAATATGGGCCATTGGATTGGAGGGAACAATAAGCTAAAGATAGATGGCGCAAGTGACAGGCAGCCACATGGTTGTGAGGTGGATTTTAACCAATGAAGGTCTAAGGAACTTTAGAAGGCTAGAAATTTTGATCCAGAGCTCAGCTTTGAGCATGGTGGAAGTCGTTGGAAGGCTCTTGACAAGCAGAAGATGATGGTTCCCTTGGGAAGAGGCTTTGAGATGGTTGAGGAAAAGTGAAATTTTAGTACCCCATCCATTTAAAAGGTACTTAGGGGTTGGGTGTCTTACAACCGCAATGAAAGCAAGGTCCAACCCAAAAGTGATTATTCCTAGACTAGGGATGGAACACGATTGCTAAGCTTTAAGGTCTTCGAAAAAGGTGATCAAAGAAAATTTCATACACATTGGGGTTGCCAGAAACAAAGCACAATAGGTAAGCTTGTATGGCCAAGTTTCTCTACTCTAACATAGTGGGGATTGTGTCCAAGTACCAAGGGCCCTAGATTGATTCTAGCTAGAGGCCATTCCGTATTGACCCACCCAAACCCTTCCTTTCAGAGTGGGATTGGATCGTTTCTCTTGACCCATGTCTATCCAATCCAAACTCATTCAAGAATAACAAAGAACCTACTAATCAAATCATACACTAGTGCTTGTCGATTTGTAGTGGACCGAGACCCTAGTAATCGAATCTCACGCCAACGCCTTTCTCATAATGAAAGAAGTGAATCTTCAACCACCATCATCCAAAAGAATG
>ML793657.1:304805-321762 GCA_009831015.1 Picea engelmannii | reverse complement strand
TTCAAGAAATGATTGCAGGACAAGATAATCCAATCCCTAATCCAGCAAAAGGAAATAACCCGACCCATCCTAAACTCCAAAGTGTGCCTCGGGGAATAGTTAGTCTTGAGAACCTGTTCTATTTACAAGAGAAATTTAAGAAACCAAAAAATACCAAAACTAGCAGCTCATGTCCATTCTATGAAGTCATAAATATAGGGATCATTGACAACCCCTCAAACATCAATCTCAAGAGATCACTATCATTAGAGGAAAACAATTCCTACATAAAGTTGTTCAAGGATTACCAGTATGTGGTTGCATGGTCATATAAGGATTTGAAAACGTATGACACTAGGATTATTCAACACACTATACCATTAATACATGAGGTCAAAATTTTCCAGCAAAAGCTACGGAAATTTCACCCATCCTTGGAACCCTTGATGCAGAAGGAACTAAAGAAACTATTGGATGCCAAGATAATATTCCAAATAAGGCACTCTACATGGGTGGCCAATCTAGTACCTATCAAGAAAAAATCCATGGAAATTCGCTTATGTGTATATTTCATAAATATGAATAGAGCCTCAGCAAAAGACAACTATCTTGTCCCTTCCATGGAACAACTTCTACAAATCGTATGGGGAGCACATAATTTCTCACTTCTGGACGGTTTCTTAGGATACAACTAGGTGTTAGTATCAGAACAGGACAGATTGAAAACAACCTTCTGAACTAAATGGGGAACATTTTCCTACAAATGCATACCATTTGGGCTAATCAATGCAGGAGCTACTTTCCAAAGAGCCATGGATGTGGAATTTTGGGGGTTAATTACCAAATGTGTAGTGGTATACCTGGATGACATTACTATTTACTCCAAGGATAGGGTTAATCATATTACCCATCTCACCTAAATTTTTGAAAGATGTCGAAAGTATGGGATATCCTTAAACCTGAAAAAGAGTATATTTGGAGTAAGAGGAAGGAAAAATATTAGGTCACATCATTTCTAGGGATGGTATCCATATCGATCCTAAATGCATAAAAATAATTTCGCAACTGTCACTCCCTCATAACAAAAAGGTTGTGCAATCTTTCTTTGGAAGGATTAATTTTGTAAGAAAGTTCACTCTAGATTTCGTAGAGACAGTTAAACCCCTACAGAGAATGATACACAAAGATGTTGATTTCAAATGGACTGATGAGGGAAATGAAGCTTTCAAAAACATTAAGACTTCCATATAGCAAGCCCCTGTACTACGCAACCCTAATTTCAACAAATAATTTTATCTCTACACTTTTACTTTAGATCAATCATTGGTTGCATTACTTACTCAAAAGGATGATGAAAACAATGAGGAACATGTCTCCTTCATGAGCATTAACTTACAAGGACTAGATCTTAATTACCCATCCATTGACAAATAAGCATATGTTGTCTATAAAGCAGTAAAATCAAGTTCATAGTGCATCATTCAGTCGTTAGGTCACTATTCATGCAACAAGAAATCGGGGAAGAAGAGGAAATTGAATGCTTTTCATCCAATAATTTGATCTTGAAATTAAACCGACAAGAATTGTCATGGATCAGGGACTGTGCAAATTGGCCACAAAATCCCAAGATCTGATAGAAATCGAGGATTTGGTTGGGACAATGAGTTGACTTTATGGTGTGGTGAAGTGTTTTACATCCCACTCACATAAGACTCTTAGTATGATGACCTATATTATTTTATCCATCATGGTACTTGCCCTAAATACCTGAAACCTAGAGAGAGAAGAGCACTCATACTAAAATCTTCCCAATACCGTCTTATTAACTATGTACTTTTCTTCTTAAATTGTGATGGTGTTCTTCTAATATATCTCGAAAAGGAAGATGTTAAAAGGGTGTTGAAGGAATTCCATGATGGTCTTGTAGGGGGCCATTTCATAGGGAAATGGTGTTGCCGAGTCTACCAATAAAAAATTAATAAGGATTCTTAAGAAGACAGTCATAGAGAATCACTGAAACTAGAACAATGCTTTGCATAAAGCTCTATGGGCTGATAGGGTAACCCCAAAAGAAGCCCTAGGTAATTCCCCTTACTTCCTGGTGTATGGAAAACAAGCCATCTTTCCAACCAACCTATATCCCCCATCCTTTCATCTTTTCCAATCCTCAAGAGGACAATTGTTGGCCCTTGACCAAGTTTTGAGGAACACTTGGTCATATTTGACCATTTTTGGGACTTCGACAGCTTGTCAAAGACAGAGCACAACGCGAAGCGGAAATCGTGGAAGCTAGACCCCTTTTTGGGTCCTTTTTGGGTTTTGGGGGATAATGTAATGGGAAAGGGATGTCGGCCCGTGGGTTTACCCATGCTTAGACCCACTTTTGTAATGTATAAATAGATGTCTAGGAGAAGTAAGTAAGGGGACGGTAGCCCATCCATGTGATGTAAGATACGTGCTAGTAGTGCTTTGTTCATGACTGTAGAAGGGTTACAGAGCTAAGTGCAAGTTATTATAGAGATTATAGAAGGCTTTGTGCTACAACGCAAGGAAGAAGGATCTAGCGAGTTGCGCAGATCTTCTGTCCTGTGCGCAGAAGGGTTTTTGGTGACTCTGTGTTGTAACCTGATTAACTGAAGCTAATAAAGAAGAATACTTTGTGGACGTAGCCCCAGGGTGGGGGTGAACCAGGATAAATCTGTGTGTTGTGCTCTGTGCCTCGACCTAATGTGTTTGTCTCTTCCTTTGCTAAGTGTTTTGATGTGTTTAGATAGATCTATTTATGCTTTGTGCTTCTGAGATATGAATGAATGTTAGATTTGATATGTAATATGCTTAGTGCTTGATCTGCCGAATCTAATCTATCTTGTTGTGGCTAAGTGATGAATTATCTTAGATCTAAGTACATACTGCAATGCTTTGTGCTATCTGTGAAGTATCATAAGGGTTGACTATTGATGAATAATCTCTGCTAGGTGATTGCTAAGTGTTATAATCACATATATGTGTCCCATCTAAGGTTGTAGACACCTGAGTCTCGCAACCACCCCTGCCTCTACCTCGGGTGACACTTAATCTACTTTGTAGGTGTTGCCGAAAGGGCCGGTAGTTAGGGTTTTGTTGGTGCGTTGTTGTAGCATTGAACCCTGGTTCTACCACTATGCCAACAAATGGTTCCGTTGCTAGGACCTGAAACTGTGATTGCTAGGAACTGAGTAGAAGAAGCTTTGTGCAAAGATTCATCCTGAAATTGTGAAAGCTTTGTACATGGATCTATGCCCTAGTGCGCAATGATCCACTTGATCTAAAAATCTCTGTGTTGAAGAAGGAAGGATAGATCTAAAGGAAAGAAGTCAGATTTGCAATAAAAGAGGTTGATACTGAAGAAAAGAAGTAAGATCTGTAAGCTCTGTGCTCTGATAAAGGTAAGAATAGCCAAAAGTTCTTAGATTTGGAAGCTTTGTGCCCTGTAGAAGTAAGATAAGTGAATTTATTTTTGTTTCTAGATCATGGATTTAGGTATGCTTGATAGATTTTGTCCTAGCTTGAAAACTAGGGCATTTTTAGATGAAATAAGATGTGATATGAATAGATCTGATAAGTACGATGATAGATATGTTATACCTATGCATAGAAAGAATTTTTGGACTAACCAATGGATGCAGAATCCTAGAAAGAAATTTTTGTAGGCTAGCCATTATGATCCTAGCGCGCAGTATAAGAAGAGTTGGGGATCATTGAAGAGAAAGAGAGGATTAACTGTTTGTTACAGTTGCATAAGACTAGGACATCTTGCTAAGGAATTCCCTGGGAGAAACCCTAGTTGCCTCTGTTGTAAGGCTATGGACCATGAAGTACTAGATATCCCTAGAATGATTGCTAGACTTGAAAAGTTGAATATGGAGCAAGCAAACTCTGAAGGAGATCAAGAGACTAAGATTATAGAAGAACCTCAGAAATAATTAGAGATTATGTTATTGAAAATGAAGAAACCCTGGATGAACATAAAGATGCTAGTTTGTCAGAGATCTTCAAAGAAAAGGAGAAAAACGAAGTAAGAATAGGAGACTTCGACATTGACTGTGATCTAGATGAGGGAACATAGATGAACATTATGATAGAAAGTACTTGGGAAACCCTAGGAAGGCCTGCTATGGTTCCTTCACTAGGAAAAATAGGTTGTTTAAAGGAAAAATGGTAACCCTATGTGGTAGGATTACCTAGATAGCTATTAGTACCCATGGAGCTTCGACAGAGGAAGAATTTGAATTTATTAAATTTATTGAGGACCATGCCCCATTTCCATATTTGTTAGGCAAGATCTGGATTGAAAAAGACTAGATCCGGAGAAAAGAAGAAAAAGAATCCCTAGAACAAAAGAAGTAAGAACTCATGGAATTTATGACTAGAAGGATCGCCTACTTGATGGAAGAACAAGAGAACAGATCTAAGTTATTGAACACCAAGGACTTGGATGTCGAAGCTATAAGATCATTAGAGGAACCACAGAAGACCGAAATACCTAGTCCATATAATGAAGGAGTATTACCCTTGGATCTGAAGAAATAATCTCAACATCGCGAAGTGACTATGTCAAGAGAAGATAAGAATCAGAATGGAAAAAGGATGACCGAGATGAATCTCACTGGGAAGAAGGATAGGAAGCTAAGTAAGAAGAGATCCAAGATCGAAAAGTTACAAAAGACTCCAGAGGAAACTTCGCAGAAGGAAAAATCACAGGAATTGAGCTTCGTCGGGATATCAAAACAACGACATACAACACTTCGTCATGGTAAAGCAATATAGTCGTTGGACCGATATACCCGTTCGACTTCTGCCCCGAACAGACATAAAAGAATTAAAGGATCACCACCAGACCATTGGACCACACCATAACAGATAGATAAAAGTTCATGGAAGCTTCATACCCGTTGCAAGCAGACCGTTGATGAATTTCCTACTTAGCTCGTCACGTCGTGCCTGAAGAACACTTTTGCCAATTGAAAAATCGAACCCCGCAGAACTAGTGATTGTCTACAGTGATCATTGCAAGCAGATTGTTCATCCTAGTGCAGTATTTTGAGATCATTGTGACCCCAATTATATTTCTTGAGTGCGTATGTTTGACGAGCTCACCGCACTTGAGGAATCTGTGACAGAGATCCTTCTTGATTTACTGACTGAGAGAGCCATGTCAGAAAGAAGAATGTCCACCGAAGTCCAAGCATCATCAACAGGAGGAGTGCAAGCCTCCCCGTCGACTGCTCGAGCAGGAACATCTCGATCCAACGCAGAAAGAAGAACTAAGCATAAGGACAACATAGCTAACGCGAAGTTAGTGCCATTCATCCAACCAGCTTACATACCCCCTCTGAGCGGTGAGATTAACAGGGACAGTGTCTCTAGAGACTTTGAATACACCCTAGTCACTGCATGATATCTCCCGAAAGGAGTATGCACCTACCACGCAGATCAAGACAAGGTTACAGCGTTGAAGTTTTGCGACTTCAACCTGGGGGACCGTAAATTTTACAGCATGCTCTCCCCATAAAAGTACTTGATGAGAACTAAGGAAAATAATTCAAAGCTCATCCCTTAGCAATGGATGATGAACTTCGCGTGGTCTAATTTGCTCAACGTTATGAAAATACCACACTTTGGCAGACACCAGGAGGTGAATGTTTGTGTAAAATTGTTGCTAGCAAGTTACCATGGAGGATACCTATGGTTAGATTTTTGCATAACTATTGATATGGCGTTGATCAATAGGATCATCGGGCTTAGCATGCAGGGCCTCGATCCCCATGAGTACTATCCTAGAAAAACCACAGATCGTGCTCTTATGCAGAAGATCAAAGAAGCCTATGGCGTTGTTGAGAAAGGAGTGAAGTTGGTATGCAAGAATCAACCAACACAAGTATCTGGATTTGTAGTTGACCTCGCAGGAAAGTGCACAGAGGGACTACAGATGAATTGGGTGAAGTACCTGGTGAATCAAATGGAGATTGATTGTAGAGAAGCCCAGGATCAAGGGCATGAATTCCATTTTAGTTGGCTCCTAATGCTGATCTCTTTTGTTGCATGGGAGCTACCGGAAGGTGCAACCTTCCTGGACCTTGACCCCTTTGAGCCACTAGCCGTGAAGTTCAGTACATTATGGTACTCGAACGACATGAGAAAGCAATGGAAATTGAATGTCGTTTTCCATGCATACTATAACCAATTGAAAGAAGCCATAAGGAGTGAACCTCGCATAACCCTGAACACTTTATAGAGATTCCAACCTCTGATAAAGTTCAGCACGGACCACCACTTTATATACCTAACCCCACGTGCTAATGAGCACCAGGAACATCTTCAGTCCTATTATAAGCTGATAGAATAAGACCTGGAAGAGATCAGCAAGGAATGCTCGGTGGACTTTCTTGTTTCAACAGACCCTGCAGAAATGTCCAACATCAACAGCCCCGGAACTGCATAGGATACACCTGGGCCAGTAAGACAAAGAAAGCAAAGACGATGAAGAAGACTGAAGAAGTACATGATGTTGACAACCTATCTGTAAGGACGGATTCCATTACACCAGATGAAGAAGGTGATGACAAAGAAGGTACAAAAACTGAACAATAGAAAGTTGAAGTAACACCGCCTAGGGACGAAGAAGACTCGTCGAAGAAAAGGAAGGTCTCACCTCTGAAATCTTCCTCTAGAAAGAAACCAAGAACCCCTATAACCAAGATGTGAACTGCCCTCACATTGGATGACTTTGATTTCATTGTTGCAATGGTCAATGATGCTTAAAAGGAAATAATAGAGAAGCAGAAGGCAAAGTAGGAACAAATGTATAGCCAAATTGAGATCGCGCTCCAAGGAGTACAGCAAGCACTCAAGTCTAGCCGAGCAATCTCTACTACACCTCTACCAGAAGGAACAATAGAAGTGGGAGATGAATCAGTTTAGCTCCGCAAGATTGTTGATACAGTCGAAGTATGCCTTCGACATGCTCAGGAAGAAAAAGTGCAGGCCACCCAGGCCCTAAAGAAAGCACAGGAGGAAATTATTGAACAACGCCAAGCCGCGCAACAAGAGAAGAATGCTCTCCAAGAAAAATTTGAAGAAGACAGAGAGGAGATCCAAAAAGAGAAAGAGCAGTTGCTCACAAAGCAGATAGGAATTGAAGAAGAAATCAACAGAGCATTTCTCTCTTTGACCAGCTTAGAGCAGAAGGCCAAAGATCCCATAGAGCACCAAGTGACGAAGCTAGTTGAAGATATTCAACAACTTCAATAAAGGGTCGTGGAATTAGAGCTTCAGACCATACCACATACTCCACAAGAAGTGTGCGACCAATGAGAATTGAATGCTTAGAATGCAGTCGAGAGGATTAAAACACTTGTTGTAGAATGTATTTAACAGCTAAGTAGTAGAAGCATGCAGATATATGAACAACTATCTGAAGACCCAGAGTTGAATAAACTGGAGTCCCAACTCCATGAAGAAAAGAAGCACGCAGATACAGTACAGGCCCAACTCAAGCTCCTATCACCCATCGAGAGGATGAAGAGATCCCAGGAACAGCGCACTGCCCAAAAACTCATTCTTACCACGCAAAACAGAGTGATGGAAGTCACCCAGAAACTCTAGCCGAGCCAGGAGGTGGCCTACCTATTGTTTGAAGAAATTGAAGGCCAAGGAACACTACAAGAACAAGTAGTTGTTACAATCGAGAAGCAACTGGAAGAACCTATCAGCGAAGCGGTTGTTCAGGAATTTTTTGAGCAAGAAGCAATATCACAAAGACAAGTCGAAGCATCTCGAGCCAAGTTTGAGACCTTTGAGGCAAATTTACCCAGACCTAAGTGACTCGGGATGAGTCACAAGTGAGTGTTTGGGGGTTTTTGGCCCTTGACCAAGTTTTGAGGAACACTTGGTCATATTTGACCATTTTTGGGACTTTGACAGCTTGTCAAAGACAGAGCACAACGTGAAGCAGAAATCATGGAAGCTAGACACCTTTTTGGGTCTTTTTTGGGTTTTGGGGGATAATGTAATGGGAAAGGGATGTCGGCCTGTGGGTTTACCCATGCTTAGACCCAATTTTGTAATGTATAAATAGATTTATAGGCGAAGTAAGTAAGGGGATGGTAGCACATCCATGTGATGTAAGCTAAGTGTTAGTAGTGCTCTTTGCATGATTGTAGAAGGGTTACAGAGCTAACTGCAAGTTATTATAGAGATTATAGAAGGCTTTGTGTTACAATGCAAGGAAGAAGGATATAGCGAGTTGCGTAGATCTTTGGTCCTGTGTGCAGAAGGGTTTTTGGTGACACTATGTTGTAACCTGATTAACTGAAGTTAATAAAGAAGAAGGATTTGTGTACATAGCCCCAGGGTGGGGGTGAACCACATTAAATCTGTGTGTTGTGCTCTGTGCCTTGACCTGATGTGTTTGTCTCTTCCTTTGCTAAGTGCTTTGATGTGTTTAGATAGATCTATTTATTCTTTGTGCTTATGAGATATGAATGAATGTTAGATCTGGTATGTAAGATGCTTAGTGCTTGATCTGCCGAAAGTGGTAAATTATATTAGATCTAAGTACATATTGTGATGCTCTGTGCTATCTACGAAGTATCATAAGGGTTGAATATTGATGAATAATCTCTGCTAGGTGATTGCTAAGTGTTATAATCACAGATCTGTGTCTCAGCTAAGGTTGCAAACACCTGAGTCTCGCAACCACCCTTACCTCTACCTTGGGTGAGACTTCATCTTCTTCGCAGGTGTTTCTGAAAGGGCCAGTAGTTAGGGTTTTTTGGTGCGTTGTTGTAGCGTTGAACCCTAGGTTTGCCCCTGTGCCAACAACAACCCTCATCCAATATGAAGCAGAGAATTGATACCCTCATTATGGTTGAGGAAGAACGAGAACAAGCTAGAAGGAAGTTTTCATCCCATCAGCAAATGATAAAAAAAAAATGGCTTGATAAACACAAGGTTGGTGATACAAACTTTAAATTAGGGGACTTTGTTCTTAAGTGGGATAAAATCAACGAGCCAAAGGGGAAACATTCGAAATTCCAAAATATGTGGCTTGGACCTTTTCAAGTTGCTGAGAAAATTGAGGTAGGCACTTACCATATACAAAATCTTAGGGGTGATATCGAAGATCTTCCCATCAACGGCCAAGCCCTAAAAATTTTATGTTCATAATTTGTCTCCTAGACAACTTCCTGTATTATAGTTTACCTTTACTACCTTTTAATATTTTTTTAGTGACGAGTTTGGTGTTTTCAATTTTCTTTCATTTTGGTTTGCTTTTTTGGTGTGATCTAATTTATTTTTATATTTCTACTTTTGATTGTTCCGATGATAGCATGATTTCAAGTGTGTTCTTTGTCAAAACGGTGGTGAAATCTGTTGAAGCTAGATTCTTATCTCTCAGTTTTAAATTTCACAGAACAATTGGGAAAAGGTTTTTGGTCAGAGGCTTCAACGCATGGGTAATTCACATTTATGTATGAAAAGCAATTAAGGAACAAACAAGTTGACTACCATGTTGTTTGGGAATACTGAGGGAAGTGGAATAGAGGAGAGTGTGGTCGATACCCCGAACAGAGAAAATTTAGTCCTCATATTGTTCAAAAAAGACAAAGAATAAAAGGTATATGGTTCTGATGCTTCACTAGAAAACATATATCCTACTACATGGTTCATTCCCGACACTATGCAAAAAATATGAACACAAAATAACAAATTGGAATGTATGATTGGGAGGGTATGCGTATATCTCCTCTAGGGCTATGGATGCTCATTGGCAGGGGAGCAAGGTCTGTGATATCACGGTGACTCTGTCGAGGCTATGGATGATCGCTAGTAGTAGAGCAACACCATGGTAAGGGTTTTGACTTTCAAAAGAAAAGTAATAACACCAGGTCTTCTCAACAATTTTGTGTTCTGACTCAACTCTCAACGGAAAGGTAGGAGTCATTGGTTAAATGGAAAGAGGAAGGTATTTGGGTCAATCCCCATGAAAAGTCGGCAAGAATGTCCTTGGTCCATATGTATACATATTTGTAAGTCATCCATGGGTTATTTCCTCAATTTTTTGACCATTTCCCAAGAATTTTGTCAACATCATTAAGAGAGAAACAAAGAGTTTGGTTTCTACTAGTGAATCACCATTTGTTGAGCAATCAGCACACCCTTAAAATTATCAAATTTTTGGGTACCACTATCTATGTTTTTTACGTTTGCATTGTTTCCTTGGATTCAACATGAGTTTTTTTTCTACTATTTTTCCTAATTAATCATTGATTTACACATTTTTTATTGCATCTACAAATCAAGAAAATCCAAAGAAAACCAAAGTCGCATGTCTTTCAACTAAGATCGTAAAACGCAAAACACTTGGTGGTTTTCGTAGTAAAAATCTTCAAATAAAATGCTAAAGGAAAAGATCTCCGACACCCGATGGGCGCTTCTCTGAAGAGTCGACACTGATCATTATCAGGCATCAGCCAAAACAATACACATGTCAAAAGAGGCAACACATGATTGAGAACTTCGACACCAATTAACATCAATCATTGGCCAAGTCCGATACTATTTGTGCAAAGGAACTTCATGTTCAGGAAAATGTCAACGTCGATCAACATCAAGCGTCGACGAGTTCAATTCGTGTGTCAAAATTTTGGCATGGTCTCAAGAACAGCGACGCCAATCAACATCGAGCATTATCCATTTAGGATATCAACCGTACAGGGGCGATGATTTCTCATAAATTTTTCGACAATGATCAACCTCGGTCATCGACAAGGTCAATTGACAAAACACATATCACTGGGTCGAAGAGACATTCGTCGATGCCCAAGTAACATCAGAAATAAGCACTCGGGATTGAACACAGGGAAACACACAGACCATGAAAGAGAAAAACACTGGTAAACATCGACACCAGTCGATCAAGAAGACTAAACGTATATTCAAACCCGCATCCTACTTACGGCTGATTCCCAATCTAAGATTTTATGAAAAACAATATGAACCATCCGTTTTGTCTTTCCGAGGATCCCCAAAGTCATTGCAACCATCCATCTCAGGACTCTCTAACCACACACATCCCTATGTTTCTGGCTTACTAAAATCCACCACATCTCCCCATCATTTCCATCAGATCGACTATTTAAACATGTGTTTACTTCAAAACTTCAAGTAGCCTGAGTGGTCGACTCTCAATTTCATACTTTCGTGCGCCAATCTACGACCGTTTAAAATTCCCAATAAAACACACCAACGTCCCTTCGTGTCTTCATTCTGATCATTGATTTTACTACAAGGGATGGAATAGATGATGGATGGAATTAATGAAAAAACTCTCATAGATCTGTTGTACCGAAAAACTTGATGACTACATATGTGAGAGTCAATTGTTATTTATTCGAATACATTTGAATGATCTCATGTTTTCATAGAACTGTTTAAATTTCTCTCTTGAACTCACGATTGATCCAGTATCACTAAGTAACTAAGTTGTGTTATGTTTATGACAAACCCATAACTAGTGATTATTGGACTTGGAATAATTTCGACACGCAGGCATTTATCATAGTTTTCTTTGAAATTTTTTATAAGGGAGGTACTGTGTTGAAGAATCATTAGGAGGTAACTCCAACAAAGGAGAAGAATATGGAGAACTAGAAGGTAACAATGAACCCAAGGAAACCTCAACGGGACCTCCAACGCACTCTGCACCCTCAGGATTAGTAGCCTTAGTTGAAGACACAGTGGTAGGGATCACGGGAAATTCCCCAAGTATAGAGCAAATCATAGATCCACATATGAGGACAAAGATGGGGTTAAAAAAAGTTTATGAGAAGTCTCGAACGGCTCAAGAACTAGTTAAAGGGACCAGTCATGAGAATCCTAAGGACAACAAAGGAAAGGAAGCAACGCTTGAACACTTTATCACACCAGGAAGCTTAGGAAATGTCCTCACTTGGGGGGACCAACCAATCCTAGAGCTTGTATACAAAGTGGTCGATGTCCAGGCCATTTCTTATGATTGAAACAGGAAAGTGGTTGTTAGGAGGACATGGAAAAAGAGAAGACTCACCTTGGATAGAGTTGTGATGATCACCACAGAAGAAACCTTGTTGGATGCAAGATAGTACAATGTAAGTGAGTTGTTAGGAGCAAGAATAGCTATGTCTAGTGCCACCATAGATAGAGAAAAGAAATATGAATGAGAAAATGAATCTATGAGAGAAGAACTGACACACCTTAGGCATCACATGGAATACTACCAGGATGCCACCCAAGCAATAAGGTTCATGAATATTGAATTCATAGAAATTTATAGTCAGTTCAAGTCGGATAGGGAAGTATTTATGACCAGGATCATTTGATTTCAAGAAGACACCTTGTTCGGCCTCATGGTGTATAAGGAAATGATGAGATGGTCTGAGAAATCTCATCAGGTATTGAAACAAATTGAATATATCAAAGAGATCTAGAAAGGAAAAGGTGAAGAAGAACATGGCATGTTGAGATTCAACAAGAAGATCCTAGTGAAAATTATGCACCTACACTAGGATGGAGCCTCATGCTATTTTTAGGTGAAATTATATTTTTAGATGATGAGAAAATTCTATTTATAGATGATGTCTATTTATAGATGGTGAGTGAATTCTATTTATAGATGTATGTCGACTATTATTATCCCTTAATAATAGTTGGACAATAAATATTAATCTATTCTCAATGAGCACTTGGAAATAGTTAACGGAAGTGGAAAATCAGTTAGCTATAGTAAATTCGAGTTCAAAGGTTGATTGGTGGGACATGCAAGACAAATTAGTTGTAACTAAGTGATTTGAAGTTGTAACAGAGTTATATGTGTAGTTATGTGAGTTGTAAAGTAGTTTAACTCAGTTAAGTGAGTTAAGCTCGGTTGTACTAGTTGTAACTGAACTTACACTAGTGAGAGATCGGTGAATTAATTATTAATTAATTCACAATCAGTGATCTCACATGCAACTGAAGATTTACCACTGTTAACTACATGCATGTCAGATCTAGTGGACACCTAGTTGAGATAACAGGTGAAAGGGACAGTTTGGCTATCATTTTTGACATTAGTGAGTGCACTCACGAAACCACACACACATTGGATGTACCCATGAGGAATGCCTAGCCTAGGAAAGATGGATTCATTCATTGCATGGATTTCCATTAGCAAGGATTGCGCAGAGGAGGCAGGCTATCTGGAGGCAGTAAATTGGCACATGAATTTGTCAATTTTTGTATGACAGTATGAGACGATTGTATATTTTACTGAGAGCTCTTGGATTAGAGTTTTGTATGAGATTGTTTCATGATCCATGATATATACATAATATATGATAGTGGGGTTTTTAGCTTTATGCTTTCCCAATAAAACATCTGTGTTATGTGTGATTGATCTCTCTTCTTGATATTGCAATTAGCGATCGTGTTTTAAATTCCGCAAGAATTTTAGTAGAAACGATTATGTATTTAACAGTGGCATATAATTTTTATATCAGGAGAATCCAAGCAATACATAATTTGTATAAAAATTTTACATGGTATCAGAGCGCAAAAGATTGCAGAAGTTGAGTTTGTGATTGGATAGAATTCGAATTTGCAGAAAGACTTTCTTGGTGCTACAACTGATTCAAGATCGAAATGGCTTTCAATGGATTGAGGTTCAAGTATGCACTTGAGGGAAACTTGAACTACATTGCTTGGAAGGATAGGATGGAGGAAGTACTCAAAGATAACGGCTTGAAGGAATTCAATGACAAGGATGTTCCTAATCTAGATGTTGCAGACGCTGCAAATATTGATGCATGGAAAAAGAAAGTGGCAAAGGCGAGGAGGATCCTATTGGAGGGAGTATGAGACCAAATTGACTCAAACCTCCATGGGAAAGCCACACCATATGCAATGTGGAAGGATTTGAAGGATCTATTCCAAAACAACAGCGACCATAGGAAATTGGTGCTCAAAGATAAACTCAGGAAGATCAAGATGGAGAAGGGTGACTCCATTCCAAAATATCTCACGAAGTTTGTCCAATGTAGGTATGAGCTGGGGAGTGTGGGAATAATAGTCGTTGATGATGATTTTGTGAGCTTGGCTCTCCTAGGGTTCCTAAGAATTGGCACAACTATCAATACTCTGTCAATGGAAGGAAAAAATTTCCAAATTGGGAACGACTATGGTCAAATCTAGCGCAAGAGGAGTTCAGGCGGAACACCAGAGATGACTCTTCATCAAAGCATGATGATGAAGAGGATTGTGCTTTGGATACCAAGGCAAGGAAAGGGAAGGGGAAGAAATTCCATTCAAAATCTGGGTCTAAAGGCAAGAAGTTGGATTTGTCCAAAGTGAAGTGTTTTTACTGTCACGAACATGGGCATCTCACTACTAACTGTCCACAGAAGAAGAAGAACAAGAAGGTTTTTGGAGCTGCAGCTGGTGAGGCCCTTGCCTCGCAATTTGAACCTGAATTCTCCTTGATCACATGCATGGTATCAGCTGCATTGGGATCGGTGTGGTATTTGGATAGTGGCGCTTCCTTCCACATGACGGGAGATAAGGAGATTTTCAGTGACTTGGAGGAGAAAGATCTCAAAATGCATATAGAGATGGGTGATGATGGACGATACAGTGAGACTGGAATTGGTACCATTACCTTTCAGAGGGATTCAGGTAAACCATTTCAATTGAAATATGTTATGCATGTTCCAGGTCTGAAGAAAAACTTGGTCTCAGTCGCAATGTTGGAGGATAGAGGCTATGACGTTGTTTTTCAGCGATGGAAAATATTTCCCGTGACATAAAACAACAGTTCAAGTCAAGAAGATAGGGATTCGAGTTAAGAATCTCTACAAGATGGAGGTAGATGGTTGCGCTGCCATGATGGGCAAGGCAGAAAAAGTGGTGATCCAGGATGAGGGCGAATTATGGCACAAGCGATTGGGCCATCTTCGTCATGGAGCCTTGGAAATTATGCAACAAATATCTACTGCACTTCCAATGGGAACACTTTCTCAGTTATATTAGTGTAAGGCTTGCACCATGGGGAAGTATGTAAAGTCCACCTTTCATGAAAATAAGAACCGTGCTTCGGTGATCCTAGAGAGAGTTCACACAGATATGTGTGTACCATTCTCAGTTGCTTCAACAACAAAACATAAGTATTATGTTATTTTTGTTGATGAATTTTCTCGTAAATGTTGGATCTTCTTCATGCAGAAGAAGGATCAAACATTCTCAAAGTTTTGTGAGTTTAAAGCACTAGTGGAGAAAGAGTCGGGGAATAAAGTGAAGGCTCTGAGGAGTGATAATGGTGGAGAATACATCTCTAATGAATTCAAATACTTCTGCAGAAAAGAAGGAATTCAAAGAGAAATCATAGTGCCTCATAACCCATAGAAAAATGGGGTCGTGGAGAGGAAGAATAGAATGATCATGGGTGTAGCACGAGCGATGTTGCATGATCAGGGCCTACCAATGCATTTGTGGGTGGAAGCATGCAGCACTGTTGTTTATGTGCAAAACCGTTTTCCTCATAGAGTACTTGGCATGAGTACACCTGAAGAAGCTTTCACTGGTAAGAAACCTAATGTTTCTCACTTTAATATTTTTGGCTCATCTGTTTATGTGCATGTGAACAAGAACACCAAGAAGAAGCTGGAGTCGACTGCTGAAGTTGGGATATTTGTGGGGTACAAAGAAACACCCCATAATTATCGTGTGTATTTTCCTAACAGTAAGATGACTATTATGCGACAAGATATAAAATTGGATGAGGGGAAACCCATGCGGTTGTCGCTTGACAGGGATATAGACTTGCATGCAGAGGAGGAACTGTTGGTTCCCAAAGATGAGTCTCAATATGTAGATCGGCCACATGATGAGGTTCATGGACTGGAGGAAGCCACTCATGCAGAGCCATCCATCAGAAATGGGAGAAAGTGCACCACGGAAGCTGATAGATTGAGACTAGATGTTGCATAGAATGTAAGAGCCCCTACTTCACAGTGTAGACAGAGACAGTATCCTGATCAATTTACTAGATACATGGCTCTCATGAGAAAAAAATTTGTGACTGATCCCACTCGGATTGATGCAATGGTGGAGGGTAATCTTTTAATCATTGTTCTTTATGTTGATGATTTAATACTGACTGGTGATGAGCAGATGATACACTCATGCAAGGAGGACCTTGCAAAGGAGTTTGATATGAAGGATATGGGCCTCCTTCATTATTTCCTTGGATTGGAAATATGGCAGCAATATGGTGAACTTTTTGTGTCTCAAGGCAAGTATGCAAGGGAGATATTGAGTAAGTTTCACATGGAGGGTTGCAAACCCATGGATACTCCTCTTCCAGGAAAATGGAGGAAAGAGGATGCTACTTATGGAGAGGTAGTGGATGCTACTGTCTATTGACAGTTAGTGGGTTCTCTAATGTATCTAGTGAACACGAGACTGGGCATTTGCTATGCAGTTAACCAGCTAAGTAAAGCGATGGTTAAGCCTACCAAGTTCTTTTGGAAGGCGGGTAAGCATGTCTTGAGATACCTGAGGGGCACATCTGAGTATGGCTTATGGTACAGACAGACGGATGAGGTGAAGTTGCATGGCTTCACGGATGCAGATTGGGTGAGCAGCCCAACGGACAAAAAGAGCACATCAGGGGTGATCTTTAGTATCGTATCTACAGTTGTTTCTTAGTACAGCAGGAAGCAGAGATGTGTGGCACTCAGTTCAGTGGAAGCAGAATACATGGCAGCAAGTCAAGCTGCATGTGAAGCTATCTGGATGAGAAATATCTTGGTTGGTTTGTTTGGTTCTCATTTAGATCCAACAGTGATTCATTGTGATAATCAGAGTTGCATTAAACTCACAATTAATCTTGTGTTTCATGATAGATCTAAGCATATAGATATTC
>ML793657.1:292494-304705 GCA_009831015.1 Picea engelmannii | reverse complement strand
TATATATATATATATATATATATATATATATATATATATATATATATATATATATATATTATAAAAAAAATATTTAGAGAAAAAAACAAACTTTCATATCAATTAGAGGGAACTTACAACACCAAAAAAATGGCAATGGAAAAAATTCTACACACTAATACACAACATGACATACCGCCTCCATGTTGAAAGAAGTGAAAAAAAAAATTAATATAAGTAAATTATTAAAAATATTTTCTTCTCCTATATAAATTTACATGACTTCAATTGAAAATTCATGGTTTTCCCAAGAGTAATTAATACTAACTAATCATCCATATGTAGCGAATATACCCAAAAAAATTGGGATGCATACTCATAGATTTGGTGAAAATATTAAGAAAACCTATTATATGTTCATGGAAAATGTTTATATTCAGGTGAAAAATATAAGTGTATGCCTAAGTATAATCATAAATTAAGCTACAAGTTTTTCACTTTTAATGAAAAAATGAAAAAATTTAGCCTAAATGTCTTCCAAAAAATTGAAATTTAGCCAAATTGGTGAAATTTTGCTTAAAAACAAACGTTGGTCTCAAGTCGACATCTCGATGCTCTAGTCACTCCTTTCACCCACACATTTTGAATACTAAGAGACATGGCTCCTTAGTCCTATGTGGGTATTCAGATGGATAGATTCTCAGCCAACCTCTATTGGTGTTCTTATGTTGCAAAAATATCAACAGTAGTTGGATGGGTCGATGCCCATTTGACCTCTATTGATTTAATTATATTGAAAAGACCCAACAATAATGAATTAAAAGTTATAAAATAAAAATAATTGTTCACAACCTACATACCTCAATTTCTTGTTTTTATTTATTTAATCAGGCTCCTTCTCAAAGGTGGCTCTGGGTCATTCCCAACCACTCTTAGTCCATTAGAGTAAATCTAAATCAATCAATTTTTAATCAAATAAATTATTTAGTCGGGAGGTCTTCACCTGATTAATATAGGGAAAACTATCCAAGATTTCCAATTCGATAGAGTCCCCATTTTCGTGCAACTTGGAGAGATTGTAGAGTCCCATCTAGCCGTAGGTGAGTTTCCACCTTATATTTATTTTATCTATCATAAAGGAGGAAAAATTATCCTTCTTCAAAATCATATTGATACAAATCATTGCCATGGTACCTTATCATGCTTTGCTTTCCCATCTCCCACCAAAATGTAGTTTGTTAGCACCAGAAGTCACCCCTGCTTTGTGACAGAGGTAAGCCTAATACCCATCAATATTTTATGTCATGGGTTGGTTTTCAAAGAGGTCAACTGGGCACAGACTCGAGATGATATCGTTTTAACTCAGAAAACTGGACTAGCATACACAAGCATGTGAGTTCTTAGTTGAACTTCAGTCAGTAGGTTGTAGTAAAGGTGAGTAGGAGGAAGAATTCAACGAAGAATGTAGAGTTCTGTCGTGAACATCGGGCTTTCCAGTATCCTAAGGAAGAAAAACTTAAACCCAAGGTCTTCTAGAATTCAAATTTCAAAGAAACTGAAAGGAATTATAACAACACTCTAATCAAACATTCATCATAATACAATCATAATAATTCATGTGAATCAGTCACTCATGAACTCTTTCAGTATCAGAGGGAAATAATATGGAGTAAAAAAGGTGACTTTCATATAAAAAGAAGTCTCAAATGCGTATACATAACCAGAGAAACAGAGTGTTCATTAAAACTTTACAATACAGGAGAATTTCTCTACCATCCACCTTTACAAAAATGGAAAAAATGCCTACATATACTTGGAACTAGATCCCTATAGAATCATGCTCTAGTCAGTGTATTCAAGGTCGGATGCTTCAGTATTCTCCTGTCAGTCTGCACTTACATTCTTCTGTCAAATGAAATCTTGGATCGGTATGGCTCTGGCAGGGAAATTCATCTGTAGAGGTACCACAGGCTGACCACTCCAGAACCCCATGCCTTCCATTTATGTGGTGAAATGAGGTTTCAACCACCTTCTTTATTCTCATTAACTTCCTTTACGAGGATCAAGACGAGGCCTAATGCCCATGAATGTTCTGGGCAATTTCACAATCCCTCTCGGTCAATCCTGGCGCTTCGAGGATACGCATTTATTCTTCTGTGACCAATTTGGGGACTCCATCCTTCCGCGTAGCTCTTCCTATCGCCCCATATGACCACAAGTTGTGACCTCATTCTTAACTAAATTGAACTCCGGTACTTCACATATCGGGAGTTCTCACTCCCCTTGTTTTAAGAAGTCTCGATGCCTAATCTTAAGAAATGGCTCCTCTAGATCAATGGTCAGATTTGTCTAGAAACTGACGGCCACAATCATCCTGTTGAACAACCCTGGCCATGCACCCCTCACCTTCTTTGGCCCCACTTTCCATATTACCCTGGGGTTGTGACCGTGTGCTTATCTGTTGCGAAATCTCGAGGCTTCGTGTTTTCGGGATTTTTCACTCCCCTTGACTCCCAACACCAGGATGCCCGAAATCGCGAAACGGTCTATTCAGATCGATGGTCGGATCTGTATTACATATGACGGCTCAGGTTTATAGTGACGAGCGCTTTCCACTTGGAATCTCCCTCCACCTGACCATGGGCTATGACCCTGGGATAAATCCTTGGGCGCTTCGCAGTTTCGCCTATCAGGAATATGCGTCTTGTTCTGTGTTGAAACCTTTGATATGAGAAATCACCATTTCACATTATCTACAGCCACGTTTCCCTCTGCTTTGGATGGACCAGATCAAATATTCATTGTGGGACCTCCTACCATCGACACTACTGGTAATACCTTTCTTTGGCCTGGATCCTGCGCCACGTGTGCTCCCTGATGGATGGACCAGATCTATTCATGACCTCAACCATCGGGGATAATCCCTTGCCTCATTTCAAAACTCCCGATAGTCATTTCTACGAAACTTTGGATGACTCCCACCTGTCTCCTCAATATCTACGGCCCAAATTAATTCTTTGCTTGACCTTTGATCTCGGGCCTTTTCCCTATCACTAAACTTCGGGCAAATTCATGGCCCCGACTAGTCGATGACCGTCAATCTGCTCCACCTGATGGATCCTCACCGTTGAAATCTGATCTTTTCCCGCTCGCTTGATCTGTGTCACTATTTGACCGTTCTCAGTGCTGCGGACTATGACAATGAAGACTTGGACGACATGACTGGGGTTTGGGAAAACAAAGGCTCACTGATGGAGGTAAAGGGAGAAGTGATCGCCCTTTGGAAGAGATAGAGAAACTCAAGGCCGATATTTTCAAGCAATATTGACAGGGAAAACTGGTCGATCGAAAAGGATGAATGCAATAAAAAAAATTACACGTCGGGAGGGAAAACAAAACTATGATTGGGTCTGCAAAAGGGGAAAAGAAAAGAAAAATCATAGACTTGGGCCAAAAACCAACCCACAAGAACATGAAGAGATTTAGCGATAACATTAGGCTCCATGGGGGATGGCATGTTCCCTGCAAGCTACCAAGAACCAATAGTTCCAGTGCCTTGGTTGTTGGGTTATGGAGTCTAGCTCAAGACTTTCATGGAAGAAAATAGGGAAATATGTACACACTACTCTACTAAAACAGAAACAAACACATGGGTTTCGTCTGAGCTTATTTATGTACAATCCTAGGCTAATCAATTTTCACAAAATACTAGGTGAAAGCAAACTTCCACCATAGCCATTCAAGTAACTTCCTAAATGGAAGTTCTTCTACTATGTCAGTGACCATTAGAAGATGTTACAACCGTGACAGTAGAACGATTACACCCTTCAGCTTATTTCCAAGGGTTGAATTTGAGATAAAATAGGGCAGCTCCAAGATATGAAGGAAATGCCACTCCATCTAATCATTGATAGGCTCATAGAATGAGTGGCAAATCCTGTGAAACTAGTAGCAGAAAGCCTGCTCTACTCCATAGTTTCTCATACAGGGTGTAATATGACTGGTAGGCATAGGTGGATGAGAATTTGATGCAGGCTGATTGATCTCAAGCGATGGTTGCTCACTTGCAGTCTCTGGACAGGAGATAAACTACCCCTTCTGTTGCTCCTCTGGTTCTTCAGGTTCTTCTTCTTGGCTCTCCCAAGGTTCAGATTCATAATCATCATAAACAGGACCCATGGTGTTAGCGTCGGAAGTCACTCCTGGATTGCTTGCAGGAGCAGAGCCCGACACCCATCAGTTTTATGTCATGATTGTTTTAATAAATGATCAGATGGGTAGAGACTCGGGGAGATATCACTCTAACTCAGGGACTGGATCTGGTACGTAAGTAACAAAGGAGGTCTTGACCTAACTTCAGCCAGTGGGTTGATTAAAAGATGAACAGGTGGAAGACTTAGTAAGAAAGGTGAACAAACAACTTTGGGCAACAAGCTTTAAGCAGTTTGCAGAAGAAAGACTCTGAATGCAAGATCCGCTTGGTTCAGGGTCTCAAGAAACTGAAAGTGGACTTGACTGGATCCTCCAATTCCAAATCACTCAGCGCTGGGAAAATCACAAGAACCGATTAGAGGCAGCGCATCTATTACAGTGATCCATTACAACATCATCTTATAACAGCTACAGCTCGACTGGATCCTCCAATTCTGAGTTGCTCTAACACAGTGTAAACAAAGGCATGAAAGAAACTGGCATTCATAAGGCAAGAAGTCTCAAAAGCCCATACATAATTAGATTAACAGTGCTTTGTTAAAACTTTACAACCGGGAGCTCTGCTCAACCATCGATCCCTCCCAAAATGGAAAAAATGCCTTCATATACTCAAAACAACCACCCCAACAAAATCAAGACGTCGCATTAAAATCTTTGCATCTGCATGGCTTCTGACAATTTGCAGTTGCAGTCTCTGAATGATCATGCACCTACGGCAGACGAAATCGAACTCCTGACAGCTTCATGGGTGAATCGACGTGCCTTTAATTCGTCACCGAACTTTCCCATTATGGTGGAGGCAATGTCTAACCACCACTAGCCACCTCAATAACTGCTTCATTGGGATTGAGGATGGCCCGACCAACTCGGCACCTTTGGGACGTGGACGGCCCCTTGCGTTGCCACCTGGATTAACTGAACTGCCTGATGAATAGGTGTGTTGGCCAGCGTGAAGGATAGGGCGCATAATGGGAGTGATGGTTCCAACATTGTGAGGGTGAGGTAAGAAGTGATGAGGTGTGAAAGAGGTTACAGGGGAAGACACATGGCGGAAGGAAATAAGCGAAGGGAGCAGAAGATGAGATACAATGGGCTAGTTATTAATGGGAGGTCGACGTGGAACGGAGTGGGACACATGGTGTATGGTGAGTGGGTGATGAGATGGGGGAAGAGACCACACGGACGGAAGGAGGGGAGATAGACAGGTGTCGGAGGATGAGGAAGGGCTAGAAGGAGCGAGCCTCATCTCACGGTCGAGTGAATAATAGATAGCAAGGGAGAGGATGGCACGAAAGATGACACGGCGGGAAAGGGGCCCATGTTGGCTAAAAGCATAGCAGCTGAGAAGGATGGGACCATCCAAGCGTCGTTGATCTGGGCACACTGATCTTGGCCGTCGGAAAGATGTATGCCTGATTCCGGACCCCCCCCTCTGCTTAAAGGTAGAAAGGCGGGGGGAGTCCAGAATCGCCTCACGTGCCGTTGATCCAGGCACCATAATCATGATCATTGAAGAGGTGCGCCCAAGATTCCGGACCCCCCCCCCTTCTCTTAAAGGTAGAAAGGCAGGGGGGCTCTGGAATCCAATGTGCGTCATTGATCTGGGCGCTCTACTTCCTATCGTCCAGATTTTATAGTCTCTTAGCACAGGTGCATTTTGCACCCCAGACTTAGGGCAAGTGGGTTTTTAACCCAATCCTTCGCATTTTACCCCCCTTTACAAGAAATGTCGCTAACATTAGGCTCCATGGGGGATAGAGTCGTCCCTGTGATGCTCTAAGGAATCTTTTGCAGATTTAGTGCCTTGTTGCTGGGCTATGGAGTCATTTATTAGGCTGAAAGCAAAAACATTATTTACAAGACAAAAAGGAGCCGACTACGGCTCATAAGGAATACTTTTTTAAGAAATTCCCATTTACTGGGCCACTAAAAACTTCCTTGCCTTCCAGATCCTGTAACCTGTAAGTGTTGTTTGAAAGTACTTCAGAGATCTTGAAAGGCCCAAACCAAAGGGCATCAAACTTACCATGCCTGCCCTTATCCTGCCTGGGTGCATCCCATTTTAGCACCAGATCACCCTGCTCGAAAAATTTCTTTCTACTTTTCCTGTCAAAGGTCTGCTTGATCTTCTACTGATGATCGTGGGCCCTGTTCATGACCTGCTCCATGATCTGTTGTATTTCCACCATCTGATGAATCCTTCTGACCATATGGTCAGGCTCTCCTTCAATGTCCTGGAGGAATTTCGCCACAGATAAATCGAGCTGAGTGGGGAAAACAGCCTCTGTTCCATAAACAAGTTGAAAGGGTGATATGCCCAGGGACTTCTTTGTTGTCACTCGATCAGCCCATAACGCAAATTTGAGTTTTGAATCCCACGCCCTTTTATTGTCTTCCAATAATTTCTTAATGATCTTGATCAGACTTTTATTGGAAGATTATGCCAGTCCATTCCCTTGAGGATAATAGGGAGTAGAGTGAATCAGTGAAATCTCAAACTGTTCACAGAACTTGACCAGAGGCTCAGACCTGAAGGGGGCAGCGTTATCAGTGACAATTCTACTAGGACAGCCAAATCTGGCTATGATATCCTCCAGGAAGCTGATAATTACTTTGTGGGAAGTGCTCCTGGTGGGGACAGCTTCTATCCATTTGGTGAAATAGTCTGTAGCAGTCAGGATCCATCTGTGTTGGCCACTTGAGGGAGGATGAATTTCTCCAATGAAGTCCAATCCCCACTGCTGAAAGGGTGCTGAAACTACTACAGGCTTTAATGGTAGAGACCTGAGCTGCTGCTTTCCTAAGAACTTCTGGCATTTGACGCAAGCTCTGATTTCTTTGTAGACATCGAGGAATAAAGTGGGCCAATAATACCCAGCTTGAAGGATCTTATGGGCTGTGGTCTTCCAGAAATGATGACCCCCACAAAGGCCACTGTGGAAATCAAATGTAATCTGTTGGGCCTCTTGTGGGTCCAGGCACCTTAAAAATACCCCAAGAGGGTCTTTCCAGTATAAGGCTTGGTTAATGAGGCAATATCTGACTGCCTTGAGCCTTAGGGCTCTCACCTTTCTTTTCTCAATTCCATCAGGAGGCCTCAATTCTTGCAGAAAGTACAAGATATACTTGTACCAGGGGCATGCTGTTAGTGATAGGGAACCCTGAGAGTTCTTGTCAGATGACTCGGCTTGCTCATTGATGAAGTTAATCCCCAAGGCTTTGCAATTGGATTCGGCCAGCAACTTGGCCAAACCTTGCCCCTTTATCAACTTGGTGGGCTTGATCACCAGATCAAACTCTAGGATCTTGGAGATCCATTTACCTCTCCTCCCGTCTATGTCTGGCTGTATAAGAATGTCCTTCACAGAGGCTGAAGGAACGTATGCAGTGATTCTTGAGTGCAGGACATACACTCTGAAAGATTTGAGAGCTTTCACCAAGGCATAGGCCTGCTTCTCCATGATCTCATACTGGACTTCTGCATCTCTCAATGCCTTGCTAAAGAACGAGATGGGTTGTTCTCGCCCTTCTTCATTTTTCTGCAACAAGACCGCTGCTACTGTATCGTAAGAAGCAAAAGAAAAAATCAGGAAATCTCTGGAATAATCAGGACTGATTAGCACAGGTTCTTCAGTCAATGCTTTCTTTATTAGGCTGAAAGATCCCCGTGATTCATCAATCCATCTAACTTCATTTTCCTTTCTTAGCATGGTTGTGATGGGTTTCACTAATGCAGCAAAACTTGAGACAAATCTCCTCAAAAAATTAATCTTCCCCAAAAAGGCCTGAACTTCCTTCTTAGATCTGGGAAGTGATAGGGTTCGAATTTCTTCTACCCTGCTAGGATCAATTCTTACCCCCTCTGCTGATACTATATGGCCTAACAGCTTCCCTTCCTTCATAGCAAACAGAGACTTCTTGGGATTTAGGGAAAGGCCAAACCTGCGACACTTCGAAAAAACTTTTCTCAGGTGGCAGCAGTGTTCTTTGTCAGACTTGGAGAAGACTGTTATGTCATCTATATAGATCACCAAAAACCTATCTTTCTCCCCGATGAAGGCTATGTCCATGGCTCGTTGAAATGTGGCTCCTGCATTCATCAACCCAAAAGGCATTTTGGCATACATGAATGTACCCCAAGGGGTGGTGAAGGCCTTTTTTTCTCTGTCTTCAGGCATAATTGAGACTTGATTGTAGCCAGAGAAACCATCAATCATGGACATCCTGGAAGCTCCTGTTACCCTATGCAATATGTTTTCCATGTTGGGCAGGGGGTAATTATCTTTCTTTGAGCTCTTGTTCAGGTTCTTGAAGTCGACACAAAGCCTAATTTTTCCACTTTTCTTCCTTACCGGGACCAAATTGGCCACCCATTCGGAATATCTTAAGGGGACGATGATCTGGGCCTCTAACAACTTCTTCACTTCTTTCTCCATGACAGGCAGTAACAAGGGATTTATCTGTCTTAGCTTCTGCCTAAATGGCTTAGCCTCCTCTTTTAGTGGGATCTTGTGCTCAATGAAAGATGTGTCATACATCTTGAGGTATTTGTAGGTCCATGCAAACACATCAGCAAACTCTCTCAGTAGCTCAGTATATTCGGCCCTCTGTTCCCTAGTCAAACCCCTTAACAACTTGACAAACTTAGGCTCCTCTGATGTGCCAATGTTGCACTCAGATGTGTCAGCATTTTCATCCAAAATCCTGCCCCTTACTGCCACATCATTCCCATCGAATAATCTTTCTAAAGGGACTAGTCCCCTCGGAATGTGATTGCTAGGCAGTTGAATGATGTCATGCTTTTCTATTTTACTCAGCAAGTTACCCTCATCAAGCCCTTCCTCAGGGACAAAATCTTGGTCGATATGCATCTCTAAAAATTCTTCGACAGTCTCCAAGAACTTCTTGATCTCGAGATCATCCTCGAACACCTTCCAATGTTTGATGTTGTCAGGTATGGAGGTCCTGTATTTTACTTCTACATCGTATCTAAATTTGGGCGGCAAGGGTACTTTGAAATTGCTTGCTGATGAAGCCAAGGAATCTTCCACTGTGTTCTCCTCCCTTGGGATGAAAGAAATGTTAAACGCTAAGAAGAAACTATCAATTAGGTCCCATACCTCATTTCTGTAACTCCTGAGTCGAGGATGCTTAGCCTGATAGCCGTTTCTGATCTGCTGGACTACCAACTCTGCATCTCCAAACGCTGCTACCTCCTAGATTCCCATTTCCCTTGCATCTCTTAACCCTAGGATAAGAGCTTCATACTCTGCCACGTTGTTGGTAGCTTCAAATTCTAGTTTGTATGAAAGAGATATGGCTTCCTGAGCAGGGGACACAAAAACTACCCCAGCCCCAGCGCCTTCCCTGGAAGAGGCTCCATCAAAGAACATTTTCCAGACGGATGTGATGGAGGGAGGAAATTTAGGGGAAATGGTGGGCTGCTTTCTGAGTTTGAGAGGGGGCTCGGGGGCATGGGTGAGCTGTAGTAAATTGGAGCCTAAATTAGTTTCCAGGGAAAAGATGGGATGATTGGTAGGGTTGGCTTCATCGCTGATTATGTAGGCCAATTGGGCTTCCCTGTATAGTCTTCTATGCTCTCCTCCAAACACTGGGATAGTAGCATATGTGAGGTCCATTTGCAAGGTTCCCCCCAGCCTTTTAATCCAATATCTTGACAATAGCATACCGAACTTGGGGGGGACATCAGCTACTACGATATCCATGACCACACTTTTCATGGGCAACTGAAACAAGGTCACAACCAGGTCTTTAATAACTCCAAGACACTGAACTCTCCTGGAGTCAAAGGAATAGAGGTCATGATAGGCTCGGGTGACTTCTAGTCCTAACTCTTCCATGACGGTTTTGGGCATGAGGCTGTGATAAGCCCCTGAGTCCATCAAGTAGTTGTACAACACTTTATCATGTATGTTCAGGGATGTGTAGAAAGGAGGGGATGAATCATCTCTGTCTTCTACCATGGGACCTAGGATGACGGTTGGCTTCTCATCTTGCAGATTGATGGAGTCTGTGGGAAGGCTTGAGACTTCAGACTGTAACAGCTTAGAGAAGAGTTTCTTGAATCCTTCATGTTTGATTAGCTTGGTGAGGGGCACAAGGATTCTGATCTTTTGAATTTCATGCTCGAAATTAAAAGAAGATGTAAGCTTAGGACTTTCTCTTATTTCAGGATAATGACTCTGAATAATGGGAGAGAGGGGTGGGGTCTTCTTACCTCTGTGAGTGTCTTCTAATTCATTGGCAGGCCTCTCTATTCTAGTGGACTACTCAGGAATATCAGGTGTTACTGCCTTCTTCTGAGACCTCAGGTCATACCTGCCTCGGTGGCCACCAGACTGGTTTTCCTTGCTCAGTTCATTTAGCTGACTGTTCATGAGAGACTACTCATATGCTGATTGAGTTAGATGAGGAAAAGGGGGAGTCTCTCTGAAGCAATGGATATTAGGCTCAAGCTCATATGTCCCCCCTTATTCATCTTCGTCCATAAAGTTATTCTGTAAAGGGGCCTGAATCCTCTGGTCTTCCCTGTCTCTTCCCCTCTCTCTTTGCATGGTTGGGGAAGGAACATTGTTTGGCCTCTTGAAAACTCCTTTGATTTCTGCGCCCTGAGGGCCCTTATATGCTTGCCTCCTTTCCACCTTCAGTCTCTCCATCTCTTCAGACAGAAACTTCATCGTCTTGGTCAATTCATCCACTTGAGGGTGGGGCACCGACGAGCCAGAAGTTGAGGCTTCGAATTTTCCCTTTCTTCTATTTGCATCGTCTTTGCTCCTCAGTCTATCAGCTGCTAATACATTGGATTCCACTTCGACAGCCGCATCTTGCATTTGAGCTAAGGAGGTAGCTCTTCTTTCTCTCAATAAAAGGCAAAAATCAGGGTCAAATGTACCAACATAGGAAATTTGGGCAGAGGCTTCTGAGGGCTTTATCTCTGCAGGAATCTTATTATACATCTTATTAAATCTTTTGGAGAAGTCAAAGACAAACTCTCCTTCCATTTTCTTCAGAGACCTGTTATCGCTCAGTTTGTAGGAAATTTTAAGCAGCTTGAAGGCAAGAGTCAAAATGGCGTAACAGGAGTTTCCCCACCCACTATCACCTCGATCGGGGGCTCTTTCTATTCAGGGTGGCTAATCCCAAGGGAGACATCCCTAGTAATCTGGGGTATTGAAAGGAAAATGATCAATAGGTTAAGGCTCAAAAGGTCAAAGTAAGTTTTCCCCTTCACAGATTATTGTTGAGAAAGATAGTCAAGATGAAGGTTTTCCACTGATCGGGCACCTGTTTGCGAGACAAGGAAAATAAAACTAGAATGTGCAATAGTGGTTAGTACTTCGTAGATTAATGACTATCTTTAATATATACATGGGCATGAATAAATGTAATTATTGACGAAGTCAATGATTGCAATAGAACCTATGGCTTATAATATCACTTCTTCAACAAATACAAGATGATTATAGCATTCAATGTTCAATATCAATCCTTGAATTATCACAATGCCTTAAATACCATAAATCTGCTCACATATAATGTTGCTACGTCAAACCTACTGAGGGTGACATCAGCCCTATTCTAGATTAGTTTAACTAGACAATGAAGTTAACGTTTTGCTAAATAAGTCAATGAAAATACTCAATACTTTAATGTCTATCAATGGATGACTTAGCCGCAACTTTAATACCAAGCAAAATTTCAAAAGGGGCAAGACGTCATCAGCAAATTAGGGTTAGTAAATCGCTTGGGTTAGTTAGGGTTTCAAGTTTTAGAAGTTTGGAAGATTGTTTTAACGCAAAAGGCTCAATGTTGTATTCTTAGACTAGTTCCTTAGGGTAAATGGAGTCAAGGAGTAAGGCTAAACTCTTGGGAGAATCTAAATCTAAGGACGGGAGAGTTAGGCTTAATGGTGTTGCAATGGCAGGGCCATGAAGTCAAAACCCTAAGGGGAGGAGGCTCATTCCGGTGTAGCTTAAGCTAGGCCTCATGCTCCTCCCTC
>ML793657.1:282178-292413 GCA_009831015.1 Picea engelmannii | reverse complement strand
TCAAACCCTAAAGGTCAAAACCCTAGGTGTAAACTTAATTAGGCCTAGGACGTCTTCCTTCTTCAACTTATATTTCAAAACTAACTCAGAAAAAGAGGAACTAGTGTAGCAATGGCTAGGCTATGTTCTCCTTAATCAAATGGCTAAACAATTTTTTATCATGGGGACATAAAGCAAGGACCTACTTGTGTGCTTGCTCCCTAGGGTTTCAATGATTAAGAAAAATAGAAACAATGTAACCATAAAAGTAAGATATTTAACCTACAACCATTCAATCAAGAAGTTTTGCATGCAAAATATACTTACAAATCAATGAAGAGATAACCAAACCCTAGTTGTAACACCTTCCAATGATAAAAACACCATAACAATGCCAAAGATGATCATCCACAAGTGTAGCGCCTCAACTCCAAGAGCCAATAATCCAAGACAAAAGACTAAAAAGAGATCTCTCACAAGAGAGTGAGTTGTGTTATATCCAAAATGAGGGTCAACGTCCTCTATTTATATCAATCAAATGACCTTTAATTACAAAAATTGGTCATTAAAACAACCGACAAGGCTGACTAACAATATTACATTATTTGTCACATTAAATGCTAAAATGTCAAAATCATGAGCTAAAAAGGAGACGTCAAGCCCCTCTGTGGGAGACGTTGGCCCCTTTTGGGCAAGATCAGCATCCAATAGGCAAGACGTTGGCCCTTCTATGGCTCCTACAAGCTGCCACACGTGCCAAAAGGTCCAAGCACACTACCACATCCTTCAAAAAATGTCTAGCTTTCCCTAGGTAGCGTCCTGTCCAGCAAAGGCGTCATCTCATCTGCAATGGGTAATCCCCCTGGGCTGGGCTCTGCCAAAGAGTCCCTAGTGAGGATGTCCTTCTTCTTCTTCATGCAAGGGCTCATCACAACATTGTCCTGCCTATGCCATCCCAGCAACCATCTGATCGGATCTTCAGCCCCATGGAGGTCCGAACTAATCATATCCCCATGTGTACCGGTCCACTGGTACCTGTCCGTCGAGTATGGTCCTGCACATCAAAGACTACGCCCTCCATGGGCTCATCAGTCCTCGGGATCATAGAAATTCAAAACATATGTCATCATTAAAGTTATCAAATACATGCATTAAATCCCTAACATATCATCTAAGATCTCAAAGATATTACACAGATCTACAATACAAAGCCGAAGAAAATGACAAAACAACCTATTGGGCTAATACCCACAAGAGATGGAAAGTTTCCTCAGAAGATCATTCAAGCCATGTTTTATGAGGTGATATGGTTTTAGGGATGTCATGTCACAGTAAGACCAAGGGAAAGTGTTGTCTGTGGGTGCCTTTGTAGGAGGCGAGTTGTACCCGTCATGGATGCATTTTTTCCAAGCCCTCTATTGCCTTTATCTTTTATTTTATTGCTTTTCTTTCTTTTTTACTTCAAGGTCTGACCAGAGAACACTGCCTTGGCTTGGTGACTAGAGCTGACAGTGTTACCCACTGGTATCTTCACAGAGATGATAAGGTTGGCTCGTGATGAGACCCCCTTTCCCTTGGCCATTCAACCAAAGGTCATTGCCCTGGCGTGGTGACCAGATGATGGCAATGTCATACTGTTGGATACCTATGAACATAATGGTTTGGCTCATGATGAGACCTCCCATCCTCTTGGTTAGGTCTTGCTTTATTATTTTTCTTAGGGTCCCTTTAGTTTCTTATCGAGAGGCTTTTTATTGCCTTCTCGGGGATCCCCTGGGTGAAGCATCTCTAGGTTTTATTTCCTATGGATTTTATATTTTACCAGCTGCTTTTACCCCTTGGGCCTTTAGCCCCTTCTTCCCACAAGACAAAGTGTAACCCTTAAAGTTCATCCTAATGGCCGGACTATGGGAATGGGATAGATGTGCGGGGTACAAGATGTAAAATGATAAAAATGGTGGGAGCGGACGATGGCTTTGCAAATCCCCCTTGGTGGCTAACCAAAACCCATGAATATCAACATGCTAAGTCACCCAATCAATCACCCCGACAATGGTCAAGTGGATTAGTGTAAAATCCAAGCAGTCATCAGAAATGAAAGGAACCTAATGCATATATAAGAGGGTTATAACGATCAAATATGACACATACCATGATACTTTGGACCAATTACCTCATGGAGCAAGAGCCCTCTCCGATGCAAGTCCAAGCCGGTGGTGATGGAAGCTGTTGTTGCTGATAGGACAAATTTGGCGAAGAAGAAGAAAGATGGGTCCTCCATGACCATACTCAAGTCGATCCTGCTCTCAGTACTCCATGTATAGGACCTGTGGGCCTCGATACATGATCTCCTAGTTATCCCTAGATATCGGGGATAACAAGACCCAAACTCTTTCATGTAATACATGAAATCCTTCCTATCTCCCCACTGCCTCA
Organism: Picea engelmannii; assembly: GCA_009831015.1. NCBI lineage: Eukaryota > Viridiplantae > Streptophyta > Pinopsida > Pinales > Pinaceae > Picea > Picea engelmannii. The sequence continues at coordinate 289,998 of ML793657.1, read as the reverse complement.
GGAAAACACCATCCAGAGCCTCAATTCCAGCAATAGATCCAGGGGTTAATCCTCTAAACCACTTCCTCACCTCACCATCCAGGCTCTAGACAAAGACTCTCATCCAGACATCTTCATTTTCAATGTTTAGGTTGTTTGCATAACTGTAGAACATAGCCAAGTGCTCTTCTGCAGTTATGTCCACTTCTCCAATGAACTTGGGCATGTATTTCAAATAGTCTCCAGTAGGGAGAGGATGCATAGGTTGGGGTAGGACTAAGGGAGCATATCGGGCAGCAACTATAGCATCCATTCTATTTGGAGGGGGATTAGCACCAGCCATAGGGATATTAGGTGGAGGATAATTCGGAGGAGAAGGATTTCGCGAAGGGGCTACTGGGAATGAGTCCCGAAGTGGAGTGGGAAACAAAAGAGGATTCAGGGAGAAAGCTAACGAACTCAAGTCAGCCTGAGCTCCTCTTTGTGCAGGAGTGGGGAAATCTTATGTAGTCCCAGGTCTACGCCAAGGAACAACTTCAGAGGAGAGGGGAGTGACAAGGATTTCTCCCTCCAATCCCAGACCAGGAGGGGAAAACTCAGCAAGAACACTCCCAAAATTTAGAAAACGGGAAACCTCTGAAGGAGGTCTATTAAGAAACTAAGGAGGATAAAAAGGAGTTCTTACAGAAGGGGATGGCGAATTACCTGTTTCGGCGGTGGAAACCTTTTCTTTAGGGGCCTTTCCTTTTCTAAGAACCACCTCTGGATCAATTACAGGTGTAGCTAGGGGCAGCTGTGGATGTGACCGCATATGTCTACCTCTGGAAGACACAACTAAAACAGCGGGTTCGCTCCAGTGGAGTCGTCACAATGAAGTTGCCAGGTGCACAGTAGAAATCTTCAAGTTCTGATATCTGATGCACCTTCAGATTCAGCTAATCATTGTCGTTCAATCCCGGGGAAAATATTCAAATTCATCCCCGGCAACGGCGCCAGAAATGTTAGTGTCGGAAGTCACTCCTGGATTGCTTGCAGGAGCAAATCCCGACACCCATCAGTTTTATGTCACGATTGTTTTAATAAATGATCATGTGGGTAGAGACTCGGGGAGATATCACTCTAACTCAGGGACTGGGTCTGGTACGTAAGTAACAAAGGAGGTCTTGACCTAACTTCAGCCAGTGGGTTGATTAAAAGATGAACAAGTGGAAGACTTAGTAAGAAAGGTGAACAAACAACTTTGGGCAACAAGCTTTCGGCAGTTTGCAGAAGAAAGTCTCTGAATGCAAGATCCACTTGGTTCAGGGTCTCAAGAAACTTAAAGATCCTCCAATTCCAAATCACTCAGCGCTGGGAAAATCACAAGAACTGATTAGAGGCAGCGCAACTATTACAGTGATCCATTACAACATCATCCTATAACAGCTACAACTCGACTGGATCCTCCAATTCCGTGTTGCTCTAACACAGTGTAAACAAAGGCATGAAAGAAAATGGCATTCATAAGGCAAGAAGTCTCAAAAGCCCATACATAATCAGATTAACAGTGCTTTGTTAAAACTTTACAACCGGGAGCTCTGCTCAACCATCGATCCCTCCCAAAATGGCGAAAACGCCTTCATATACTCAAAACAACCACCGCAACAAAATCAAGACGTCGCATTAAAAACTTTGCGTCTGCATGGCTTCTGACAATTTGCAGCTGCAGTCTTTGAATGATCGTGCACCTAGGACAAATGAAATCGAACTCCTGACAGCTTCATGGGTGAATCGACGTGCCTTTAATTCGTCACCGGACTTTTCCATTATGGCGGAGGCAATGTCTAACCACCACCAACCACCTCAATAACTGCTTCATTGGGATTGAGGATGGCCCGACCAACTCGGCACCTTTGGGACGTGGACGGCCCCTTGCGCTGCCACCTGGATTAACTGAACTGCCTGATGAATAAGCGTGCTGGCCAGTGCGAAGGATAGGGCGCATAATGGGAGTGATGGCACCAACATTGTGAGGGTGAGGTAAGAAGTGATGAGGTTTGAAAGAGGTTACAGGGGAAGACACATGGCGGAAGGAAATAAGCGAAGGGAGCAGAAGATGAGATACAATGGGCTAGTTATTAATGGGAGGCAAACGTGGAACAGAGCGAGACACTTGGCGTATGGTGAGTGGGTGATGAGATGGGGAAAGAGACCACACAGATGGAAGGAGGGGAGATAGACAGGTGTCGGAGGATGAGGAAGGGATAGAAGGAGCGAGCCTCATCTCACGGTCGAGTGAATAACAGATAGCAAGGGAGAGGATGGCACGAAATATGACACAGCGGGAAAGGGGCCCACGTTGGCTAAAAGTAGAGTAGCTGAGAAGGATGGGACCGTCCAAGCGTCGTTGATCCAGGCGCGTTGATCTTGGTCATCGAAAAGATGTATGTCTGATTCTGGACCCCCCCCTGCCCCTCCACTTAAAGGTAGAAAGGCAGGGGAAGTCTGGAATCGCCTCGCGCGCCGTTGATCCGGGCGCCATGATCGTGATCATTGAAGAGGTGCGCCCGCGATTCTGGACCCCCCCCCTTTGCTTAAAGGTAGAAAGGTAGGGGGGCTCCGGAATCCGACCTGCGCCGTTGATCCGGGCACTCTACTTCCTGCCGTCCAGATTTGATTGTCTCTTAGCACAAGTGAATTTTGCACCCCGGACTTAGGGCAAGTGGGTTTTTAACCCAATCCTTCGCATTTTACCCCCCTTTGCAAGAAATGTCGCTAACACATGGGAAATATCTTCTCTTCATCTTGTTGCTCAGTGTCTTTGGCAAGTCTAGGAGGTTTGATTTCCTCAAGATAACCTTGCTTGATGAATAGAGGATAAGGCCCAACAGTCTGTTCTTGTAAACCCTGCACATCTAGCTCAGAACATGATTTGTAGCTATCATATACAGGTTGGTCGCTTCTCTGGTCGGTGAACTGTGATGTGGGGCTCTGCTACTCTTCGTCTGAATAATTATCAAAGCTAGGGACAACAGACCAAAGTGGAACAATCTCTCGATCCTTCTTTTCAGTCCCAAATGTAAACGCATCATGGGAAATCTCGTGAAGGAAAATAGAAGAATCCTCCTCCATAATGGCTCATTCCTTTAAAACTGAGACATCAGGCTTATGAGGGGTAGAAACTAATGTCTGTACCACCATGTAATATTCAATACTACCCTCATCAATAGGGCCGCCAAGAATGACAGCTTCAAGAACTAGAAAATCCTCTATATTTTCTTCAAAAAGGCAACAATCATGATCTGCCTTCAATCCCTCTAACTCTATAGAAAGAGAATTGACTAGCTCCATTAGCTCGCTCAGAGCATCTGATTCTTCTTGGTCCTCACCGTCATAGCCTTCCTCTGATTTAGATGAACAGGGAAGAGGAAGAACTAATTTCTGATCCAATTCATCAGGCTCATCCTCACGGCCTGCGTAAGAAGCAACTATATCTTGAATATAATCATTGTATCCCTCACAACAGCTATGAAAAATTAACTCAGAGGGATAAAAATTTTGACAATGCTTATTGAAAGCTGCATGAAATTCTCCCAGTGAAGAAATGCTAGAAGGGAGTAAAGAATGATACCACTCACGAGCATCCCCTGCTAACGAGAACATGAACATTTTCATTAATACATCCTCATGATGTATCTCCCACTGGTACATGAGTTCATGAAACTCCCTGAGGTGATGAGCAGGGTTGTCCTCTTTACGCTCTCTAAATATAGGTAAATAATCATTCCATTCATTTGGAGCAGGAACAACATTAGGAAAACTAGGAACAACAGAAAAATTAAAAGGAGCAAACCTCTGAGCTAGGATTTTGTCCATTTCAAACTAGTGGAGTCGCCAAACGATCCCTAAACCATGGAGTCACTAGGTGAATGATATGCAGAATGAGTGTGTCTGGCCTTCATTCACCATCAAAGGCCAGATCTTATCGTTGTGTTCTCCCGAGGGCTACCAGGTGTAGCCAAAAGCAGTAACACTGAAATAGCAAAATCGAGACAGTAGAATCGCCTTAGTGGAGTCGCTCGGTGCACAGTTGCAATCTTTGAAGTACTACGTTTTGATGCACCTTCAGAACTAGTAAATGTTGTCGTTCAATCCCAGGAAAAATCTTCAATTTCGTCCCCGGAAACGGCGCCAGAAAGGTTAGCACCAGAATTCACCCCTGGATTGCGACAGAGGTAAGCCTGATACCCATCAGTATTTTATTTCATGGGTTGGTTTTCAAAGAGGTCAAATGGGCACAGACTCGATATGATATCGTTTTAACTCAAAAAACTGGACTAGCATACACAAGCAAGTGAGGTCTTAGTTGAACATCAATCAGTAGGTTGTAGTAAAGGTGAGTAGGAGGAAGACTTCAGCGAAGAGTGTAGAGGTATGTCGTGAACATCAGGATTTCTAGCAGCCTAAGGAATAAAAACTTAAAACTAAGGTCTTCTTGAATTCAAATTTCAAAGAAACTGAAAGGAATTATAACAACACTATGATCAAACATTCATCATAATACAGTCACAATAATTCATGTGAATCAGTCACTTATGAACTCTTTCAATATCATAGGGAAATAAGATGGAGTAATAAAGTTGATCGTCATATAAAAAGAAGTCTCAAATGCATATACATAACCAGAGAACCAGGGTGTTCATTAAAACTTTACAATATGGGAGCATTGTTGTACCATCCACCTTTACAAAAATGGAAAAAATGCCTACATATACTTGGAACTGGCTCCCTACAAAAGCATGCTCTGGTCATTGTATTCAAGGCCTGATGCTTCAGTCTTTTCTTGTCAGGCTGCACTTACATTCTTCTGTCAGACTAAATCTTGGATCGGTATGGCTCTAGCAGGGAAAATCATCCGCAGAGGTACAATAGGCTGACCACTCCAGAACCCCGTGCCTTCCATTTATGTGGTGAAATGAGGTTTCAACCACCTATTTTATTCTCATTAACTTCCTTTATGGGGATCAAGACAAGGCATGATTCCCATGAATGTTTCGGGTGATTTCACAATCCCCCTCGGTCAATCCTGATGCTTCAAGGATACGCAGCTATTCTCCTGTGAAAAATTCGAGGGCTCCAACCTTCCGCGCGGCTCTTCCTATCGCCCCATGTGACCACGAGTCGTGACCTCATGCTTAACGAAATGGAACTTCGGTACTTTTCATATCGGGAGTTCTCACTCCCCTTGTTTTCAGAAGTCTCGATGCCTAATCTTGCGAAATGGCTCCTCTAAATACACAATTGGATTTGTCTAGAAACCGATGGCCACGATCATCCCGTTGAACAACCCTAGCCATGCGTCCCTCACCTTCTTTGGCCCCACTTTCCATATGAACCTGGGGCTATGACCGTGTGCTTATCTGATAATAAATATCAGGGCTTCGTGTTTTCAGGAGTTTTCACTCCCCTTGACACCAAACACCACGATGCCTGAAATAGCAAAACGGTCTATTCAGATCAACGGTCAGATCTGTCTTACATCTAACGGCTGAGGTTTCTAGTGATGAGCACTTTCCACTTGGCACCGCCCTTCACCTAATCATGGGCTATGACCCTGGGCTAAATCCTTGGGCGCTTCGCAGTTTCACCTATCGGGAATATGCGTCTTGTTCTGTGTTAAAACCTCTGATATGCGAAATCACGATTTCGCATTATCTACTGCCACGTGCCCCTCTGTTTTGGACGGACCAGATCAAACCTTCATTGTGGGACCTCCTACCATTGACACTCCTGGTAACACCTTTCTTTGGCCTGGATCCTGCGCCACGTGTCCTCCCTGATGGACGGACCAGATCTATTCGTGACCTCGACCATCGGGGATAATCCCTTGCCTCATTTCAAAACTCCCGATAGTCATTTTTGCGAAACTTCATATGACTGCCACTTGTCTCCTCAATATCTATGGCCCAGATTAATTCTTTGCTTGACCTTTGATCTCAGGCCTTTGCCCTGGCACTAAAATTCGATAAACTTCACGGCCCCGACTACCCGATGACCATCGATCTGCTCCATCTGATGGATCCTTGCTGTTGAAAACTGATCTTTGCTCACTCGCTTGATTTGTGTCGTTATTTGACCGCTCTCAGTGCTGCAGACTATGACAATGAAGACTTGGATGACATGACTGGGGTTTGGGAAAACAAAGGATCAGTGATGGAGGTAAAGGGAGAAGTGATCGCCCTTTGGAAGAGATAGAGAAACCCGGGGCCGATATTTTTCAGGCAATATTGACAGGGAAAACTAGTCGATCGAAAAGGATGAATGCAATAAAAGAAAAATATACATCGGGAGGGAAAATAAAACTATGATCAGGTCTGCAAAAGGGGAAAAGACAAGCAAAATCACAAACTTTGGCCAAAAACCACAACCCGCAAGAACATGACGAGATTTAGCGCTAACATGGTCCATTGGTGATCTTTGTCCAATTATTCTAGTTCCTTTAGCCATTCTTTGAACAACTATTTTATCTGTAGTCACTTAGCCACTACAATCTACATTGAAGGTACCCAAAATTTAACCAACATGATAGCTTCCTTTTCATTTTCTAATTGTAATAGTGTTTGTCCCAACCATTTTTCCATGTCATTCAACATATCCAAAGTACCATATCCATTCTATCTACCTAGCTTGATCTCTTCATATCGCAAACCTTTGTAAGAATGGAGACTAAGACCTTGTCTATACTTTCATCTTGTCGATTTCCCCTAGGGTAGTAAAGGTTTCTCTTTTGATGTGTGATAAAAAAACATTTCATTAGGAAAGAAACCACCTTCTTTGTAAAGTGGGTTCCTTGATTGAAAGTGATTTTTCTTAGACATCCAAATCTAAGAAAATCCTCTAAAATAAATTAAATTGTTAATGAAACTACTGAAATAGCTAGTGAAGCATGTGGCCACATTGATATATTAAATTTGTGTTTTCTTTTCTAGTAAAAATGTTTGATAAGTATATCTCCTTTGGGATACCCTTAAATTCATCATAACTATAAGTGAACAAGTCAATGAAATCCAAAAGACAAGGCAATGGATTCAACCACTATTCAATTATCCCAATAGTGCACAATTTCCAAGTATTGTGGTTCTTTCCCATATTTGGCAATTTTAACCTTTCTTAGGGGACCATTGGTACATTCTACTAGATTTTGATCTACACGTTATTCATCTACTTGGTAGTCATCACATTGTTCTTATAAGGTGTGGGTTGATGGGAATGGATCCATTTCTTTGGATTATGTGATAGAAAAAATGAGCCCATGATTTTGGTCCTAATTGTGTTCAATGGTATAACAATACATATTTTTCAATAGTTTGGACATAGGAGGGAAATCATTGGATGGACCTTGATTTAAGTTGATAATAAGCTACTACCACATCTAATTCCACTCTTTGGTCTCTCAGTGCTTTTCCTTGTAAAAGTACAATGTGAGCACAAAACCATTAATAAATGCAGGGAGGCTATGGAATTCTATTTCTTGATGACTACTAACATATTTCAATATTTATATTTGATATATAGAAACCATTGTATCAAAGTTAGACGACTCCAATGTACCCACAAAAATTTTCTACTTTGACCTGGGAAAATCAACATAGGAATAAAGTGTGAATTTGTCCCAACTATGGTTAGTTGTCAAGATTGTGCTAGTCACCAAGAATATGCTTTTCCCCTTGATGTTAGTGAAATTCTTGTAGTCGATCCTACTCAAAAAAAAAAAATGTTACCTCATCAAACCTTTCTAAGTTCTTGAGGTGGTCTTGTTCTACTTCAAATTCTGGAATCAAAGAGGTCAATTGTGCTTCCAT
>ML793657.1:209777-249680 GCA_009831015.1 Picea engelmannii | reverse complement strand
TATATGAACATCTATGTGTGAAATGGCTATGTTATGCGTATGCTTCCATCTCCTTGGGAACTTACACTTCCCACTGATAAACTGTATGCCCAGCTTCACTCTGGAGGGCTTCCCGACCATAAGTCGTAAAATGGTAGAGATAGGAAATATCGTTTAGACCTTAAACCACATGTCTGAAGAGAATACGTTCCCCTGACCCCCTCATTGTGTGAATTTCCAGACCCAAATCTCTAACTCGTTCGAGGTGAGAACTCATGAAAATAGTGATATGAAAATATCGAAAGGGAAATATTTTCCTTGTCCGAAGGATGGATAGACGAGATCCGTCCGGAAGGAGCCAAGGGATGTCATGGCCATTGGCTATGAGAAAGAGCACAAGAGTTAACCCCTCTAGCCCCTCGGATCTATGAGTTTTGAGTTCGCGTATCAGGAAGATTATGGGTTGGTGCGACCAAAACCTCTAAAACCCAAAGTCACAAAGTAATGTGGATCGTTTATCTATGGATCCTTTGGGGCCCACCTCGACCATTGTATCTGTGAGTTTGGAGTTCGCGCACAAGGAGAGAACAGATCCCGTTCGTCGGATCTATGCATGGAGGACCATAGTCATGAGATCCAGAGGAAAGTGCACAAGGTCTAACGCTTTGAAAGTGCATAGGAGAGTGGAATTTTGCGAAGTCCCAAAGTTTCAAAGTTAATCAGAACCGTCCATCGTCAGAGGACAGGTGGCAGTAGATCCGGGAGTTCCAAGATTCAGACCTCGGAATATTTGCAAGGAGTAGAGGTGAATACCTGAGGAGTTATGAGCCGCAACAATCCTATTCATCCATCGAGAAGGGACACATGGCAAGATATCAGAATTTAGCTGACTCGCAACTCAGGAAGTCAAAGATAGGAGTCGTGAGAACTCACAAAGTCTGATTTCGTGATTTGATCCAACCATTGATCAAATGGAGGGCGTGGACCATTGATTGTCCCAGGAGATATCAGGGATTGGGAGAAGGGAGGTTAGTGGCCCTCCAACTTCGTGAAACTTGAAGTCCCAATTCATGAAGAGTTTATCTAAGCTGTTGGGTCACGGGAGATTGTGGACCATTGATCTGTCATCGGGAGTTCGGATTTTGGGATTCCGAGGAAAGGAGATGGACTAGTTTCAGTCTTCGCGATACACGAAGTCCCGAAGCGCTTGAGGGTTGGGCCCCAAGTCATAACAGGGGGATCACAGGGATAGAGATTAAGGAATGGAGATAGTGTTGGGCTCAGGGATGATTTTAAGGATGGAAATTTATTTTAAAATGTAGAAACCTTGGAAAATCTTACTAATCCTTCATATGCAAACTATAAAATATTTGGTGATATTTTTGTAAAAATATAAAAATTTATAAGGTTTTTATATAGTTTGTATAAATTTTTGGCGAATTTTGAGGTAAAATAATTTTATCCTATAGAATTTGGGCAAATCATTTTTAGAATAGTGAATCTTTTTTGGAGAAAAACCTTGGAAAATTAACCCATGAGCAAAATTTAGCCCCTAAAATCATCCCTAGCTGGGCTAGGCGCTTAGTTCTGGAGTTTGGGAGTTGGGTGAGTCAAGTTTGATTCGTATGTGAATACTCGACGACAGAAGTCACGAAGCACCTTTTATTTAGGCTTGTGGTCATGGGTAGTGGTCACGTGGAGGAGGGTTGCGCCTGGTGCTTGTTCGCGTAGGAGAACAAAAAAAAATTTTAGAGGCTTTACACTATAGTAGATCCTTCAAAGGGGTAGGTGTGTTACACTCCTAGAATCATGGATCCAGTTTCTTTGAAAGAGAACAATAACTTCAACGAATTTACTAAAAATAGAAAACCGACTTTTCCAAATCATAATCGTAACCAAAATATTCTTTACAATCATTTATCATGATCAAAATTCGACCATATGGTTGTGATAAGTCATCATGTGCATTTCTAGACACTCTATCACCCCTGCACAGCAAGTCTGCTACGCAACAGTAACCTACAACAAAAATGCAACAGATTGTGCAACAAACTAGGAAAATAGGCGTTAAAGATGACATAATATCTCACTAATAAAAAATTATTTTTCGAAACTGAGAGAGGTTTTTGTAGTTAAGCTCATTATAAAGAAAGATGTCTCTCGGTTTCTTAACATTCATCTCCATATGGCCGGAATACATGTCGCAAAAACATGTCTCGGACAGGAAATCATGAAAACTAAAAAATAGGGTTCAAACATTCCTTCGAATCTCCCAAAATATGAAACATTTTTCAAATATGAGAGAGGTTTTTATTATTTGATTTCTTCTCAACAAAAAACTCTAGGGTATTTTCAAAATTCCTCACCAGTTGGTCATAAAGTGATCTTGAATTTTACCACTAAACTAGTCATTTGTGCAGCGTGACATGTAGCATGTGCGCAGGAAAATCCTCTGCGTGAAAGCGTCCTATGCGCGACAACTCACTGCGCGATGAAATCCACTACGAAATGACATCCTATGCATGACAACATGGTATGTGTGATAGCATCCACTACGCAATGAAATCCACTGCGTGACAAAATCCACTGCATGACAGAATCCTTTGCACGGTGAAGTGATCTGCGCAATGCATAGCAAATTTTGCAGCACACAGTTGAAAATGGAAATGAAAAAATTAAATGATAAGATTCCTTTTGAAACTAACCCTTGGAGATGTTAGATGATGCTAGGCATAAAAACAATATGGGTGCAAACAGACATGACTTTGCAAATTGTTGACAAACCTCTAACCTTAGCTATGAAAATCATGGTGCTAACACCCCTCACTTGTAACCCTTTTTCTTTGCAAACCCACCTACCCACTTTTGGTTTATTCACAAATGTCTCTCACTTGCAACCAAGAAATAACTACCTTGATCATCGACAACAACCATAACAAGATTGAAATCCAAGACATCAATCCCAACATTGGTTCCCTCAATTCCAAAGTTGATAACCTCAATAATCAATATGTCTGTCAATGGCCTCTTTGACTCCCTCGAAGCCAAAATCAACAAATGGATGAGCCAATTCTTGAACCCTACCTCCTCTAAACAAACTTCCTACCATGAAGACATCGACTCCTCCCATTCCTAGGATTTTCCTTCCAACCATCTTCATTGTGAACTGCGTCTTCCCAGAGTTGAGGTGAAAAAATTTGATGGCTCAGATCCCATGGGCTAGGTCACTCAAATGGAAAATTATTTCTCCTTGCACAACATTATTGATTATTTGGATAAACTTCATTATGATGTCCTTTATTTAGATCCCGAACTCTGGAAATGGTGGAAATGGCGTAAAACTTCACACAAGGGTATGTTTCTTGGACGCATTTTGACCGACACACACCAGTTGGGTCATTTGAACAAGCTGAAATAGTTTGGCACAGTGGAAGACTATATCACCACCTTTGAGCTATTGTCTTTCAGAATGGATGGCATGCCCAATTCCTTCTTCTGGGAATGCTTTATCAATGGTCTGGAGGATGACATCTAAGCCCATGTCCTAATGGCTTGCCCCCAGACTTGGCTGGAAGCTACTCAATGCATGAAGGAAGCACAACAAGCAATCTCTTCCCAAAACATAAAACCCTCCTTTATCCCTCTCCCTAGACCCACCAATCATGCCCCTCCTACCACTACTCTCAAGATCCAGAAATTAACCCAGGCATAAATGGTTGAACGCCAACTTAAGGGTTTTTTCTAAAATTGTGATGAAAAATATTTTTCCACGGCAAAAGTGTAAGGAACAAATGCTTTTTATGGCCATTTCTGAGGATGTTTACGACAAATATGTTGATGTTCCTCATATTGAAGAGCCACCCCAAGTAGATGACCATGCCCCTCCCTCTAACCCACCAAAAGTTGAATCACTTATCTCACTGAATGCCCTCACTGGTTTTTCTACTCCCCAAACCTTGAAGTTAATTGGATACATTAAGCATAGGAAAGTCATTATCCTATTCAATAGTGGAAGCACCCATAATTTCATCCATCGCCGCATTTCTCAAGAGACCATGTGCTATATCCATGCAGTCAAAAAGTTTCAAATCATGATTTCAAATGGAGGTTCCATGAATAGTGGGGGATGTTGTAAAAATGTGCGCCTACAAATTGGTCAGTACCACTTGAAATATCATACGTGTGCTATTGACATGGGTGGTTGTGACATTATGCTTCGTTTTTAATGATTACGCACACTCGACCCCATCACCATGGATTTTAATGACTTAACCAAGAAATTCCAACATGAGGGACAACAATATAAGTTCTAAGGCATCATGGTAGGCTCCCCTGAGATCACTAGTTCCCATCGAATGGAAAAGCTACTAAAGGAAGGTCATTTTGAAATTATTTCCTAACTCCATTCCATTCAAGCAGTTGAGACACCCTTTGTGCATCCCGACCTTGAATTTATATTCTCCCAACACCAATCTATTTTTAACACTCCCCATGGAATTCTCACGATGCTCATGATCATTCCATTCCCCTAGTCCCAGGAAATCTTCCTCCCAATGTTTTCCCTTATCATCATCCCTCTTCCCAAAAAAATGAAATCGAGAAAATTATTCAATAATTTCTAGAAGTGGGTGTTATTCATCCTATTACTAGCTCATATTATTCTCTTGTAATCATGGTACTCAAGAAAGAAGGAATTTGGTGCATGTGTCCTGATTTTCACACCCTCAACAAAATCATAATGAAAGAAAATTTTCTCATTCCTGCAATTGATGACCTTTTGGATGAATTTAGTGGTGCTCAATACTTTACCAAAATTGATATTCATTCTGGCTACCACTATATACGTATGAAAGAGGAATACCTTCCAAAGGATTCCTTTTTGAACTCATGAGGGTCACTATGAGTTCTTGGTCATGCCCTTTGGCCCGTGTAATGGACTTTCCATTTTTCAAAGTCTCATGAATCATGTCTTCCATCCTTTCCTCCTTTATTTTGTCTTAGTTTTCTTTGATGATATCCTCATTTATAGTAAAACTTAGCAATCCCATCTCGCCCATATGGATCAAGTCCTACACTTACTGTTTAAGCACCAACTTTTTCTCAAATAGTCTAAATGTGTTTTTGGAGCCTCTGAACTCAAGTACCTAGGTCATATTGTCGACAATGATGGTGTATGTGTGGATCCCAAGAAAATTGAAGCTATGAAGGATTGGCCTTGACCTAAAACTCTTAAAATTTTGTGTGGTTTCCTAGGTTTAACATGATATTATCACAAGTTTGTTCAGAATTATGGTAAAATTGCAGCTCCTCTCACTGCTCTTTTTAAAAATAATTCTTTCAGTTGGACTTATGTAGCTAATCAATCCTTCCAACCTTGAAAAAGGATATGTGCATGAATCATGTTCCAACATTGCCGAATTCACCAAGACTTTTGTCTTGGAAGGTGATGCTCCAAGGAAAGGCATTGGGGAAGTCCTCATGCAAGATGACAGGCCTTTGGTGATCTAGATTGAATCATTATATTATTTTTCATCTATCTCGATGCTTTCAGAGTGGAAAAAATTAGAGGAATCAACGCAAGGTCATTTTAGTGGCATGTCCCAGTTTTGAAAATTGGGGTTCAGAACCTTCCAGAGCCATTTTGAGGCATTAAATCCCATTTTTAGGGGTTCAGGTCTCCAAAAATTAAGCACACCCCCTTGACGGTGTTCTACACTCCAATACCTTTCCAATGGTGTATACCTTTTGTCAACCAAATTTTTTATGCAAAATTTATGCTTCTCGCAAGTTGACTTACCGTGTTAACCACCATGGCACGAGAGGATGCAATGTCAACCCTCGTTAGTCATGCATATGGGGCTAGCCACGTATGTAATTTCAAGGATATTCTAGAAGGCCTAAAACCCTATCACAATTGAGGGTTGAGGAAGTAAAAAACCTACCCTTATATATTTATCGGGCTATGTTAAATACTGGGCCACTAGGAGGAGAAGGGGTTCCATTATTTTTCATTGTATCTTGTTCTATAGTTGAGCAAAAAATATGAGTGGTATTTTGTGAGAATAACAGAGGAGAGATTTTGTAGGACCCATACAGGCCACAGGTCAAACAAAACTCTATAGAGAGTGCCTCTTTATTTGTACTTGCATCATTTCTATACCAAAGGAAAGAGAGCAATGCAATCTCACCTTGTAGTTGGGTTTTCTCTCGTATTGGGTTTCCTAGGTTATATCTTGTGTTTATTTGTGGATGGAATGTGTATTTATTTATGTTCTCTATTATTCACATTTGAACTATTTCATATGTTTTTTTTAAGAAGAAAACCAATAATCAAGAGTCTGAGATCTAAAGGAAAAATAACCTTAATGGTGAATATTTCAGTTATTTATCATATTTGTTGTGACAAACTATTCCAGTGGAATATCCACGTCAGTTTATAGATCATATTGGTATGAGAAAAGGATTTTATTTTGAGGTATTTGTGGGAAGTTGCGGGATCAAGGAATTGGCTTAAAGAGAAATCACAGAAACCCTAGCTATGGTGAACGAGTTTGTTCATAATAAACCTCAAGATCTAGTAGAAGAGATATTTGAGCGGTTGGAAGCACAAGTTGTTGACATCAGTCACAATATGAACCTCCTCATGGCATCTCTATAAAGAAAGATAAAATTGTTCATAGATGATGGAGGCTCTAACTCAAAGATCGGTTCAGAGGGGAAATCAGGAGATCAAGAAGACTCAGGAAAGGAGTCACGGAAAGAATCCAAGAAAGAGCAACTGAGTTCGAGTGTCGTTAACCCTTCATAGTCCCTATTCAATATGGAAGTGAAAGTGGAAATAAATCCATACCAAGGTGAGATCGACGCATTAAAACTAAATCATTGGTTGCAACAACTAGAAGTTTATTTTAGCATTCACCATATAGATGAAGGACAAGAGATTCAATTTGCTAAATTGAAGTTATAGGGTCATTCTTTAACCTGGTGGGAAAGCCACACATAAAATTTAAGTTGAAGGGTGATCTTCTAATAACTAGGCAGGAGGACTTCAAAACCCTCATCGAGTCCCAATTATACCCTATTGGGTATGTAGAGGACCAATGGATACGATGGCACAACTTCATGCAGAATCAAGGGAAAAGTGTACAGGAGTACACCACCAAGCTCAAAAAGATGGCCATTATGTTGGGATCTCTCCTAAGAAACCAGATGTACTCCTCAAGTATCTGGGGGGGGTACACATTCATCTACGAAAACAGGTGATGCTCTTCAATCCAAGGATAGTGGATGAGGTGTGTGTACATGCACAGTACTTGGAAAACATAGGCAAAAAGAAAGGGAATCCAAGTGGTTAGAAATAGAAAGAGCACCAGGAAGCTTCCAAGTAGGAGAAGAAGAAGTGGAAAGGGGGAAAAGATAAGAATACAAAAACCACCACAAAATAGTACAAATATCCCATCAACCATTTCAATCATTGCAACATTAATGGCCACACTGAGAAAAAAGTTGGAAACTACATCCAGAGTTGAATCCAAAGAACCACAAGAAGGACAGAAAGAAAAAGAACCTTCTAGCCATAGATTCAAGCAATCGGGTCGAAAGTAGCTTGGATGTGGATGAAAATATTGTCTGCACATCGGTGTAGAAGGAGGTGAATCTGAGTATCCTTCATCACCAAGAAGAGACGGAGATGACCAAGCTCTTCCACATCAATATTCAGGTCAAGAAGACCAAGATAAATGCTTTGTTCGACTTTGGTTCATAGGATAATCTCATAACATCATATCTGGTCAAAAATATTTGATTGGAGGTTCACGATCATCCTAGCCCCTATCCATTGGGTTGGGTAAACAAGGATGTAGAGATAAAGGTAACGAAATAGTGTAAGATTAAGTACCCCTTGATGTATGTGGAGTAGTGTTTGGAAGCCCCTACATGTATATGATGTATGAAATCTTCATGCGGAGAGCCAACCAATACCAATTGATCAAGCATGGTAAATCCTTCATCATCAACATGCACAAAGGAAAATCAAAACTTTAACTGGTAAGTGCCAATCAAGCTAAGAAATTGATCAGTTTTAGAAAGAAATATTTTTTACTTTTTCTAAGATAAAATCAATTTGGTGAAGAGTCGTTAAAAGTAAATACATCCCTGGAAGGGTGTACAAATGAGAAGAAAAATTAATTGGATGAGTTGCTAAAGGCATATAGGTTTTATGAGATAAATCTCACAGGGATCTCACAGAATAAACAACAATATTTCCCGAGGATCTACCTATTGTTCCTAGACAAAAACAAGTTTAGATTTATATGGTTTCCTAAATCTAATACAAGCAATCTCTTTTACACCAAAAGAGGATAGATTAGCATACCTTGTCTTTGAAGGTTTTTCTTGTGTATCCTGACTGTTGCGGCTCCTAAAATGTAGCGCCAACTTCTGCAACCTTCTTTCTACACACAAGAAATAAACAACTCCAATCTCCTACTTCTCCTAATGTTATAAATCACTAATCTAACTCAAATCTAACTTGATCTATCATTCATAATATCAAATCCAAATATTTTCACAATGAAATACAAACCATTTGGGGGAAAACCAATGATCTATTGATTAAAACATAGAGAATACATACAATGCCATACTTTCATGAAGATGCATCCTCCTTTAGCTCCTTTCTCCTTGCTTCTCCTCATCTTCTTGATCAGGCTAGGCACTCTGGTTTCTTATTGTTATGAACAGGAAAATCTCCTCTGCAAATGGACAACATAAATCTACTCTTGATTCCTCCTTCTCTTGCTCAAGACTTTTCTTTGTTATATAGATCCTTGGAAGAGACTTGGGAGAGATTATAGATCTTTTAGAGACCACTAGAGACTTGAATGTTGTGAGTTCCTAGGCTCATGCAATGAAGATACAACTCATACCTTTCCTATCTCTTTGTAACTCCACAAATCTACAAGGTTTAACAGTTCATCTCTTGTTGCACTATTGCTGATGTGTGATGATCATTGCATGTTGTACCCTATTTGAGCCGCAATGACCTCCAAAAAGGGCCCAAATCTCAAGCAAAGCATGTATTTTGAATTTCATCTTCTTGTGAACTCCCTTATGGTATCTAGCATGGAAATTAAGGCTATAACATATTCCCCCTAATGTAGGATGTCGGGAAAGGAATAGATGGCTGAAACATATTACAATAAAATAATGTCCATGTGAGGAAACATGAGGAGAGAGAAAAGGAGGTTCAGAAGTCAAAGAATTCCTGCAATCAAACACAAAGGATGAGAGCATAAATAGACCATCCTCTAGGTAGACATACTCAAGATCTAAATGATCATGGATGTAAAACAATACACTGTGGATCCATGATATGAAATGATAGACCATGGCCATGAAATAATACATAGTGGACCCATGTCATCAATAAGACGGTAGCCACAAGACAATATAATATGGATCTACATCATGAACACAATCATGGCCACCAAAAAATACAATGTGGATTTATGACACAACATATAGATATCAGGAAGACAATGACCATTGAGGAGAGTCTCCCCGAAGTCTTCAAGTTACTCATAGAAAAGTGATATACTCCATCACAACTTGGGAGGGCGTGTTGTAAAGGAAGGATGTTGCACCCAAACCCAAGGTCTTTGTCCGAAATCCTGATGGTACGAATATACATCATGCACATAGATGAGCTAATGTCGAGCATGGTATAAATCATCTGATTACCGATCATTGATGTATACCATTAATAGATGTGAGGGGACCCACTAATGATGAATATGGACCCAAAGGTGCCTAATACAATCTAGCGAGTGTGAATAGAGGATATGATGACTAACACTCGTAGAATCAATCAATGAGGAATCAATGATGTAAAACCATTGTCTATCAAGAGGAGGCATGCCATTGAGGACTGCAAGCTCCAAGGTACTAGATGGTTTCTAGACCCATCTCCTAGATAATGTGTTGAAGTCTATATGCAAAGATCCATCGAAGGAGGGCCTGGATGTATCCCCCATCATAAAACATACACCAAGAGATGATGTGAAGAGAGAGTATCACTAAGTATGGCTGACACAGATATGGTCGACTCGAAAAGTCAACAAAACAACATATGGTCGACTCAGGTTTAAACTTCCCTCGAACATATAAAACAACACAATGGTGACTTGGAAGCGAGACATAAGAGCTGGATGAATATAGTGCAACAACGCAATAGGCATTGAAGCACTCTTTGTGATGATTAGAAGAGAAACAAGTAAGAGAAGTATCTCTCATATTAGTGGGGTGACTCCTAAGAAAGATAAAACCCAACTATATGATGAGGACTCAATAGGGGCCATGTTCAAGAGCGACTCAACTGATGTTGCCATTTTGAGAATAGACCAATGGTGAAAAACCCCCACTCTTATTTTATTTTATTTTTGTGTTTTTTTCCTCTTTCATGGTTTAACGAGCACGAAAGAGGAATAAAAGTATGCTCGGTATCCTTCATGGTTTTATGAGCATGAAAGAATGAAGCAAATATGCTCAATATGTTACTTTTTCATGTCGTTTTACAAGTCCGAAAAAGAGTTAAAATATACTCAGCGGGAGAGAACGAGTGGTTTAACAACATGCTCCTATGTTCTAAGTGCATGGAACTGACCTAAGAAAAATGAACACAAATGGTACATACAAGTGAGATCCACTCTTAGCAGTTTTTCTCTCCCTAGGTAGGTGAATGCAAAACGGAGGCCAAATAATGCAATAGGAGGATGGTCAAGGATACTACAATAACAATAAGTGGAATTAAAACAAACAACAACACAATGGTAGGAGACATGATGCAAGTAGCAAATGCATATGAAACCATTAAACAACAATAAAAAGTTTTCAGAAACCCCCCTCGGGATATGGACAAAATATAGATGAAGAGAAGAAAATGAGGCTGAATCATCAAGTCATGGAGGGGCTAAAGGAGGGCTATTGGGCCTATGGGAAATCATAACATGGGAACTGAATGACAATATAGGTGCTAACTAGGCTTCCCATGAAGGGTAGGCACTACCAAACCAATTACACCATGCAAAAGGAGTTCTTGATGTCACAACCTTCTGGGATCAAACCTAAGACATAGTGTTGGTAGTATGGACAGTTAATAATGCAAGGCAGAAAATGCAGGGAAAAACCTATCCCTATATGCCATTTTGGGGAACACCTACCTCAAGTTCAATGGATGTCGTCATCTTTGTAAAAAAAATTCCTTGTCATTTTGTCAAGGTGCATAGACTAGATTCCAAGGTCAATTAATTTAAACATGGCATTAAAATAATAATGAGCTCAAATAATTAATAAAAACCCACTTACTCGGTCTCATGGTGAAAAAATAAATTTTTATTACCCAAAAAGTTATAAAAGGAAACTCACCTTGGTAAAAACTCATTCTTCATTTTCCAAGAGAGAAGCGTGAAGAGCTTGTGGAATAAACCCTCCTCCAAGTGCAAGTGTGGAGTTCATTGTGGAGATTTTTCTTCAACCATCGAACTAGATATCCAAGCCATGTAAAACTAAGAAACTCATCTTCATTTCCTTTCTGTTTTTGTTGGGGTTTAGCAGGGAAATGCACAACCTACAGGCCTGTTAAGGAAGTGGTTGAGCCTAATTTTTGGGGCATCATCGCATGTCTCACTATAGGGTTCATGCGATGTACCGTGTGACCCCTATAGCTAATCGGTGGATGACCAAGGAAGATTCCTTGGCTCAATCAACTGTGTGCATAGGTTTTGGGTGTATTTTTGCTAACAGGTTTCTTGTGTTTTTGTTTCCTAGATGTAGGTAACCAAGCAATATGATTGAATGGAAAGAAACAACCCATGAGGCTGATGATTATGCTGCCCAAGGAGATGCAATGATCTTGGGAGCTCTACGGGAGTGTGGGATTTTTAAGAACCAAACAACAATATAGCATAGAAAAACCTCAGAATAAGTACTCAACGCCTTGAAAAAGAGAGAAACTCGGGTAATAAGCCTCTTCGAGGGGGCAACCTCCTTATGCCCACATAAATGTACAATTACAAGATGATTCAAAATGAAAATATCTCCTTGGTATATATAGGAGACTAGGAGGTATAATTACAACTAATGGACTAAAGCCGACATAAATAAAATAACATTACTAGTATAATATGCCCTAATTAAGGGGTAATGAGCCACTATTTAGGGCTTAATAGGGATTCTTAAGTTCTTTTGTTTTTCGTTGCTTGGGTCTCATGAGTATTTATTGCACCAAATCATTCAGTACTGGGACCCTGACCATGATTGCTTTATCATCCAGGGTAAAACTTTGTAGCTAGACATGGATGACGTGTACTTTTGTATTGGATTGTTCTAGACGGGTATACCATGGTGGGTGGATTATTCACCAAGTGGAGATGAGTGTCCAGTCATGGACTTCATTGAATATTATTGTCAGTATGGTTCTCATAAGAGGAGCGGTAAGATCCCAATTCAGGATATTGTAGATTTTCCACTCAAGACCATACTATTATGTATCACTCGTGCCGCGGGATAAATAAACCCTTAGTTAGCATAAAAGACCAATATGAAAGTGGCCTTGATGTGTTTGGATCGAACCATATTCAACTGGTGTGAGGAAGTTATCCCCAATATGAAAAACCAACTATCTCGCTATAAAAGAGACAAGCAAAATTAGTTCGGGTATGGCTCCCTCTTAGTGACCATATTCATGGGACGAGTGTCTCAACTGAGGCCCCAAATAGTGATGGTTGAGCCAACTCCATTAGACCCACATATGATGTTGTGGGTAGAGCACATGGGAAGATCACTAAGGAGGAATCATCAAGATCGGTGCGGGGAGGGCTTCCACATTTGGTGGCACCATCAGATTGTTAGAATTGAGGATTTCCCCTATGCAGGGAGTAAATTCCAGTAGGATCTGGAGCTTCCTCTATATTTTCCTAAGGTGTGGGGCCCCATGGGTTAGTGTGTTTTTTTTTTTTGCATATTTCCATTTTTTGTATTTTTTGCATATATGTTTTTTTTGTGGGTGCATACTGACACAATTTCGTGTATTGTAGATATAGAATAGGAGTGTCCATAGGGATGGGGCCAAGATCATCATCGAATCAACATCAAGGAGTCATCAGGAGGGGAGGGAGGTGGCAACAGTGATGAACTATGTTGGGTGTGTCGCAACCTAGAGGGGATGACCATGGAGGTCCCCACGCTGGAGGATGAGATGCCACCATATATGCATCAACACACAAAGGGTGTTTCCCACCCCTTTTTCCAACTTCTGTGAAAGGTGGCTTGGGATGTTTTGTGCTACCATGGCGGTTAGCATAAGGACTATACATATACACTTTGCGAATATATAAATGTTTTGTTTTGACTTCTACTTATGGTTGTTTAAATGATGTGATTGATGACCCATGTTTATGTACATGTGATCCAGGCAAAAATCAGTGGCCACCCACCTATTCCATTGGCTCAAAACATGGGTTTCCACCTTGGCATTTTTTCTACAAATTTTTAGGTCCTAAACTTTCGGGGCCATTTTGATTCCCTAAACAACGTTTTTTGGGCCCACCACAGTCACACTGTAGGATTTATCTAGAGTGTGATGAAAAAATTGGTAGTCCTCAAATAGACCTTTCAAATGAGCTATTGTGCACCCCAAATGAAGATCGTATTCAAAAGTTATGCCCTTGGGAAGTTGACATAACAACTACCCCCATCAGGGCTCTCAAACCTTTTGGCATTTCTTCTTCCATGGTCAGGGTTTTGGATTTTATTTATGTTAAAAATTCCTCTAGAGTCTCATTTTAACCATCATCATCTTCTCGCGAATGAATGTAGCCATCACATTGTTATAGCAAATTTTGCCTCACCCCGTGCAACTTTCTTGGATGGCCTTTCCATTTCTCTATGCAGACTTGAAGTTCCCTTTTGTACTTTCTAGAGACAAAAAAACACATTTTTCCACATATACGCACCCTAGCAGCTAGACAACAAGAGTATACATAGGTTTCTCCACCACAACCCGTGTACATCGGGTTTGGTGCTCAAAATTAAAAATTATGTCAGGTTTCCATGTCACGTCACGAGATCCATGATTTTTGACCTTCAATATACTAGAAATGCTCCAAATCATCCCTTCAGTTCCATTTTAAGGCTATAAATTGAGCCATATCCAAGCCAAAAAATGGAGGAGAATCAACTTTTGAGAGCAAAGATTCTCTAGAGAAATTTCACTTCACATTGAGTCTGGATCCCTTTATCCTTGAAAGTATGAACTCATTGTTCAACCCATAAGCTCTTCCTTCTTTGATGGAGAACCTCATTGGCTCCTTTATATGAGCTTGCCTTTGGTGGAGGATTGAAGTGGTGGAGGCCCAGCTGGAGGGACTTAGTTTCTCAGTTCTGAGATGTGCCAATACAAAAGTTTGTCACCTATATACTTATGTTGATTATTTTAATAGAAATTATATTTTCTCATCCAATTGATATCTTGAAAATATTTGAATTATTATTCCATGGGCATATTTGTCATGTATGTTAATGGATTGTGTTATTTTATATGCTCACATTATATATTATCACCATATTCTTTTGTATCTTGGTTGTTGAGAACAAGTTGTAGGTATAAAACTTTGAGTTGTGTGCTCAATGATGGTCTTCATCGACCGCCCGGACGAGGTCGGCTCTTGGCCTTGTCTTGTTAGCATTTAATTTATATAGCATACTTTGGATTAGAGTTTATTTATGCATGTCATTCCATCTGTTGTGGTTTACCCCAATTCATAGAGAGAGTTTCCTTGTAACAAAATTGGCGACCATACTGGGGATTGATCTTTTGTTTGGGGTTTGGAGTGTTTTTCTCCTTGAATTGCTCTCTGTTAACATGAGTTTCCCTGTCACTTGATTGCTTGACATCCTATTTTTAATTTGCATCTGAGTTTCTTGGCTTAATCCTTTCCCTGCTAGTGTTTTAATACATATATGTTGTTTTTCCCTCGACAGACGCGTACATACGCAAGTTGTCTTTCTGTAGGGCACGTACATACGTGATTTTTTCTTAAACAGTCACGTACATCAACTCTTTAGGATTATTGGTTGAGTTTGGTGTTTGTTGGGTGAGTTTGGTTGGTTGTTGAGTCTTGTTGGGTCTCTGTCCTAACTATTGAGTGCTTACAGAGTGATAGGAAACCTTCTTACTGTTGAATTTTCGAGCAATATTCTTTCTTATCATATTTTGCATTGGTTTTCCTTGCACATTGGTCTGAGTATTTGCTTCTCGGTATCCTTCTTGGCCTATTTTTTGCTTGCAGTGGGTTCTGTAGGTGAAGTTGTTATTCAGTCCTTGCATTTTTTTTTCTTTATATCGAAAATACAAAAAAAAAATGTTCATTTTGCATTGTGGCATTTTCTCTTTTGGTTACTTAGTATTGATATTGATACATGTGGAAAGATTGCATTTTATTGAAATTGAAGAAATTGCATTGAAAGTTGCATTTAAAATCTTACCATCTCTTGAGAATTTAAGATTAGGACTTAACAGTATTTTTATATTCATTTCTTGGATATGTTGAGTCATAATATCATCAGTTTCATGAAAATACTTCTTGAGTAAACAAAATCCATTAAAAGTAACATTGATTAACTAAAATTGATTAGAAACGATTTTATTTTCCAGGGTATACAAATAATCATAGGATATAGGGCCTTGGAATAGAATTTTGTGAGTAACCTTCTCCAAGGCTATTAAACTAAACATATGTGTCTGACCAGGAAGTGGTGAAACCCATTGTGTAATTAGTGACGTCAGGAGGCTCTGCTCACATCAGAGTTAAGCATGAGGTCACGCTAAGTAGGTTGCAGAGATAGCCCTCTAATACCTTCTTAGCGTTAGGGATATTTATGTGGTTTCATTCGTATATGGGGGTCTTGCTAGTATCTTTACCTCCGTGAGAGGCAGTGCTTTCAAGATTTTGAGCTTTGTTACCCTGCCCATATGGTGGACCATACTTACGACTATTCACCTACGCATTGGTTATATCATGGTGGCTCTAGTTTCTTGACATAGATAGCCACATAGGTTACTTTCAAGGGTTATTTTGCATGTACCCTGAGTCAGATAAGGGTTGGACAACACATGACCTTTATGAAGGATTACCTCTCCGGGGAGATTTGACCGACTGCTCTATTAATCCCATGAGGGACCTTATAATTGATTCTAATACCTCCAATCTTTTGAAGGGAGTCTCAGGCCCCTCTTGGGAGAGGCATACCTACTATAGTGAGGGAGGCCCATTTTCCAGCTACTATATCCTATTTGAGTGCATTTGGCCTTTTTTTCTTTATTTTGGTGTGGTCTCTGATTGTTAATTGACCCTAGGATTTGGTTTCATATCTTGACTCTTGAATCATCATGGATAAAGACCATCTGCCTCACAGGTCTCACCGTTTGTTGAAGTTACCACCACATTTTGAGTCTTTACCGAAATTTCCTTTTAAAAGGCGTAAAGTTAATATACATGGTACATGTATCTCCACCTCCCAGACTTGTGATTATCCAGTTATGAGTATTGAGTCGAGTCCGAACAACATAGGGAGTCCCTCGACTCCTATACCTTCTGTGGTTAGTGGGATTCCTTCAACTCCTTGAGTCATTACATTTGTTGTGACAAAGGTTCTCATCCTTACTCCTACCCAGCCAGTGGTTTCTACTCGACCCATAGAAACAAATCCTTTCAAGTCTCTTTTTGGTACACCTAGATACAATTCTCAGTCCATACCTTGTACATTTAAACCTTGTACAATATTTACTTCTAATAGATTTTCAGTAAAAGAACAGAAAAAATACAATGGAAAATACAAACATTACACAAAGATTTTTCCCCTGGAAACCCAAACCGGGAAAAACAACATATTCTATATTCATTCATAGTGATACATTGTTTACAATACAATATACATATAGGAGACAATGACATCCAAAACCCTAACCCAATGACCTATATTATTCAACAACTCTAATTTCTCAATCGGAAATAGAAAACCATCGGAAAAAACCATGTGCCGAAAAACCGCCCAACAATGGACACTAAAATCGAGGCAACATGAAAAATGAGGCAAAAAATGAAACACGTTTCTCGAGGAATTTTTTTTTTCTCAAGGGCACTGCACACCCCTCAAACCCCCATGTGCACCCACAACAATGCAGACACTACTACTCGTGCAAAGAATATGACACATACCCAACATTCTCCCACTTGTTGTTTTCTTTGCATAGAGGAGGTTACAGGGTTACATAGTCAACAATCCAAGGCAACAATTCCCATGGATCCTCTACACCAAGAGAACTTCTCAATGCTCACAAATTTTGTTAATGAATCTACAACATTCTTCAAAGCGCCCACCTTCATCAACAACACTTTATTATCTTCAACCATCTCTCTCACAAAGTGATATTGAATATCAATATGTGTTGTATTTGAATGATAAGTCGGGTTCTTTGCCAGAAAAATTGCACTCTGAGTGTCACAAACTATCCTTATAGCTTGTTGTACCAACCCAATACCTGAACACAATCTTTGTAACCATATCGCTTTCTTACTTGCATCAGTGGCTGCCATGTATTCAACTTCTGTCGTTGAAAGTGCCACTACAACGTGTCTTTTGCTTATCCAACTTATTGCTCCTCCAAACAGGTTAAACACATACCCATTGTAGATCTCCTATGATACATATCTCCAACCCAGTCTGCATCCATAAATCCATGTATATCCACCACTCTATCCAATCCCAGTCTTCCTTGGTAGCACAATCCATAGCGAGTAGTTCCACACAAATACCTGAAAACCCTTTTTGTTGTTGTCCAATGCTCCTTCCCTGGTCTTAACATATACCTGCTTAAAACTCCCACTGCATGTGCAATGTCTGGTCTAGTACAGACCATTGCATACATCAAACTACCAATTGCACTCGCATATGGAACATGAGACATGTCCTCCTCTTCTTGTGTCTTGGGAAAATGATGCGTAGATAACTTTACACCAATGGGAATAGGAACCTTGACCGGTTTACATTCTTGCATATTAAACCTATGAAATATTGTCTCAACATATTTTCTCTAGTTTAACCAGAGTTTCCTTTTTTTCCTATCTCTTTTAATTTCCATGCCCAAAATGAAATTTGAAGCACCGAGATCCTTCATGTCAAATTTAGAGGACAACTGATTTTTCACATCTTGGATAATCTCCTTGTTGTTTCCTATCAGCAACATGTCATCCACATACATTACCAAATAAATCAAATGATCACCAATTAATTTAAGATACACACAATGATCCTCTTTGCTTCTTGTGAAGCCAAGTCCCAACATATAAGTATCAAATTTTTGATACCAAATCCTTGGTGATTGTTTCAAACCATACAGGGACCTTTTCAGCTTGCATACCAACTCCTTTTTTCCCTTCACATAAAATCCTTCTGGCTGCTTCATATAGATTTCTTCTTCTAGATCCCCATGTAGGAATCTTGTCTTCACATCCATCTATTTTACTTCAAAATCAAATGCAACAGCAACAGATAACATAAATCTTATAGAGGTTAACTTGGCAACGGGAGAAAAAATCTCACCAAAATCATTTCTCTCAACCTGGGAATAACCCTTTGCTACTAACCAATCTTTATATTTCTCCACTTTTCCTTCTGCATTCAGCTTCTTTTTAAATACCCATTTGATTCCAATGGGATTTCTTCCAGTCGAAAAATCCATTAGATCCCAAGCCTCATTATTATCCAAAGATGCATTTCTTCGTCCATGGCCTTTTTCCAAAGATTTCCATCCTCTGAATCCATTGCCTCCCTGACAATTCTAGGATCATCATCAGTAATAGACAAAGAAAAATTTGAACAGAAATCAGATGGAGTATACCTTTTCGGTAGCCTTCTTTCTCGAACCGATCTCCTTAATACTAGAGTATGAGGATATTCTTCTTCTTATTCATGTTCTTCTGTAGAGTCTGATTCATCATCCTTTAAATCAAACTCTATTTTCTCTGGTTCTTTCTTACTTGGTAGGACTTCTTGTTTAACAACATCCTTCATTTCTCTAAATACCACATCTTGGCTATACACTACGTTCTTAGTTTCTGGGTTCCAAAGCTTATAACCTTTGAGACCATCTTTATATCCAATAAAGATACACTTTTCAGCCTTATTATTTAGCTTACTCATGTTTTCCTTTCGAACATGAACATATGCATCACAACCAAATACCTTGAGATGTGTGAGAGAAGGTTTCTTACTATTCCACATCTATTGTGGAGCCTTGTCATCCAACACTGATGAGGGTGATTTGTTGACTAGGTAACATGTAGTACCCACTGCCTCTGCCTAGAATTCTTGCCCCAACCCGACACCACTGAGCATGCACCTTGTTTTTTCCATCAGCGTCATGTTCATCCTTTCTGCAACTCCATTCTGTTGAGATGTATATGGAGTAGTCTTCTGCCTTACTATACCACACTTCTTACATACTTCTTCAAATTCATTCAAGCAGAACTCTCTACCATTATCTGTCTTCAACACCTTAATTCTTCTCTATGTTTGATTCTCAACAAGAGACTTGAACTCTTTAAACCTTTCAAAGACTTCAGATTTATTCCTGAGAACATATATCCAAGTATTCCTTGAGAAGTCATCTATAAATGAGACATAGTACACAGATTTTCCCAATGATGGGACAAACAAAGGTCCAAAAACATCACTGTGAACTAGTTGTAAAATTCCTTCTTCCCTCGTTGCACTAGAGGGGAATCTTACCCGATTTTGCTTTCCATATACACAATGTTCATAGAAACCAAAATCCAGAGAGAAGTTAGACATACCTTCAACCATACCTTTATCGTGTAGTAGTCGAAGACCCTTCTCTCCAATATGCCCCAGTCTTTGATGCCACAACATAACCTTTTCTCCAGAGACTATAGGAGTTCTTTCTTCTTCAACTCCAATATCAGGAACAATGGAAATATTACACCCATCACTAATAGTTCTTCCTTGCAACTTATACAGAGTTACAAATTGAACTCCCTTTAGCAACACCATTGCTCCTCGAACCATCCTGCAGGTTTCCTTTTCAAATATTGTTTTTACCCCTGCATCGTCCATTTTTCTTACATAAATCAAATTTCTAGCCAAACTTGGGATGTGCAGAACACCAGGAAGAGTTCTAATCCTTCCATCTATGAGTCTCAACTTGAATTTTCTTCTTCCTATGGTTATGGTTGTCGAATCATCACCTAAGAAAAAATTACCTCCATCATACCTTTCATATTCGTAGAACCACTTCCTGTGGGGAGTCATATGAAAGGATGAACCAAATTTAACCAACCATGCCTCATGATTTGCATGTGTGCTTGAAGAAGCCAATTAAACATCCCCTCCTTCTTCCTTAGAGGTATTTTCTTCTGTAGAAGGAGATTCTTCAGACCCCTTCTTTTTCTAAACTTTGGATCTACACTACTTCTTGTAGTGCCCTTATTTTCCACATCTCCAACATACCTTTACAAACTTTCTAGGAGATTTAGATCTACCCTTAGACTTCGATATCCCACTTGAGAACTGAGATCTATTTCTTTCATGGGAACATCCTCTTGCAAATAATGCGTATGTGCTCTGTCCTTCCATATTATTCTGTCTCATCTCCTCTGATAACAAGGATGAGACCACTTCATCAAAATTCAAGGCATTTGTATTACTACTTATGGCCACAACCAGACTATCCCATGAGTCTGGTAAAGAACACAGTAAACAAATACACTTATCTTCATCTAAAATTTTAATCTCAACAGATACTAACTGACTCACCAAAGTATTCAAAGAATTCAAATGCTCTACCACTGAGTCTCCATATCTCATCCTCAAATTATACAGTTTCTTTCTCAGGAATAGTTTATTTGCTAGGGACTTAGACCAATACAACTTCCCCAACTTATCCCATAAATCCTTGGTTGTAGCTTCCTCTGACACATTCAGTAATACTGAATCTGAGAGACACAGTCGAATTGTTCTCTTCGCCTTCTGATCCAAATTTTTCCAATCATCTATTGATATTCATGTAGGTGCAGTACCTGGATCTATTGTGATCCACTAATCTCTGTCCACCAACAAATCTTCCATATTGAGCTTCCACAGCGCAAAAATTTTCTCATTAAACTTCTCAATCTCCATTTTCGAATTGCTTTCCATTTCTTTTCACCTGAAAAATCAATACCACAAATCTCCCACTGTAACAAGGCTTATCACAGTCCTGATCCAAACCCTTGACCACAAAGGCATCCCCCTGAAGCCATCCTCACTCTAATACCAAATGTAGATTTCAACCTTGTATAATATTTACTGCAAACAAATTTTCAGTAAAAGAACATAAAATATACAATGGAAAATACAAACATTACACAGAGATTTTTCCCCTAGAAACTCGAATCGGGAAAACCAACATATTCTATATTCATTCATAGTGATACTGTGTTTACAATACAATATACATATAGGATTCAGTGGAATCCAAAACCCTAACCCAATGACCTGGATTAGTCAACAACCCTAATTCCTTAACCAGAAATAGAAATCCATTAGCAAAAACCATGTGCCTAAAAACCGCCCAACAATGGACATGAAAATCGAGGCAACATGAAAAACAAGGAAAAAAATGTGACATGTTTCTCGAGGAAAAAAAATTTCTCAGGGGTGTTTCCCCTGCATGCCCAACGCAATGCAGACACTACCACTCATTCAAAGAATATAACACATACCTTTGGTCTCTAACCCTTTTTATTTTGGTATGCCCAATACGGTGTCACAAATTTCATCCTCCATTCTAGAGACTAATGCAAATCCTAGTTTTGGACCTGGGGGCATGGATCCTCCTCATACTCCTCTCTCGTTTGGTGGAGTTCATATTCCCCAAACAAATCCTACAGTAGGAGACCAACCTCCTTTTCCTTCTGGGTCTAATACTAGTCTCAATTCTCCTGGATGGAGTACTCAACCGAGCGGACAAGATACCTCTTATATTTTGTCCTTTCCCCCTTCTTTCTCCATGCCAATTCTGACAAATGCATTTGTTATGACAAATCCACCTCTATCCTTCGGAGTTCCACCTGGAGGGATTTAGTTTCACACTGTGGGAAACCCTCATCTTGGAGATCCTATAGCTGGGGGCAATGTTTATAACCCTCACTATGTCTCCCCTTCACGTATGGTGCTCATACAACCTCTTATGAATCAGTTTGGAGGAGGATATTACCCTACTGGTCAGGGCATTTGTATATACCAGAACCATGGATGGCCTACAATCCCTCAACACCAATCTTTCCCTGGAGCATGGGATCAGACGCCGCAACCCCGAATCCCTTTTCTAGCCATGCTTAATATGCCAAATTTGTCGATATTAATGAATGACTCAATGTGTCACGATCCGTCATGGCCCCCCGTCCCCACCAAGATTCCTTCAAACATTCTAAAATTCGAGGGAAATATTAGCGAGGATCTGGGTGATCATGTTACTACTTTTCATCTTTGGCGCTCATCGAATTCTCTTAATGGGGACTCTATTTGTTTGAGACTATTTAAACGCACCCTCATGGGAGTTGCTGCAAAATGGTACATTGAGCTACTGAGGGGCACATACGGAAAATTTAATCAGATGATTTTGGTCTTTCTCAACCACTTCCAATTGTCAATTCCTTATGATTTCGGCATAGAAATTTTTCCGGCCTTCCACCAATATAAGGCCATGCATATATCATACCATATCCAAGAGTGGCGTAGACAGAAGAGGTTGATTAAAAATTACATTCCTCTAGATTTTCTGTTGGAGTTCCTTATATTTTGAAGGATGTTTCTACAACCGAAGTAACATCTGAGGAATAATCTATTTTCAAATCCTAACAACTGGACCTCATATATGCTTAGTTTGGGATGTTGTATGAAATTATTCTTGACATGCCACGGTCTAATTATGAGCCTAGACAAAAGCCTGGGCCTCATGCCGATGGAATCATAGGCTCTGCAAATTCTAAGTCTACATACTTGGTGACAAACAAGTCGAAGGATTTTTCTCTAAGCTAGCCTTTAGCAGGACAAGCTTTGGCTTCGTCCTCCACTCCCACTCCGTCGGCGGATGTGCATTCTATACAATCGTCAGTCAACCCAAATTGTAATGAACAATAATATGGGAATAGAAGGAAAGGGTGAGGTAATAATCGTAAGGTTGGGAAAAATAACAACAAATCCAAGGATGATGCTAACAATGATAGATCGAATAATAATGTTGGTGAGGGAAATAAAGAAAAACGGAAGGTGAATTTTCCTTGCAAACTTTGTAAATATGATCACCTTACCCACCTATGCCCAAAAATGGAGGAAGCCTTGAGGCTCTTATCACAACCTCCCACTGTGATGACCAATCCATTTCCACATAATTAGCACATGGCTTCAGGGTCCTCCAACACCATAAATGAATCGAGTGGGAGTCAAAACTCCTCGACACTTGAAGGTGACTGTCTATGTGTTAACATGGTCAAGTCTTAGATTGATGTAGCCACTCAATCTAGTGATTACAGTTCTTCACAGACTGTTACAGGTCCATAGTCTCCCCTTCCTCCATAAACACCCTTGTAGATCAAAAAACCAGAGCCTCTGCCTTGTATTTCGAAAGGAGTATTGAAATACTCTACCCACAATCCTAATGCCAAATCTTCCCAGAACTATTCGCTTGTCGAAGATCTGGGTCAAACCCCTTGTGCAATGTCAACTTTGGAGGTGATCCAGATGTGTCCTTCAAAGAGGAACACCTTGTTATATTCTCTAGGAGCTCTAGACCCATGTGGCTCGAAGGTTATTAAGTTTGACATCACGGATGTTAATCCTTGCTTGATTTACCACATGAAATTTCAAATCCATGTGGAGTTCACAAAATTTACCATCAAACGCATTGTAATTGATGAAGGTGTTGCAATGTGTGTGATGTCCCTAACCTGTTGGAAATTTGTTGTCTCTTCGAATCTATCCCAATCTATGACTACTTTGACTGCATTTGATGGACGTTATTTTCAACCCCATGAAATTCTTCCCTCTTTTCTGGTCTAGTTAGGTGGAAAGACAGTGGAGGTTGATGTCAAGGTGGTTGATGCACCCCTTGACTATAATTTACTACTAGGGTGTAATTGGACTTTTTTCATGACCACAGTCACGTCATCTATTTTCTGCACTTTATGTTTTCCTCGTGAAGGGAAAATAACGACAATTGATCAATTGTACTTTGCGCATGCTAGTTCTAATGCATAAGTTGGACCTTTGATCCCAGTGATCGATAATTCTCAGTAGGAAACCAAGGATGTTGGTGTCAGAATGTATTCCTCTCTCATGGGTAGCTTTGATTTCATGGCACCAATCCATCACATTCATGCCATTTCCAGTAGGTCTTCATTGTCAATGAGGTTCGTTCCTTTTCGTACTTCGTATTTTAAATACCCTTGGACCCTACCTTCCCCGACTATGTCATGTGAAGGTCAGTCACACATTGGGATGGAAATTCCATTGTCAACGATAGAGGTTGCGTATCAGGATGCTCTTAACACTATTGCTGACCTGGATCCTTTCTCCTCGCAGACGGACGAGGAGGATCCTATTATAGAGCTCGTATGGGCCACCCAATCGCCTTTTTCTCATGATTTCCTCAATGATACTTTACCTTCAGATGAAGCCATCTTAGAGGCCATGAATGGTCCCAATAGGCCTTGGCATGATATGCATCATCGCTCCTATTTCCTCCCAAAACTTCTTAGGATTGAACAAGAAGACTTTAGATCTACCTTGCATGAGATGGGTGGTCACATTGTGGTTCCACTATATACACATGGTGTTTATGCCGAAGGAAACATGGTGAATATTTATCCTACCATCACGATCGACATCTCTCGAATTCCTGGAAAAATTGAGAATGTATATATCGGTGCAGATTGTTCTCCTGAAGAAATTTAGATCTTCATCGATCTCTTCAAATATTTTTGTGACGTATTTGCTTGGTCATATGAAGAGATTCCAAGGATGGACCCCAACATTGTCGAACATGAGATCAAGACTTATCCAGATGCTAGACCTGTTTGACAACGTATTAGAGATGTTAATCCTAGGAAGGACCCCGCTATTAAGGTAGAGGTAGAGAAGCTAGTTAATGTTGGTTTCATCTACCAATTTCCCTTGACCGAATGGGTGTCCAACCTCGTTCTTGTGAATAAGATACAAGGAACCATCCGTGTGTGTATGGATTTTCGAGACATGAATAAGGCTTTTCCTAAAGAAAACTTCCTGAATCCTTTCAATGACCAGATTCTTGATGAGTGCACAGGAATACAAAAAAAATTCTTTTATGGACAGATTTTTAAGATATAATCAAATTCAAATCAAACACGAGGATCAACATAAGACGATGTTTGTTTTCCCTTGGGGTAATTTTTCATACTGGAAAATGAATTTTGGCCTTAAAACATCAGAGCAACCTTCCAACATGCCATGACCTTTTCTTTTCACGATCTCAAGCATATTGTTGAAGATTACCTCAATGATCTTGTTTCTCACTCTCGCAAGAGAGTAGATCACTCCTCTCACCTTCGACTAGTATTAGAGAGATTTCGTTACTATCGCATTCGTTTAAACCCTCACAAGTGCATATTCTGCGATAGGTCTGGTTGTATTTTAGGATTCTTAGTCTCTGAGCATGGGATCATGGTGGATCCTATGAAGGTTGAGGCAATACTTCGATTGCCTCCCCTTCTCAACATTTGAAAACTTCAGGGTTTATAGGGGAAGGCTAACTTCTTGTGTCAGTTCATAGTGAACTATGCCAATTTAACTAAGGGTTTTGTACATATTTTGAAGAAGGATACTCCATTTGTATGGGATGAGTGAGCCCATAAATCCTTCGATGCTATTAAGAAAGCCTTGGTATCAGTGGCTCTACTGAAGCCTCCAGACTATAGTAGTGACTATTTGTTTTATATCTTTGCGTACGAAGGGACGGTTGGTATGGTTCTGTTTCAAGATGATGATGAGCTACATGAGCACATTTTATACTATCTCAGTCGAAACTTAGTCGGTCCAGAACTTTAATACTCTCACGTAGAGAAACTAGACTTGGCTGTCATACATGATGTTCAAAGATTGCAACATTATATATTACTTTGCAACACTACCATAGTTACAGATATCAATCCATTTCAATACATCCTTAATATACGTATCATAGGGGGAAAATATAATAAGTGGATTGTTATTTTGCAAGATTTTGATCACGATTTTTCTTCGGCAAAGTCTAATAAATCACTAGTTTTTATCGAGTTGATATCAGGCTTCCCTCGACTAGATGAGGACATTATTCACGATGATTTGTTCATGGATGAACATATCTTCCTTATCTCATCTTCGGACCCCTGGTATGGAGACATTCTAATTTATCTTCAAACCTTAAAGCTATCCCAACATCTGTCGAGAGATGATCGACGACGTACACATCATCAAGAAAAAAACTACCTTATCATAGGCGACACTTTGTATCATCGAGGCATGGATAATATTTTTTTTCATTGATTGACTCATGAGGAAGCTGAGTCAGTTCTTAGTGACTGTCATAGTGGGGCTTGTGGTGGTCATCTTTATGGGCTTGCGACAACCCAAAAAAACTTGCGAACTGATTACTTTTTTCCATCAATTTTTAAAGATTGTGTTGAAGCGGTCAAGAAGTTTCATCCTTTCCAGGTGTTCACTCAGAAAATTTGCTTGCATCTAGCCCCTCTTCACCCAGTCATCATCGTCGGTCCCTTCACCAAGTGGGGGATAGATTTTATGGATTGTAACCCAGCTTCGTGTGGGGGGCGTCAACATATTATTGTGGTCATGGATTACTTCACTAAATGGGAAGAGGACATGCCTACTATTAAATATGATGGTAAGACGACATCATTCTTTGTATTCAACCAAATTATAGCTTGGTTCGGAATCCCAAAGGAGATTGTCACTGATCATGGCAGTCACTTTCATAATGAAATGATGAAGGATTTAGCATCAAAACTGGGGTTTAAGCATGGTCATTCTTCCCCTTATTATCCCTAGGCAAATGGATAAGTAGAGGTGGTGATAAATATCTCAAGACAATCTTGCAAAAAACTGTCAGCTAGAGTAAATTTGACTCGCATCTAATGATTTACCCTGCGCTTTGGGCATATCGAACCTCGGTAAATAATTCCACCAGTTTTTCTCCTTTTCAGTTAGTACACAGTGTGGAGTCGATCCTTCCTATTGAATGCGAAATCCCTTCCCTCAAACTGGAAATTGAGCTCCTACTTGACACATCCGATCTTGAAAACCACCTCATACACCTAGAGTGCCTAGATGAGCAGCATCGAGATGCCTCTACAACTATCGAAGTGAATAAAAGACATGTTAAGGTTCAATATGATAGGCTTTTCTGTCCTCGACAGTATGCTAAGGGTGACTTGGTTCTCTTGTATGTCCAAGCCAAAGACTCGTTGGGGGCAGGAAAGTTCAACCCCATGTGGCACAATTCTTATATCGTGCGATGTGTTTTAGAGAAATGAGCCTATGAGTTAAAAGATTATGAAGGGAATATGTTGGATGAGCACATAAATGGGCTCTACATTAAAATATATTACGCTTGAGCCCTCAATATTGGGCATGACTCTTTGTATACTAGTGTATCTTAGTGTATATACATCTTTTCCTTTGTGCCATCGTCTTGCTTATAAATTTTTCCCTTGGTTGGCAGATGTCAACGGAGTCTTCAATTTACTTAGGATTCCTAGTTAGTTCCAGTCATCATACACAGAACATGGATTCAGCTGTGTGGGTCATTTAATCACACAAGGGCCAATTGGTGTCTTCAGGTGGCATTTGTCTGGACCCATCAATGAATAATTTGATTGAGTATAGCATCATTATATAACTATTACGTGCGCCATTTCATATGGTTTTTGTTCTTTAGAGGTTCGTCTAGACTCCTAGTTAGTCGTATGTCAGTTAAATGATAATTACCATGAGTGAGACCCTAATATACTCCGACGATTCCTACAGGTACGAATTTTGGAATGATACTTTTATTTTCTTACTTATAATCATATACATAAAAGTTATAATTATGTATCCAATGCATATGCTTATTATGTTTTAGATTGGAATTTGTCACATAACTGAAGTATATAAAACACATTCATTTATGTACACATTATAACATATATAAGTGAAGCTAAGGACGAAAATTTTAATATTTCATATTTTCAAAAAATATGGTGTCGTAGTACAAAGCGGGGCTCACACCCTCAAAATACATATATGGTCGATATATATATGACCATGGAATCTATGCCTGCGGCTTCATATGCGTATCATGATAACACAATACAGTGTTTGCAAGACCACAAAAGAGTCACACTCATGCATGGGGCACACCTACCACCTTCCACTGCATAGCCTCTGGCAAATCCTCCACCTAAACCATAGGAATCTTGTGCATCAATCGAGACAGGGTCCCCTGCACATTCTGCATCACTCTCTCTACATCTCCTCCTGCATGATCATCTCCCCAGATCCTCCACCAATGTTGTGGGAATCCATCTAGTCATTGCAGACAAACATTTGTGTGACAAAGAAATTGTTAATACTTGATACCATACATAAATATTTGTGTTTTTTATTCCTTTTGAAAAAACACAAAAATAAATAAATTTATAAAAACTTTTCTTACCAATATCACCGTAGGAGGAGCCTAGTGGAAAGGGAATATATGTATCCCCTCTGTATTTGATCCCATCATAGGGGTAGTCATCAATGGCTATGACCTATCGGCGCCACCAGAAAAAGAACTCATCATTATAGGGGGTTGGCACCCTTCCACCTCCTAGTCGCCTCATCACGTTGATCCACTGTGACATGGTTGGATTGTGCGGTCCATGTGAAATGATATCTACTCCAGAGCCCAAACCTATAACTTGCTCAAAGAAAAAACTACACAAGATGAATGCAAACCCGAAGTTTAACTTTCTCCCTTGTTTGCAATCCCTCAGTTGGCTCTTCATGTTAGTTAGTAGTGAGGTACACCAGACATAAACAGTGGGTTGTAAACACTCCACCACATAGAACATGAGTGGCCTTGATGCATGGTGTAATGAGGCCAACCTTGAGATCTATGTAATAACAAGTACGTCGATATTCAAACTCAGGTTCTTGACTCCCTAATTGGGGGTTGGCTCCCGACCTTGTTTGTTCCTGCAACATAGTGGGTGGAAATGTAATTGTTCATGGTCATACCAACCCCAGGCTCCCGGGTCTTGAGATTCACTACCTCGTCCTAGTGAGACAATGTTATGATGAAATATATATCGTCCACTTCAATCATCAATGGTTTCCCATCGATATTGAAGGCCTTCGTCTCTGGATCCCAATAGTTTACGAGCATCTAGAGTAACCTCACTTGAGACCTCATTACTTTGAGAGCCCAAAATTTATAAAGGCCACATATTTTTAAATCTTGTTGGTCCCCTTCATTCCTTTCCATTGTTGCATCTATCTCTTTATGCTGCCTCTCTCTCTATTCAAGCACCATCCTGCCAAAGGAAAGTCATTTTTTGAGTTAAATTTTATTAAAAAGTTGTTTGCGGACTTGTATGTGGGATATCATGTGAACAATATTGTATAGGGCTGCATATATGCGGGAAGGATTTTCTTTTCCCGCATACATGAAGACATGTACGCGACTTGATAAACTATCGCCTGCATACACCCTAGTTTATATGTTGCACCCTATTAAACTCAAAAAATGAGGACTAAATTTGAATTTTAATCCAATGAAAATGAAGAGGAAGGGAAGGGAACTAAATTGGTCCAGATGGTTGCTAATTATTTTGATCATGGCTCCCGCAGTCAACACTTGAAGATCGTGGGGAAAATGGCCTAAAATGCACTATGTGGGTGA
Source organism: Picea engelmannii (assembly GCA_009831015.1). Lineage (NCBI taxonomy): Eukaryota > Viridiplantae > Streptophyta > Pinopsida > Pinales > Pinaceae > Picea > Picea engelmannii. The sequence goes on along the minus strand of ML793657.1, from coordinate 219,628 downwards.
AAAAACTCAAATGGTATGGTAAAATGGTCTAGTTTTACTATTAGTAGATATTTTTTACCCATTTCACATAGTTTGGGGTGATATTTTGACCTTACGGACTAATAATACAGTGGAAAGTGTTGGTTTTGGTGGTTTTGTCCATGAATTTTTGCGGTTTCTAGTGTCATATCGTTCGTTCGTGCCTTCGGCATGTATTTTCTTTCAGTAACACATAGGATAGGTTGTCACTCCATTTTGCATTCTTGCATTATCCTATGACTGTGATCTATATAACTTAGATATAAACCCATTTATTAGTGACATAGAACCTTCTTACTACTACTAGAAGTGTCGTTATTAAGTGGTAGAGGCTTACCTAACATGGGTACCCTAGTTAGAACCTTTGTGCCATTTGGTGCCCATGTAGAAGTTATTCCATAGGAACAGGAGTTCCTTATAGTTCTGATATGAATTTGTGTTTGAACCTCATATTATTACTCACAAGCATGCTTAACTTCACCTATGGGACTCGCACCGAGTCTTGTTTAAGCTCTTTTTCGACTCTCTCAAAAGAGAAAAGATTGTCGAGTGAACTTGTCTCTTTCACACTTGTTAAATGGATTTGAAAGGACATCTATTTGGTGTAAGTTTAACCCTTTTTCAGACCAAGTAGACTAATTACGAAAAAAGGAATACTCTAGTCAACATTGACTAGAAGAGTTCTCCTGGGTATTATTTTATACTTTTTCGAGCCTAGGGGCCTAAATTTACGAAAAAGAACATTCTTTGGAGTTAAGTTGTAATTGCATTCCATCCTTCTGCTTGCAGTATTGAGCCTATTTTTAGTTCTCTCTTTCTCTTTATAAGCCTCTTACCTCAACAATTTGCATCACTAGCCAAGAAGAGCCTTATTTATATCCTTTGCATCTTGACACCCTGTACCCTAAGAGGAAACATTCCCCTAAGTGCCCATGCCCCGCATGTACTTCCTTTCATTGAGCATAGGTATGTTCCATTGTTTGGAGCTATTTTCTTACTTGCGACACTCGTTTCCTCTCTTGTATCATAGCATTTATTTGCCTATGAAAAAAACAAAAAAATACGGGTAGGAAAAGAATATTATCTCATATCGGCATCAGTCGTCCCACCTTTGAAGAGAGCAAAAACTTTTGAGTCCACTTGTCATCCAAATTTTGGGTTTAGCATGACCTTAGGAAGTTGATCTTGTTAATTAGAGTTTACTCCTCCGACTGGTTATTCTTCCAATCCCTATGGAGATTTTGTTGATGCCTCTTGCATCACAAAGTTTCGTCATCAAGTCTATCTTTCTTGAGTTATCCATATGTCTCATGCTCTTGTTCAAAGGAAGTCTATAATCATGTGTCAACCATTTCTTAGAACTCTTGACTTTGCATGTCATTCATACCCTCAGTGTGTCTCAGAGTCACATGAAGCTATAGTCCTACCATGCACTCCAAACCTACTTTCATTATGGGTAGGTAGGTAACATTGAACCCAACAGTCGACATCTCCCATTGGTCGCCGATTAGTGGGTTTCCCTTGTGTTTGATGACAAGAAATATATTCACACATTGGGATTCGTGAAATGTCTTGGATTCCATTAGCCTTATTGGTGGTTTCCTCTCCTTTGTCGACAGTATTCCTTACTGGTTGTTATTCAAAGGGTCTTTTTCATGTGCTTCTTGCATCTAGTGCATGCAAAAGACACACAAGGTCATTGGTTCATGAACCTATTATTCATCCGATCTACTTCTAATCATCAAGCTATTGCTTTGTATCTCATGCTGACTGATGAGAGATGCCTTAATTCTCTCATTTCAGCAGGTCTCCTTCCATCAACTTCAACTCATCTGTTTTGGAAATGATACCTAGAGTATTATGAGTACCTAAAGGCTTGTAGTCATCAGTGGCAGGTTCTCCCGCCATTGACAGTTGGGAATACATCAATGTATCTTGATCAATGGATTGTTCAAGTGTTCAACCTCAAAATCCTTATTCACACTTGTAATAATGTACTTGGTGCCTTGATACCTACTTTCATCATCGGTAGGTTGTCTCATGTTTGTTAACAATATACCTTAATGATCGGTAATCAAACAAAGTCTCATTGTGTTCGACATCAACTCCTCTATTCACATGATGCAAACTTGCACCTTCGGTAGAAGACCTCTAGCATACAGTAGAAACATTCCTATTATGTTGTTGTATTTTATTGGACCAATACCTATATGAATTCAGTGATCATGGGAGATCAGATTGTACTCCATTTTATACAGATATATTCATATTGGTTTTGAGATTGGATTCCACTAGGCCTTGTTCATGATTATGATAGCCTATGGCATGTGTCTACTTTGTATTTCCTATTCATTGACATGAACAAATGTTTGGTATGTTTCCACATGGATCTACCATGTAATTTAGATTGACAACCATTTTTACAAATTCATTATGGATTATAATATTCTCATGAGCAACTAGCACTTCCAGTTGAGTCTCCATTACTCCACTTCTGGGAATTATAATTTATTTTGACCATCACAGATACTCCTCTGACCTCAGACATTAGGGGTCATCTGTTATAGAAAATTTTTCCTCACCGCATGCAACTTGCTTGGATGGCATTTACATTTCCCTATGCAGACTTGAAGTCCCCTTTTATAACTTCCAGAGCCAAAAAAGCACATTTTCCCACATATACGTGCCTTGTAGATTTTAACCTTGTACAATATTTACTACAAATAGATATTCAGTAAAAGAACAAAAAAGATACAATGGAAAATACAAACATTACACAAAGATTTTTCCCCTAGAAACCCAAACCGGGAAAACCAACATATTCTATATATTCATTCATAGTGATACATTGTTTACAATACAATATACATATAGGAGCCAACGGCATCCAAAACCCTAACCCAATGACCTAGATTAGTCAACAAACCTAATTCCTTAACCAAAAATAGAAAACCATTGACAAATAAATCATGTGCCGAAAAACCATCTAAAATATGTGGCACATTTTTCGAGGAAGAAAATTATGTGAGACATTTTCCGAGGAAGAAATTTTTTTCTCAGGGGGAGCTGCCCCCGAACCCCTGAACACCTTATGAGTTAGACAATAAGCATACACACAAGTTTCTCCACTACAACCCGCATACATCGGGTTTGGCGCTCAAATTTAAAATTTATGTCGAGTTTCTATGTCACATCCCAAGATCCATGATCCTTGACCTTCCATATACTGGAAATGCTCTGACTCGGCCCTTCAATACAATTTGAAGGATATAAATTGAGCCATATACATGCCATGAAAAAGGACAAGAATTCAACTTTTGAGAGCAAATACACTCTGGAGAAATTTCACTTCACATTGATCTGCATCCCTTTATCCTTGAAAGTATGAACTCATTGTTCAGCCCCCAAGCTCTTCCTTCTTTGATGGAGAAACTCATTGTCTCCTTTATATGAGATTTCCTTTGGCAGAGGATTGAAGTGGTGGAGGCCCAACTAGAGGGACTTAGTTTCTCGGTTCCGAGACGTGTCGACACATAAGTTTGTCACCTATATACTTATGTTGATTATTTTAATAGAAATACTCTTTTCTTGTCCAATTGATATCTTGCAAATATTTGAATTATTATTCCATGGGCATATTTGTCATGTATGTTAATGTATTATGCTATTTTATATGCTAACATTATATATTATCAACATATGCTTGCGTATCTTGGTTTTTGAGGACAAGTTGTAGATATAAATCTTTGAGTTGTGTGCTCAATGGTGGTCTTCATCGAACGTCCGGACGAGGTAGGATCTTGGCCTTGTCTGGTTACCATTTCATTTATATAGCATACTTGGGATTAGATTTTATTTCTGCATGCCATTTTGTATGTTGTGGTTTACCCCAAGCCATAGAGATATTTTCCTCGTAACACACATCTCTTCTCAGAGATAAGCTGTCACCATTGTAGTGAGTCATTCACTCTGTAATTTTACATTTTATGTACATTTTCTCATTAATAAAAATTGTGCATTATTGTATCTTTGTGTTTATTGAAATATCTATGTATATTTCATTGTTATATGTCTTCTTTAATTTCATTCTCAAAATAATCTAGATCAGTGGGATCAGAGTAGGCTACTCCTTCTTGCTTCTTAGTGCATGTCCCCGATGAGGTCAAGGTATAGAGAGTTGGGTCTCGAGCTAGTTTCTCTTGAGGACAAACGCTCTCACGAGCTCAAGAATCCTCCCATGGAGAAAGAAAAGAGAGATGCAGGAGAAGAAGATCCTATCAAGCTATTGCTCGTAGAATCCCTCGCGCAACAAAGGAACGAGATGTTGGAGAATTTTTCTCAAATCCTTCAACGATTGACGATAATAACATGCATGTCTTCGTTGAGCAGTTTCTTTGGAGACGCCACCCCATTCAAGGTACAAGTTAATTTTGATATTACTGTATTTGAAGGTCATATCAATGCAGATGCTTTGGGAAAATGGTTAGATTTGCTAGAAGGTTATGTCTCTGTTCATAATTTTTCCAACAGAGAAACAATCACCTTTGCACTCCTTAAGGCTCTCCTCCATGTCAAACATTGGTGGGAAACTTACTGGGAGAAAAATTCCATGGAGGAGTCTGGAATATTTGGGGTCGAGCCCACTTAGTATTTTTTTATGGATGTAGTCAAGGAACAATATTACCCTGTGGGAAAATATGATGAACAATACATGATATGGACGACACTGCATTAAAAGAGAGACCAAATAGTGCCAGAGTTCACAAATACCTTCAATAACTTGTGCACCAAACTAGGTATCAAAGATTCTGAGCAACATCTGGTTCTAAAATACCATGGGGCTCTACACAGGTACATCCAAACCAAAATGGATTTTCTGGACATCTCATCAATGGGATCCTCTTATGGATATGTTGTCAAAGTCGAGCATAAATTTAAGAAGCAAAACAAGTGGGAATTTGGGTCTTCAAATCTAAAAAAACCAAAGTATGGTAAAGGAAACCCTAACTCACAGAACAGTCAACCTCAAGACAATCAGTCCAATCCACAATAAAATAAGGGTAATGAGAAGACGACGAAGGACACTGGGAAGTGGTGCAACTTACACAAAAACCCTCGGCACAACATCGATGAATGTCACTCAAAACAATCATTGGTGGTCAAGCTCAAAGAAATGTATCTGAACCCTGACTCAGACTCTGATTCAGAAAATAATCAAATCATTGATGCAAAACCCACTACTATTTTTTCAAGCACAATAATCCAACCAGAAGAACCAAAGGATCCCGAGGAGGGGGAGCAACTTTTCCATTCACAGATGTGGGTGAAGGGAACCCTGCTACATTTTATTTTTGATAGCGGAATCCAGAAGAACCTCATCTCAGCAAAGGTCATCAAGCAGTTGTATTTTATGACAACACCACACCCACAACCATACAACATCAAATGGCTTTGCTACGAAGGATATCTTTGTGTCACCGATCAATGTTTCCTGTCATATGGCATAAAACCCTTAGATGATGAGGTACTGTGTGATTTTTCCCCACTGGAAGTCTGTGATGTTCAGTTAGGCTAGCCATATATATGGAGGTGTCATGATTTTTATGAGTCTCAACCCCGTAGCATCATTGTTACTCTGGGGTTCATCCCTACAGGATACCACAGGTAGTTCTGACTATTGTACCAACAAAAAAATGTTGCAAAGTAATCTCTCATACATCAAAGTTTAGCCTCTTCACAACCTAGTCAAAAGAAAATGACACTTCAACCACTACAACCTTGAACCAAGACCCTTCTATCCAGTAGAAGAAGATCGAAAAAATTATATAATAGCACCAAGATATTCCTACTGCACCTACAGGGGTGCCTCCACACTGCCCAATCAAACCACGTTATGATAAATCCTTTCAAATTATTCATGTTTCATCTTCACTGACAAAGTCATCCCACACTTCGACAAATCATGCAGCCATGGCACCCCATTTTTTACTAGACTCGGATATTATTTGATCGACACTTTATGTATCAAAAGGCCAATAGAGCCTTGTTTTTGTATACGCACCTCATTTTTGAAGGATGTAATCACACTTTGAAAATATATACATGTTTTGTTTCATCTTCTACTTATGGTTGTTTAAATGATGTGATTGATGACCCATGTTTATGTACATGTGATCTAGGAGAAAATTGGTGGCCATCCACCTATTCCACTGGCTCAAAATAGGGGTTTCCACCTTGGCAAATTTTCTACACCTTTTCAGGTCCTAAAATTTTGGGGTCGTTTTGAGGCCCTAAACAACATTTTTTGGGCCCACCATAGTCACGCTTTAGGGTTTATCCTATCTGTGATGGAAAAATGTGTAGTCCTCAGATAGAGATTTCAAACTAGTTATCGTGTGTCCCAAACATATATTGTATGCAAAAGTTATGCCCTTGGGAAGTTGACGTACAAACTACCCCCATCGAGGCCCGCAAAACTTTTGGTGTTTCATCTTCTGGGGTTAGGGATTTGGATTTTATTTATGTTAAAAAGGCCTCTAGACCCTCATTTTAACCACCATCATCTTCTTATGAATGAGCATAGCCATCACATTTCTTCTTAGAGATAAGTTTCCACCATTCTAGAGAGTCATTCACTCTGTAATTTTATAGTTTCTGTACATTCTCTCATTAATAAAAATTGTCCATTATTGTATCTTTGTGTTTATTGAAATATCTCTGTATATTTCATTGTTATATATATGCCTTCATTTCACTCTCAAAATAATCGAGATCAATATGAATTCTTAAATACTTAATTTAATGAGACAAATTCCAATCTAACTTGTAGTTATGTAACGAATAATCCAACACATTATACCTTATTTGGATGTGGAAATATTCAATATGCTCAAAGTAACGTTCAATAAGATATTCCCTCAAATACTTACTCAAGAGAATGATATGTCAGACTCTATATGTGCGATTCAACTGTGAGACCACAAGCTTCCAATCTAACAACCAGATGACAAATGCTAAGGGTGAGTGCTTCAAACAATAGTTCAATGAAAACACTATACTCTACAATATTATTGGTTGCAGGACCAAGGTAGACACCTCCTGATCTCATGAGCTCATTAGTGGGATAAAAGGTCACCCAAGTAGTGGAAGGAATGTTCTGGGTACTAAGGATGGCACCATCAACATATCCCACGTATACTGAGGAGGACGATGACTCTACAAAACAAGCATAAAACATGATAAGAAGCTAACCGAGATAGTCAACACATGTAAAAAACAAAACACACCACTCCAAAAAAAAACACACCTATGTAAAATCATCATGCAACTAGATGGCCTAAGCATAATAAATCTTAAGGTAGAGCCCATTGCGAGGCTCTCAAAGAGGATTTCCATCATAGTCAACTAGCTCGTAGGCCCCTCATTTCAAGACACATTTAACAATGTAGGGACCATTCCAAATGGGTTCAAACTTACATGCACCTAGCGTGTCATGGTTCTGGTCATAAACCAAAACGAAGTCACCCTCTAAAAATACATGAGGACGGACAAATTTTTCATATTGGGATTTAACGCGCTTATTGTGTGTTTCATTGGCCAAAGTATCATCATGACATTGTTCATCAGGATGAACCAAGTACAAGAGACGTTCCTCTTCAACTGAGGTGTTAGGAAACAATTCTACGACAAGTTTCAATGATGAGATTTCACATTCAATTGGTAACAGTGCCTCTAGATTGTAAACAAATTGAAAAGGTGTAAATATGATGGAAGTTTTGGAAGAGGTATTGTAATCCCATAATGCCGAAAATAGCATAATATTCCATTTTGTTTTCTGTTTCCCTAACATCCTCTGAAACATAGTCTTAAGGACATGATTGATGGCTTCTACATGCCCATTAGCTTGAGGATAATAGGGCATCAATTTCTTATGGAGAAAACACAACTTGGTATATAATTCAGTCATCATCTTGTTATGAAAATGGGACCCGTGGTTCATCACTATGGTCTTAGGAACACCAAACCTAGCGATAATATGATTGAACATGAAAAGAGTAGTTGTGGTGCCGTTGTTGGAAAAGGTAGGAAAACCCCCAACACATTTAGTGAAGTAGTCAACAACGACAATGATGTATCCATGACCATTAGCCAAGGTAATATTACATGTCATGAAATCAATCCCCCTTTTTGAAAAGGGACCAACGACCACCACGAAATGAAGTGAATCAGGATGAACGCGCATCTTACGTGTAAATATTTGACAAGAATGACATTTATGGACTGCATTCATACAATCTTTGAAAATTGTGAGCTAGAAATATCCAACATGCAATATCTTTTGGGTCGTGGACAACCTAGAGAGATGACCACCACATGCCCCAGCTTGGCAATCATTCAAACTCTTTCAACTTCTTCATGGATAAGGCAACGACTTAGAATCAAACAAACCCAACGAAGATAAAGTGTGTCATCCACAATAATGTAGTGTCTATCATGATTCCTTATGTGTCGATGTTCATCATGGGAAAGTTGAGGATGGAAACATTGAGTCTCAACGTAGACCAAGGCATCTCCATACCATGGATTAGATGAGTCAATAAGGAATAAAAAATCATCAAGGAAAGAGTGAATAACCACAGGTTCCTCATTGGCCTGAGGAAGTTCGGACATCAGCTATGTGAATGCCAAATATTTCTTTGACTTGGATGAAACACACTCCTGGTCAATCTCTTAGAGGATCACAATCCACTTCGAGTAGTTTCCCCCAATGAACCAACAATTGAGAATGTGTTGCATTCGGTTGGCATAAAACACTATAGTGGTTTTCACAGGAGGATGTAATGTCGTAAACATTGGATAGTGTATACTGCTGCCAAGGCCAATTTTTCAACATAAGAGTATCAAAGCTTGGGACTAGCAACTCCTTTGCTAAGATAGTAAATAATGTTCTCTCATTGTGCATCGTCCTCTTGGATGAGAACCATGTTGATGGTGGATTTAGAGGCTGGGAGATAGAGAAAAAAGTCTTGACTATAATCATGAGGGCTCAATAAGGGAGTCAACATCAAGGCTTTATTCAAGGTGTCAAATGACCATTGAGCTTGATCGTACCACACAAAAGGTACACCCTTCTTCAGCAAGTGCATAAATCCTTTTGTGATATCAACATAATTGGAAATGAATATACGCAAAAAGTTTTCCTTCCCTTACAAACTTTGAAGTTGGTTGATGGTACGAGGAGGAGGAAAATTGAAAATGGCCTTAACCTTGAAGGGATCAACCATGATCCCATACTTGGACATAATGAAGCCTAGAAATCGCCTAGAAACCACACAATATATGAATTTATGTGGATTCAAACAAATGTTGTAGTAGAGACATCGAATTAAAATGGCCCACAAGTGACCTCAGTGATCCTTGTGGCACTTAGAACGAGCACTCAATTCATCTAAGTATGCCCCTACAATTTGTTTGATGTCATGGAAAGTGTATGACATGATCCGCTGGAAAGTGGATCCAACATTTTTAATACCAAATGGCAACTTACGATAAGAAAAAGTACCCCAAGGACAAATGAATATGGTCTTGTGTTGATCCTCCGGTTTGATCTAGATTTGATTATAGTCGGAGAAACCATCCATAAATGAGAATATTTCACTACCAACACATTCATCGATGATCTAATCAATGAATGTGGTTGGATAATTATCCTTTAGACATGCTTTGTTCAAATCCTTATAATCGACATAGACCCTAATAGTACCCCATTTCTTAGTGATTGGAATGATGTTGAAACCCATTCGGCCAAGGGAAGCAGATAGATAAACTATGCA
>ML793657.1:150891-202231 GCA_009831015.1 Picea engelmannii | reverse complement strand
TCCACTTCAATCATCAATGGTTTCCCATCGATATTGAAGGCCTTCGTCTCTGGATCCCAATAGTTTACGAGCATCTAGAGTAACCTCACTTGAGACCTCATTACTTTGAGAGCCCAAAATTTATAAAGGCCACATATTTTTAAATCTTGTTGGTCCCCTTCATTCCTTTCCATTGTTGCATCTATCTCTTTATGCTGCCTCTCTCTCTATTCAAGCACCATCCTGCCAAAGGAAAGTCATTTTTTGAGTTAAATTTTATTAAAAAGTTGTTTGCGGACTTGTATGTGGGATATCATGTGAACAATATTGTATAGGGCTGCATATATGCGGGAAGGATTTTCTTTTCCCGCATACATGAAGACATGTACGCGACTTGATAAACTATCGCCTGCATACACCCTAGTTTATATGTTGCACCCTATTAAACTCAAAAAATGAGGACTAAATTTGAATTTTAATCCAATGAAAATGAAGAGGAAGGGAAGGGAACTAAATTGGTCCAGATGGTTGCTAATTATTTTGATCATGGCTCCCGCAGTCAACACTTGAAGATCGTGGGGAAAATGGCCTAAAATGCACTATGTGGGTGAAAAAACTCAAATGGTATGGTAAAATGGTCTAGTTTTACTATTAGTAGATATTTTTTACCCATTTCACATAGTTTGGGGTGATATTTTGACCTTACGGACTAATAATACAGTGGAAAGTGTTGGTTTTGGTGGTTTTGTCCATGAATTTTTGCGGTTTCTAGTGTCATATCGTTCGTTCGTGCCTTCGGCATGTATTTTCTTTCAGTAACACATAGGATAGGTTGTCACTCCATTTTGCATTCTTGCATTATCCTATGACTGTGATCTATATAACTTAGATATAAACCCATTTATTAGTGACATAGAACCTTCTTACTACTACTAGAAGTGTCGTTATTAAGTGGTAGAGGCTTACCTAACATGGGTACCCTAGTTAGAACCTTTGTGCCATTTGGTGCCCATGTAGAAGTTATTCCATAGGAACAGGAGTTCCTTATAGTTCTGATATGAATTTGTGTTTGAACCTCATATTATTACTCACAAGCATGCTTAACTTCACCTATGGGACTCGCACCGAGTCTTGTTTAAGCTCTTTTTCGACTCTCTCAAAAGAGAAAAGATTGTCGAGTGAACTTGTCTCTTTCACACTTGTTAAATGGATTTGAAAGGACATCTATTTGGTGTAAGTTTAACCCTTTTTCAGACCAAGTAGACTAATTACGAAAAAAGGAATACTCTAGTCAACATTGACTAGAAGAGTTCTCCTGGGTATTATTTTATACTTTTTCGAGCCTAGGGGCCTAAATTTACGAAAAAGAACATTCTTTGGAGTTAAGTTGTAATTGCATTCCATCCTTCTGCTTGCAGTATTGAGCCTATTTTTAGTTCTCTCTTTCTCTTTATAAGCCTCTTACCTCAACAATTTGCATCACTAGCCAAGAAGAGCCTTATTTATATCCTTTGCATCTTGACACCCTGTACCCTAAGAGGAAACATTCCCCTAAGTGCCCATGCCCCGCATGTACTTCCTTTCATTGAGCATAGGTATGTTCCATTGTTTGGAGCTATTTTCTTACTTGCGACACTCGTTTCCTCTCTTGTATCATAGCATTTATTTGCCTATGAAAAAAACAAAAAAATACGGGTAGGAAAAGAATATTATCTCATATCGGCATCAGTCGTCCCACCTTTGAAGAGAGCAAAAACTTTTGAGTCCACTTGTCATCCAAATTTTGGGTTTAGCATGACCTTAGGAAGTTGATCTTGTTAATTAGAGTTTACTCCTCCGACTGGTTATTCTTCCAATCCCTATGGAGATTTTGTTGATGCCTCTTGCATCACAAAGTTTCGTCATCAAGTCTATCTTTCTTGAGTTATCCATATGTCTCATGCTCTTGTTCAAAGGAAGTCTATAATCATGTGTCAACCATTTCTTAGAACTCTTGACTTTGCATGTCATTCATACCCTCAGTGTGTCTCAGAGTCACATGAAGCTATAGTCCTACCATGCACTCCAAACCTACTTTCATTATGGGTAGGTAGGTAACATTGAACCCAACAGTCGACATCTCCCATTGGTCGCCGATTAGTGGGTTTCCCTTGTGTTTGATGACAAGAAATATATTCACACATTGGGATTCGTGAAATGTCTTGGATTCCATTAGCCTTATTGGTGGTTTCCTCTCCTTTGTCGACAGTATTCCTTACTGGTTGTTATTCAAAGGGTCTTTTTCATGTGCTTCTTGCATCTAGTGCATGCAAAAGACACACAAGGTCATTGGTTCATGAACCTATTATTCATCCGATCTACTTCTAATCATCAAGCTATTGCTTTGTATCTCATGCTGACTGATGAGAGATGCCTTAATTCTCTCATTTCAGCAGGTCTCCTTCCATCAACTTCAACTCATCTGTTTTGGAAATGATACCTAGAGTATTATGAGTACCTAAAGGCTTGTAGTCATCAGTGGCAGGTTCTCCCGCCATTGACAGTTGGGAATACATCAATGTATCTTGATCAATGGATTGTTCAAGTGTTCAACCTCAAAATCCTTATTCACACTTGTAATAATGTACTTGGTGCCTTGATACCTACTTTCATCATCGGTAGGTTGTCTCATGTTTGTTAACAATATACCTTAATGATCGGTAATCAAACAAAGTCTCATTGTGTTCGACATCAACTCCTCTATTCACATGATGCAAACTTGCACCTTCGGTAGAAGACCTCTAGCATACAGTAGAAACATTCCTATTATGTTGTTGTATTTTATTGGACCAATACCTATATGAATTCAGTGATCATGGGAGATCAGATTGTACTCCATTTTATACAGATATATTCATATTGGTTTTGAGATTGGATTCCACTAGGCCTTGTTCATGATTATGATAGCCTATGGCATGTGTCTACTTTGTATTTCCTATTCATTGACATGAACAAATGTTTGGTATGTTTCCACATGGATCTACCATGTAATTTAGATTGACAACCATTTTTACAAATTCATTATGGATTATAATATTCTCATGAGCAACTAGCACTTCCAGTTGAGTCTCCATTACTCCACTTCTGGGAATTATAATTTATTTTGACCATCACAGATACTCCTCTGACCTCAGACATTAGGGGTCATCTGTTATAGAAAATTTTTCCTCACCGCATGCAACTTGCTTGGATGGCATTTACATTTCCCTATGCAGACTTGAAGTCCCCTTTTATAACTTCCAGAGCCAAAAAAGCACATTTTCCCACATATACGTGCCTTGTAGATTTTAACCTTGTACAATATTTACTACAAATAGATATTCAGTAAAAGAACAAAAAAGATACAATGGAAAATACAAACATTACACAAAGATTTTTCCCCTAGAAACCCAAACCGGGAAAACCAACATATTCTATATATTCATTCATAGTGATACATTGTTTACAATACAATATACATATAGGAGCCAACGGCATCCAAAACCCTAACCCAATGACCTAGATTAGTCAACAAACCTAATTCCTTAACCAAAAATAGAAAACCATTGACAAATAAATCATGTGCCGAAAAACCATCTAAAATATGTGGCACATTTTTCGAGGAAGAAAATTATGTGAGACATTTTCCGAGGAAGAAATTTTTTTCTCAGGGGGAGCTGCCCCCGAACCCCTGAACACCTTATGAGTTAGACAATAAGCATACACACAAGTTTCTCCACTACAACCCGCATACATCGGGTTTGGCGCTCAAATTTAAAATTTATGTCGAGTTTCTATGTCACATCCCAAGATCCATGATCCTTGACCTTCCATATACTGGAAATGCTCTGACTCGGCCCTTCAATACAATTTGAAGGATATAAATTGAGCCATATACATGCCATGAAAAAGGACAAGAATTCAACTTTTGAGAGCAAATACACTCTGGAGAAATTTCACTTCACATTGATCTGCATCCCTTTATCCTTGAAAGTATGAACTCATTGTTCAGCCCCCAAGCTCTTCCTTCTTTGATGGAGAAACTCATTGTCTCCTTTATATGAGATTTCCTTTGGCAGAGGATTGAAGTGGTGGAGGCCCAACTAGAGGGACTTAGTTTCTCGGTTCCGAGACGTGTCGACACATAAGTTTGTCACCTATATACTTATGTTGATTATTTTAATAGAAATACTCTTTTCTTGTCCAATTGATATCTTGCAAATATTTGAATTATTATTCCATGGGCATATTTGTCATGTATGTTAATGTATTATGCTATTTTATATGCTAACATTATATATTATCAACATATGCTTGCGTATCTTGGTTTTTGAGGACAAGTTGTAGATATAAATCTTTGAGTTGTGTGCTCAATGGTGGTCTTCATCGAACGTCCGGACGAGGTAGGATCTTGGCCTTGTCTGGTTACCATTTCATTTATATAGCATACTTGGGATTAGATTTTATTTCTGCATGCCATTTTGTATGTTGTGGTTTACCCCAAGCCATAGAGATATTTTCCTCGTAACACACATCTCTTCTCAGAGATAAGCTGTCACCATTGTAGTGAGTCATTCACTCTGTAATTTTACATTTTATGTACATTTTCTCATTAATAAAAATTGTGCATTATTGTATCTTTGTGTTTATTGAAATATCTATGTATATTTCATTGTTATATGTCTTCTTTAATTTCATTCTCAAAATAATCTAGATCAGTGGGATCAGAGTAGGCTACTCCTTCTTGCTTCTTAGTGCATGTCCCCGATGAGGTCAAGGTATAGAGAGTTGGGTCTCGAGCTAGTTTCTCTTGAGGACAAACGCTCTCACGAGCTCAAGAATCCTCCCATGGAGAAAGAAAAGAGAGATGCAGGAGAAGAAGATCCTATCAAGCTATTGCTCGTAGAATCCCTCGCGCAACAAAGGAACGAGATGTTGGAGAATTTTTCTCAAATCCTTCAACGATTGACGATAATAACATGCATGTCTTCGTTGAGCAGTTTCTTTGGAGACGCCACCCCATTCAAGGTACAAGTTAATTTTGATATTACTGTATTTGAAGGTCATATCAATGCAGATGCTTTGGGAAAATGGTTAGATTTGCTAGAAGGTTATGTCTCTGTTCATAATTTTTCCAACAGAGAAACAATCACCTTTGCACTCCTTAAGGCTCTCCTCCATGTCAAACATTGGTGGGAAACTTACTGGGAGAAAAATTCCATGGAGGAGTCTGGAATATTTGGGGTCGAGCCCACTTAGTATTTTTTTATGGATGTAGTCAAGGAACAATATTACCCTGTGGGAAAATATGATGAACAATACATGATATGGACGACACTGCATTAAAAGAGAGACCAAATAGTGCCAGAGTTCACAAATACCTTCAATAACTTGTGCACCAAACTAGGTATCAAAGATTCTGAGCAACATCTGGTTCTAAAATACCATGGGGCTCTACACAGGTACATCCAAACCAAAATGGATTTTCTGGACATCTCATCAATGGGATCCTCTTATGGATATGTTGTCAAAGTCGAGCATAAATTTAAGAAGCAAAACAAGTGGGAATTTGGGTCTTCAAATCTAAAAAAACCAAAGTATGGTAAAGGAAACCCTAACTCACAGAACAGTCAACCTCAAGACAATCAGTCCAATCCACAATAAAATAAGGGTAATGAGAAGACGACGAAGGACACTGGGAAGTGGTGCAACTTACACAAAAACCCTCGGCACAACATCGATGAATGTCACTCAAAACAATCATTGGTGGTCAAGCTCAAAGAAATGTATCTGAACCCTGACTCAGACTCTGATTCAGAAAATAATCAAATCATTGATGCAAAACCCACTACTATTTTTTCAAGCACAATAATCCAACCAGAAGAACCAAAGGATCCCGAGGAGGGGGAGCAACTTTTCCATTCACAGATGTGGGTGAAGGGAACCCTGCTACATTTTATTTTTGATAGCGGAATCCAGAAGAACCTCATCTCAGCAAAGGTCATCAAGCAGTTGTATTTTATGACAACACCACACCCACAACCATACAACATCAAATGGCTTTGCTACGAAGGATATCTTTGTGTCACCGATCAATGTTTCCTGTCATATGGCATAAAACCCTTAGATGATGAGGTACTGTGTGATTTTTCCCCACTGGAAGTCTGTGATGTTCAGTTAGGCTAGCCATATATATGGAGGTGTCATGATTTTTATGAGTCTCAACCCCGTAGCATCATTGTTACTCTGGGGTTCATCCCTACAGGATACCACAGGTAGTTCTGACTATTGTACCAACAAAAAAATGTTGCAAAGTAATCTCTCATACATCAAAGTTTAGCCTCTTCACAACCTAGTCAAAAGAAAATGACACTTCAACCACTACAACCTTGAACCAAGACCCTTCTATCCAGTAGAAGAAGATCGAAAAAATTATATAATAGCACCAAGATATTCCTACTGCACCTACAGGGGTGCCTCCACACTGCCCAATCAAACCACGTTATGATAAATCCTTTCAAATTATTCATGTTTCATCTTCACTGACAAAGTCATCCCACACTTCGACAAATCATGCAGCCATGGCACCCCATTTTTTACTAGACTCGGATATTATTTGATCGACACTTTATGTATCAAAAGGCCAATAGAGCCTTGTTTTTGTATACGCACCTCATTTTTGAAGGATGTAATCACACTTTGAAAATATATACATGTTTTGTTTCATCTTCTACTTATGGTTGTTTAAATGATGTGATTGATGACCCATGTTTATGTACATGTGATCTAGGAGAAAATTGGTGGCCATCCACCTATTCCACTGGCTCAAAATAGGGGTTTCCACCTTGGCAAATTTTCTACACCTTTTCAGGTCCTAAAATTTTGGGGTCGTTTTGAGGCCCTAAACAACATTTTTTGGGCCCACCATAGTCACGCTTTAGGGTTTATCCTATCTGTGATGGAAAAATGTGTAGTCCTCAGATAGAGATTTCAAACTAGTTATCGTGTGTCCCAAACATATATTGTATGCAAAAGTTATGCCCTTGGGAAGTTGACGTACAAACTACCCCCATCGAGGCCCGCAAAACTTTTGGTGTTTCATCTTCTGGGGTTAGGGATTTGGATTTTATTTATGTTAAAAAGGCCTCTAGACCCTCATTTTAACCACCATCATCTTCTTATGAATGAGCATAGCCATCACATTTCTTCTTAGAGATAAGTTTCCACCATTCTAGAGAGTCATTCACTCTGTAATTTTATAGTTTCTGTACATTCTCTCATTAATAAAAATTGTCCATTATTGTATCTTTGTGTTTATTGAAATATCTCTGTATATTTCATTGTTATATATATGCCTTCATTTCACTCTCAAAATAATCGAGATCAATATGAATTCTTAAATACTTAATTTAATGAGACAAATTCCAATCTAACTTGTAGTTATGTAACGAATAATCCAACACATTATACCTTATTTGGATGTGGAAATATTCAATATGCTCAAAGTAACGTTCAATAAGATATTCCCTCAAATACTTACTCAAGAGAATGATATGTCAGACTCTATATGTGCGATTCAACTGTGAGACCACAAGCTTCCAATCTAACAACCAGATGACAAATGCTAAGGGTGAGTGCTTCAAACAATAGTTCAATGAAAACACTATACTCTACAATATTATTGGTTGCAGGACCAAGGTAGACACCTCCTGATCTCATGAGCTCATTAGTGGGATAAAAGGTCACCCAAGTAGTGGAAGGAATGTTCTGGGTACTAAGGATGGCACCATCAACATATCCCACGTATACTGAGGAGGACGATGACTCTACAAAACAAGCATAAAACATGATAAGAAGCTAACCGAGATAGTCAACACATGTAAAAAACAAAACACACCACTCCAAAAAAAAACACACCTATGTAAAATCATCATGCAACTAGATGGCCTAAGCATAATAAATCTTAAGGTAGAGCCCATTGCGAGGCTCTCAAAGAGGATTTCCATCATAGTCAACTAGCTCGTAGGCCCCTCATTTCAAGACACATTTAACAATGTAGGGACCATTCCAAATGGGTTCAAACTTACATGCACCTAGCGTGTCATGGTTCTGGTCATAAACCAAAACGAAGTCACCCTCTAAAAATACATGAGGACGGACAAATTTTTCATATTGGGATTTAACGCGCTTATTGTGTGTTTCATTGGCCAAAGTATCATCATGACATTGTTCATCAGGATGAACCAAGTACAAGAGACGTTCCTCTTCAACTGAGGTGTTAGGAAACAATTCTACGACAAGTTTCAATGATGAGATTTCACATTCAATTGGTAACAGTGCCTCTAGATTGTAAACAAATTGAAAAGGTGTAAATATGATGGAAGTTTTGGAAGAGGTATTGTAATCCCATAATGCCGAAAATAGCATAATATTCCATTTTGTTTTCTGTTTCCCTAACATCCTCTGAAACATAGTCTTAAGGACATGATTGATGGCTTCTACATGCCCATTAGCTTGAGGATAATAGGGCATCAATTTCTTATGGAGAAAACACAACTTGGTATATAATTCAGTCATCATCTTGTTATGAAAATGGGACCCGTGGTTCATCACTATGGTCTTAGGAACACCAAACCTAGCGATAATATGATTGAACATGAAAAGAGTAGTTGTGGTGCCGTTGTTGGAAAAGGTAGGAAAACCCCCAACACATTTAGTGAAGTAGTCAACAACGACAATGATGTATCCATGACCATTAGCCAAGGTAATATTACATGTCATGAAATCAATCCCCCTTTTTGAAAAGGGACCAACGACCACCACGAAATGAAGTGAATCAGGATGAACGCGCATCTTACGTGTAAATATTTGACAAGAATGACATTTATGGACTGCATTCATACAATCTTTGAAAATTGTGAGCTAGAAATATCCAACATGCAATATCTTTTGGGTCGTGGACAACCTAGAGAGATGACCACCACATGCCCCAGCTTGGCAATCATTCAAACTCTTTCAACTTCTTCATGGATAAGGCAACGACTTAGAATCAAACAAACCCAACGAAGATAAAGTGTGTCATCCACAATAATGTAGTGTCTATCATGATTCCTTATGTGTCGATGTTCATCATGGGAAAGTTGAGGATGGAAACATTGAGTCTCAACGTAGACCAAGGCATCTCCATACCATGGATTAGATGAGTCAATAAGGAATAAAAAATCATCAAGGAAAGAGTGAATAACCACAGGTTCCTCATTGGCCTGAGGAAGTTCGGACATCAGCTATGTGAATGCCAAATATTTCTTTGACTTGGATGAAACACACTCCTGGTCAATCTCTTAGAGGATCACAATCCACTTCGAGTAGTTTCCCCCAATGAACCAACAATTGAGAATGTGTTGCATTCGGTTGGCATAAAACACTATAGTGGTTTTCACAGGAGGATGTAATGTCGTAAACATTGGATAGTGTATACTGCTGCCAAGGCCAATTTTTCAACATAAGAGTATCAAAGCTTGGGACTAGCAACTCCTTTGCTAAGATAGTAAATAATGTTCTCTCATTGTGCATCGTCCTCTTGGATGAGAACCATGTTGATGGTGGATTTAGAGGCTGGGAGATAGAGAAAAAAGTCTTGACTATAATCATGAGGGCTCAATAAGGGAGTCAACATCAAGGCTTTATTCAAGGTGTCAAATGACCATTGAGCTTGATCGTACCACACAAAAGGTACACCCTTCTTCAGCAAGTGCATAAATCCTTTTGTGATATCAACATAATTGGAAATGAATATACGCAAAAAGTTTTCCTTCCCTTACAAACTTTGAAGTTGGTTGATGGTACGAGGAGGAGGAAAATTGAAAATGGCCTTAACCTTGAAGGGATCAACCATGATCCCATACTTGGACATAATGAAGCCTAGAAATCGCCTAGAAACCACACAATATATGAATTTATGTGGATTCAAACAAATGTTGTAGTAGAGACATCGAATTAAAATGGCCCACAAGTGACCTCAGTGATCCTTGTGGCACTTAGAACGAGCACTCAATTCATCTAAGTATGCCCCTACAATTTGTTTGATGTCATGGAAAGTGTATGACATGATCCGCTGGAAAGTGGATCCAACATTTTTAATACCAAATGGCAACTTACGATAAGAAAAAGTACCCCAAGGACAAATGAATATGGTCTTGTGTTGATCCTCCGGTTTGATCTAGATTTGATTATAGTCGGAGAAACCATCCATAAATGAGAATATTTCACTACCAACACATTCATCGATGATCTAATCAATGAATGTGGTTGGATAATTATCCTTTAGACATGCTTTGTTCAAATCCTTATAATCGACATAGACCCTAATAGTACCCCATTTCTTAGTGATTGGAATGATGTTGAAACCCATTCGGCCAAGGGAAGCAGATAGATAAACTATGCATGAAGAAGCTTTTCTACCTTTTCCTCGATGGCAAAAAATATTTTTAGGTTGACTGGCTGGAGATTATACCAGACCGGATCAGCTCCTTCATACATCTTAATCTCATGTTAGACAATCTCGGGGTCAATGCCAGGAATTTCTTCATATGACCAAGTGAAAACATCACAAAATTATTTGAATAGAGACATGTATAGTTTGATTTCTTGGGGTGAACAATCAACACCTATCAGGATGTGTTCCACAACACATGGCTTCTATGAAATGTCAATGGGGATGGTTTTGGAAATATTCACCAAGTTCCTTATGACAAGAAATCATGTATCATAATGGGAGACTAGAACCATTGGACATTATTAGTCGAAAAATGATTTGTAATCGCTTCCTCTAAACGTTCCAAATCGAGGAGAAAAGAAGCACGATGGTACAAATCTTCCCATGGCATATTAGGGGAGGCCATGACTTCCATGATATCTTCGTTGGGTGGAAGTTCCAGATCTAAGAATTCGTTGGAATAGGGAAGAGGAATGATGGCCCAGGAAGGCCCCAAGTACTGATCAGACTCCACATCCTGATGGGAATATAAATCAGGGCTAGTAAATGTTGACTGGATCACATGATAGGAAATATCTACCACAGTAAGTGGCATGGATTCTCCTTATGAATCAACATCCTATGGATGAGATATCACCCAAGGATCAAAAGACCTGATGGATCCATTGGTAAATGACAAAATCATGTTTATTGGAGAGATATGTGCAGTATGAGATGGTAGAGGAAGGGGGAAAATTCCCATCAGTGAAGGACTTTTGAACGTATCCGCACTAATTTTCATCAAAGTCTGTTGAGTATCACCAATAAAGGGCTTGTTTGAACCTTCATTAGATCCAAGGTCTGGGGTGTCACTATTTTCCCTTGACGAGTTGTTGGCCTGCAACAACCCCCTCTACATTTTTACCAAAATTAGTGCCCCCCCCTTGATATAAATACAATTATTACTAGTGAGTTTTGTTTGGATTGGTCTTGCTGGGCATCATTGAATAAGTAAGGAATGGTATCCTATCCTCGTCAAAATTTGGTTATTTATTTTGAGGAAAAATATATGACAATTATATGGCATTTTAATCATGATGTGGGGGAATGATAAATCTAGTTTTATTTGTAAATCATGATTATGATCAACGAATATAATGAAACCTTAAAATTCAAAGCTATTGTGGTCCATCTACTTTATATATCAAACACTCATATCTTGGTTTGGCAATCATGACTTATCCTTGGAATCTAGTGTCTATTTTGAAGAGAATGGAGAGCATTACCATCATGGTGGAATATGGGAATTAATATTATGTTTTCTTAACCTAATTATGAATTTCTAAATGACATTTCAAAAAGTGGCTTCATTTGACCTTGTCACTACAATCTTTACCATGATTTGAATTTTTTTAATAATGGTAGTGTTAGCACTGAAAGTCACCCTCATATTGCGGGAGGATAAGCCCAGTACCCATCAGAGTTTTTTGGTGGATGTTGGTTTTATATGAGTGCAGGTCAATGGACAAAACTCAATATATGAATGATGTTCAACACAGAACTGGATAAGAAATGCACAGGGAAGTGAGGGCCACAACTAACTTCAGTCAATGAATTGAGTTTAAGTGTGAGGAAAGGGAAGACTTAGTGAGATAGGTGAACAAGATTGATATGAGCATCAGGCTTTCAAGCAGCTTGGAGAAGAAAAACTCAGACTCAAGATCACTCTTAAGCTCAGGCTTCAGGCATTGAAATATGTCCAAACAACATAGTCACAACAAAATATTGATCAAACCTACATCGCCATGTAGCTACAACAACTCGACTGGATCCTCCATGCCCGAGCCATTCAGTGTAAGAGGGGAAATGATCACAACGAAGATGACTAAAACTGGTCACAATACCGCTGCAATCAAACCTACATTACAACATCATAACAACCCTCGACTGGATCCTCCATGCCCGAGTGTTTTAGCACAGTTTTTACAAAGAGATGAAAAGAGGTTGATTCTACTAATCTGAAAGTCTCAAATCCGATACATAACCAGAGAACAATTCTGGCATCAAAACATTACAAAATAGGGAGCTCTGCTCAACCAGTTGACGACCATAACAAAATATCAAAACTCCCTACTTATACACAGAACTATCCACAACACCAGGGGTGTGATCTGGCCACTGCATTCAAGGATTTTCGTCTCCGTCTTCTCTATCAAACTATGCAGACATTCTTCTGTCAGACGCGAGCTCAGATTGACATGGTTTTTGCAGGGAAATCTGTCCACAGGGGTACCACAGGTTGACGGTTTAGTCCCCATGGTCAGACCTTCCATGCCTTCCAATTACTGAGTGAGTCGAGGTTTCAACCACCAGTCCTTCCATTTATTAGTTGAACCCTCGAGATCAGGATGAGGCATAGTGCCTAAGGGGTGGCCACGTGCTGCTTGAACTGAGTTCCACGTGTCACTGTCGAATGGGTTTTTGGTTTCATGATCGACGAGTGTGCCACATGTCCATACTGATCACTACCACGTATCCTATTAAAACGATGTCTGAGATCTCCTTCGGCTCTCCAAGCTCTAAGAAACTGAAAACTCAAACTTATTTTTCCTTGAAGCAAAACATCCGGAGTTAAGGATTTGACGAGGTGTGGCCTCCAAAGATTGATGGATGAGATCCCTTCGTGGCTCTGGACTTCGGGGAAATCAAATCTCAAACCTCGCCCTCTTCTGTGCGCTTTTACCCAGAGCTATAGATCTGGCGACGCACATCCTCTTCAATCAACAACTTTGTTCCTATTTCAGGAATTTTCCCCCTTCAACTAGATTGACGACCCTTCTGATCCCTTCTTGATCAACGACCAAGAGATACTTTGGGTCTTTGGGATTTCCCCCCCTTTGCTTTCCTCAGGAGCTCTAGATCTAGTGTCGCGTGTCCATTTGAATCAGACGGCTGAGACTTACTCCAGGCCTTTGAGCTTTGGGTGTTTTGAAAGTGAAACATGAAAAACCTTGTGGAGGAAAAACCCTTGAAGCAAAGGATCTGCTGCCATGTGCTTCGGCACTTTGGGACTTCAACCACTTTGGGACTTCGGGTGCTTCGGGCCTTCGGGACTTTGGGAGGCACTTAATGCTAAGATCAATGGTTCCTTGTTGATTTTGAAATCAATGGTCCACGATTTCTTTGGGAGTTCGGGCTTAGGATCTTTGGAAGTTTTATGCACTTCTCACTTCGAAACTCTCAAAGCTCATTTCCCGAACACTTGGATCGGATGCTACCTGTCCCCCTCAAGATCAACAACTCATGATTACTTCGGGGTTTTTCCCGGCATTATACTTTGTGTAACTTTAAGGTTTCGAATGCCGATGAGATGCTGATCTAAACTGCTCCAGGAATCTCCGCCGTTGAAAGACTAAACTGCTTGTTACTTGTGCTTCAAGCCTGAAATAGATTGTTCTAAAAGATGTGTTTTCATCTCAAGGATGATACTTGCGGAAGAAAAGGATTGGATCCCTTTGGGACCCTTAGACAATCTTATGTGATAACATTTGGCTCCACAAGGGATGGCATGCTCCCTGCAAGCTGCCAAGAATGCGCAGTTCCAGTGCCTTAGCTATTGGGTTATGGAGTCTGGATCAAAACATTTCGTTGAAGGCTGACATGTACACTATTATACTTATAAAAGGAAAACATACACACATGCTCCAGAAGGATCTTATTTATGTACAATCCTATACTAACTGATTTTTACAAAGTGCTAGGTGAAAGAAAACTTCCACCATAGCCACCCAGACTGTTTGGTGATAAATTTCTTATCTTTACCGCAGTTGATCCTCAAAAATCTAGGGAAGTATGAAAGCAGAATGATAACATGGCTTGGAATACTACCCATACCCTCAAATGATGATAAGATGAATAATCCTCCAGGCTCCAATTACTTTTGAAAACACAACTCTATATATGACCCCACAGGGCCACAAAATTTACAATCAGGGGAGCTCAACTGGTAAGAAATTACCTCATGTTATTCATTGTTGCTCACCCGCTGTTTGATTCTCTCAGAGTGTACAGGTGGGTGGAGAACTGATGCAGGTTGGTCAATCCTAGGTGATATTTGCTCGTTTACAGGCTCTGGACAAGAGATAAACTGCACATTTATCTCCTCCTTTTCATGTTGCTCTGTGTCTTCTGCAGGTCCAAGATGGATAATTTCCACAAAATGACTTTCTTCAATGAATAAAGGAAAGGCTCTATATTGTGGTCTTGGAAATATTTCATATCCATATCAGAATCTGATTCATAGCCGTCATACGTAGGCTTTCTTCTCCCCAAGTCAACAAAATGTAAGGTAGGGATCTGCTCATTTACATGCTTGGGACAAGAGGTAGACTGCACATTTATCTCTTCCATTTCTCCTTCATGGCTCTCCCAAGGATCCAATTCATAATCATCATAAATAGGAACCAAGGAAAATATCTTCTCTTCATTATCTTCACTACTTCCTTGTTGTTGTTCCAGATCTGATTCATACTCAATATCTTCATGCTCAGAATCTGAAACATACTGATAGTATTCTTTCTTATGAACATGCAAATTTTCAAGATATGCTTGCATATGAACCCCCTTGCTAGCCCTAATGTTCTTGTCGACCTCTTCAACATCTTCAAACAGGTGTCTTAAAGATGGAGATTTCCTCTCTCTCAGGAGAAGGACTAGCTCTAGATGTTGAGCCATGACATAGTACACCATGGCGACAGTCTCTGTGGGTCTGATCTCCATAGGCATACTATGATAAACATTGTAAAACCTCCCATTAAAGATAGCCAAGGCTTCCTCTTCCCCTCTCCTCAAGGCATTAAACTCAAACCAATATTGATCAAGGGACTTGTTCTCACCCCAACACTTTAAAAATGCATGGCATAGGTCGGTCCAGGAGCCAATAGAACCGACTTCCAGACATCTAAACCACACAACAACATCTCTAGACAGGGATTGTGAGAATAACCTCATGGAAACATCATCATGAAAAATCTCAAACTGATCGACAAAGCTCTCAAAGGCCTCCAAATGCCTCTCAGCTGTAATATGATCCTCTCCAGAAAATCGAGGAAGATACTCAAAGGAATAACGAGGATAAGGATGAAGGTCGTGGCAGAATTAAAGGTTTAAACAACTTATTTATGATTTTAATTTGAAAAGCAGTGGGATGATCATAAGGATTAACGAGTTGATGGCAAGGCTCAGCAGGAATAATGGAGAGTAATGAGATTTGAGAAGACTATGAATTATTTTCAACCTCCTCAGGGATACAAGGGTGATCAATTTCAAGAGGAGATGCAACACATATCTCACTTTTATGAATAGGCAGAGGTGAAGACACGATATCAGTATCTACAACAAAAGAAGAGGGCATGTTTTCTTCTTCCAAGGATGGATAAATAAAGGAATGCCTATAATCATCTAAATAGACAAAGCAGAGGATAATCCTCTTTATATGTGAAGGGAGAGAGAGAAATGAGATGATAAACAAGAACAAGATTTCAAGAATAAAGATCATAAACTGATACCTGGTCTTCCCCTTCGGTATGGTCATCTTTATGTTAACAGGATCCTTCCTATTGGAGTCTTTGATTGTGGAGTCACCAGGTGCAAGCTACAATCTTCAATGGTTCTAATGTCTGTTGCACATTCAGAATCAGAAGCTCATTGTCGTTCTTACCTAGGGAAATGTCTTCAATTCATTCCCTGGCAACGATGCCATGAATGTTAGCACTGAGAGTCACCCTCAGATTGCGGGAGGATAAGCCCAATACCCATCAAAGTTTTTTGGTGGATGTTGCTTTTATATGAGTGGATGTCAATGGACAAAACTCAATATATGAATGATGTTCAACATAGAACTGGACTAGAAATGCATAAGGAAGTGAGGGCCACAACTAACTTTAGTGAGTGAATTGATTTTATGTGTGAGCAGAGGGAATACTTAGTGAGAAAGGTGAACAAGACTTCTATGAGCATTAGGCTTTTAAGCAGTTTGGAGAAGAAAAAATCAGACTCAAGATCACTCTTAAGATCAAGCTTTAGCCACTAAAATATGTCCAAACAACACAATGATCAAACCTACATCACCATGCAGCTACAACAACTCAACTGGATCCTCCATGGCCGAGCCATTCAGTGTAAAAGGGGAAAAGATCACAAGGAAGTTGACTAAAACTGGTCACGATATCACTGCAATCAAACCTACATTACAACAGCATAACAACCCTCGACTGGATCCTCCATGCCCGAGTGTTTTAGCACAATTTTTACAAAGACATGAAAAGAGGTTGACTTCTATTAATCTGAAAGTCTTAAATACGATACATAACCAGAGAACAGTTCTGGCATCAAAACATTACAAAATAGGGAGCTTTGCTCTACTAGTTGACGACCATACCAAAATATCAAAACTCCCTACTTATACTTAGAACTGTCCACAACACCAAGGGCGTGATCTGGCCACTGCATTCAAGGCTTTCCGTCTTCGTCTTCTCTGTCAGATTATGAAGACATTCTTCTGTCAGATGCGAGCTTAGATCGACATGGTTTTTGCAGGGAAATCTGTCCACAGGGGTACCACAGGCTGACGGTTTAGTCCCCATGGCCGGACCTTCCATGCCTTCCAATTACTGAGTGAGTCGAGGTTTCAACCACCAGTCCTTTCATTTATTAACTGAACCCTCAATATCGAGACGAGGCTTAGTGCCTAGGGGGCAACCACGCATTGCTTAGATTGAGTTCCATGTGTCACTGTCGAATAGGTTCCTGGGGTCGTGACCGACGAGTGTGCCACATGTCCATATTGATGACTGCCACGTATCCTCTTAAAACGACGACTGATATCTCCTTCGGGTCTTCGGGCTTCGGGAAACTGAAAACTCAAAATTATTTTTCCTTGAAGAAAAACCTCCGGAGTTAAGGATCTGATGACGTGTGGCCTTCAGAGATTGACGAATGAGATCCTTTTGTGGCTCCAGAATTCGAGGAAATCGAATCTCAAACCTCGCCCTCTTCCATGCACTTTTACCTGGAGCTATAGATCTGGCGACACACGTCCTCTTCAATCAATGACTTTGTTTCTGTTTTGGGACTTTGACCCCTTCAACCAGATCGACGACCCTTATGCTCCCTTCTCTATCAACGATCGAGAGATACTTCAGGTCTTCAGGATTTCCCCCCCTTTGCTTTCCACCAGAGCTCTAGATCTGGCGTTGCGCATCCATTTGAATCAGACAACTGAGACTTACTCCGGGCCTTCGGCCTTCGGGTGTTTTGAAAGTGAAACATGAAAATCCCCGCGGAGGAAAAACCCCCGAAGTGAAGGATCTGTTGCCACATGGTTTGGCACTTCGAGACTTCGGTCACTTCGGGACTTCGGATGCTTTGGGCCTTCGGGACTTTGGGAGGCACTACCGCTAAGATCAACGACTCCCTACTGATTTTGATATCAATGGTCCATGATTGCTTCGGGATTTTGGGCTTCATCTCTTTAGAAGTTTTATACACTTCTCACTTTGAAACTCCCGAAGCTCATTTCCCCGAATGCTTGGATCGGCTACCACCTGTCCCCCTCAAGATCAATTGCTCATGCTTACTTTGGGGGTTTTCCCTGATGTTATACTTCGTGCAACTTTAAAGTTTTGAATGTTGGTGAGTCGTTGATTTGAACTGCTCTAGGAATATCCGTCGCTAAAAGACTAAACTTCCTGCTTCTTATGCTTCAAGCTCGAAATAGACTCTTCTGAAAGCTACATTTTGAGCTCAAGGCTGATACCAACACATGCAAAGGACTGGGTCGGTTTACGACCCTTAGACAGTCTTATGTGATAACAAGTATGATTTTTTTTATAACTTTTGGTTTGATTAGTGATTATATTATTTAAATCATTATGACATATCATTTAATCCTATTACCTCAAGAGTTAAGCACACATCCTACCATTCAGAACTTTTGAGTTGTGAATAATGGTTTGGTTGCATATGTTTGGGTCACTTTTGTGGCATTACTATCCCATCCAAATGATCTAATCGCCCCAACACTTTAACGTATAACTCACTATGGTGCCAACTTATAAATTATTATTATAACCTCAGGTGTGGAGTGATATATTTGGTAATTGAAACCTCTTAATGACCATCACAAACTGAAATGCATCCTGGATAAACTTCATGCTATATTATATTTATAACAATTGAACTGTGAGATGATGAAAGTCGTCCTTCCTTGTCATACTCATTAAATTTGGAATGATTCATGAAATGTTGATGGGATGGTTTTAGGGTATTTCATCATTAGTAAGACTCATGACTGTCACAATCTTGGGATTTGTTGTGTATGGGAATATCATACTCGTTGTCTACACATTTATGCTCGCCATTACTCAAGATCTTTCAATGGTGGCGCCTAGATATGTTGTCTTTTCATCCCAGTGTCATGCCCATTCACGCTATCATAACCATTTCCAGAAAGAGTGAGGGTTTTAGTGATCGATTTTTTCCTCTGAGCGATATTCACTTATCCATTGAGTCATTTTGCCAAGTTAAACCTTCGGGCATTAAAGTTTATGACGAATTTGTGTCTTTGTTTCTCGAGGTAAGATCTTTGGATTTCATTACATCTTTTTATGGCCATAACATAATAGTCGTTAGGGGTTTTCTCTAGTCGTTTAAATAGTAAAAACGCTCAAAACAAAGATCTATAGTTCTCTTTGTTATTATGGATTAATCCAGATTATGAAATGGCCAGTAGTAATTTTCATAAATTCTCAATCCAAATTGTTAATGTCCAGAAGTTCATTGTTTATTTCTTGCATTTGTTTATATTTTTAGCATTCATGTATGTGTTTGATTTTGGTGCAAAGTTGTTTTCCAAAATATGGATCTTCGATTGGTCTTATTTAATTTCCAAATTAGTTGTAAATTCCTTTATTTAGAATAGATACAGAATCATGCATTATGTAGCCATTCCTAGACTATTTAGGTCTCTCGTGCATTTTGATTTTGTGATTTGTAGGTATCCAATGTGTGATGTAAGGCTTGACTAAGATATGTGGTTTACATCTGGATATCTAAAGATAAACAAGTGATATGGCATCAAACTAGAGGAAGGATGCAACAAAATCATAAGTTTCATAAGTTGTTTGGTTATGCTCAAATCAATGATTCTTTTGTTGGAGTTTGTTATAATCAAAGATTGGTCAGACTTCTCTAATATTGGGAATCCTTGTCTCGTGAGGGAATTGGATCATTGATCAATTGGGATATTGTCCTAGTTTTTAGCAACTTTTAGTTTATTCTTGGAAATTAGTTTTGTAACCAATTTTTGGACCTCACAACTCTACTATTATAAATGAGAGTATGAGTTTACAGTGAAGATAGAGGAGTAACGGAGGAACTAGGGAAATGTAATGGGAGGATAATGAACATAGAATTGCTTCAGACTTTGGTTGTGTGAGTAGTTTTTGAGTTGTTTTTAATACAATATCTTTTGCTTAAATAATATGTTCATGATCTTCATGTCATAAGCCCTGTGTTATGAGACTTCGGCTTTTTTCCATGTTTCTTAATTTAGTGTTATGTGATTATTTTGCATATCCCTTTTTCTGAGTATAATATTCATACATATTATTCGTTATTTCAACTGTGTCAATTCTCTATGTAAATGTTGGATAAACACATATGTAAAATATTTTGGGTTTGTCTATATTAATTGAATATGTGTAACTAGGTATTTCAATGAAATTCCTTTCGTTGATCAAAATGGCGTGTTGTTTATTTCCATGAAGAATTGATTTCAATTATTGGTTCTTCTATACCTATATCAAATCTACCCTATTATGTTGAAATTGATTTCACCGGAATTGTTGTAGGATTTGAATTGGACAATTGTCTACGAAAAGGATTTATCTTTACAGGCAAACGACTTGCTAAATATTCACTTGAAAGGATTCAACCGGTAAATTAACATTTTTCTCCCGGCTAGGATAGGTTAGTAATTCCATTGTTATATTTTTTAGTGTGGTTTGTTGAATGCAAACTTTTATCCAAAAGATTTAGTTCAAGTTCTTTGACCATTTGAACCAAAATACGTAGTAAGTTACACTCATATTTACTTATTTAGATTGATAGAAGTGTGATGTTTAAATAACATTTGCATATTAGATTTTAGACTTTGTTATATTTTAAATTTTCCTTGGATTTATTTTAGTGAGAAAACTTTATGTTTCACAAGACTTTCTATGAAATCTTGTACTTGTATATTTTGTATATTTTGTAATTAGATTTTGTAGTTTTATGATAGATCCCTTCATCGGCTAACAAAGCCGTTAAACCTGTTAGGGGAAGCTACCCCAAACAACTTGGGTTATTAAATAAACTCAGTCTAGGTTATCTCCTCTTGTTGACACATGGTCTAAATCACCCGTCAACATGAGGGAAGCGTAAGACACTGAAGACTGACAACACAACTGTAGTCATCTCGTAGAACCAAGTATGCTCGAGTAGAAAATTGTAATCAAGAGGTGTGTCGATGACCTCCATGGTAACCGAGACAATATTAACACCTAACTCGATGGGTAAGGCGGTGATGATTCCATGAGGCTGGAACATGTGTCCATCAAATGATTTTAGAAATGTTGTGGATGTTTCAAGCTTGGGAGATTCGAGGGCCTTCCAATAAGAAATAGACATTATTCAAGTCAAGGCTCCTCCATCCACCACCATTCGATAGATGGTTTTCCCCATCAATTATACAATTATCTGGAAGGAGAACTAATGGGATTTCCTATGATCAACCCCTCCTATGGAAGCCAACAAGGATTTCAGTTGCATTGGGAAACTTTGGAGGACTTCAAACGCCAACATGGCACATGGTTCCTAGGCCAAGTCTTCCACAATACTATATTTGTGGGAGACCCATGTGTTGGGATTGTGCATCATACGCCAAAGAAATTCCTTCAGGGGGTGAAGCAGTGCATCAAAAGATGACTTCTCAATTTGAAGAGGGCCACCAGGATGGGAAGAATATGTTTCTTCTGATGTAGCATGGGAAGGCTTGGAAATGTCATAGTTTTTGGATAGATTTTGCAAATTAACCATTTGGTCACGCATAAAAATGGAAGCATTCGAGGAATACCCCTCATGATGATGGGTACCTACCATGCCCCCTTGCGGAGGGGAAGTATTTGTTACAACCATATGTTGAGGTTAAGGAGGGAAAGGATGAGTCAAGACAACAAGTTGTTGGGGGGGATTTTGTTATGCTAAATAGCAATGAATCTCATCCTTTCAGGGACACTGGTGAGTAGGGTGGTCCTCCCCATAAATCATGCACGTAAACTAATTCTTCTTATTTTATTTAGCGCCTCCCTCATAGGTGTTCTAGGTGGTATCAATCCCATTCTCAGTGTTTATTTTTCTTGTTATGTTTCTTCTTTCCTCCAGGTTCCTAAGGATTCTTCAGTTGCATGGATTGCAATGAATTCACTTCATAGGTTTGAGTAGGGATCGTAACAATTTGATCACTAGTACCAGAAGATGACTTAATACGCATCTGACCCATATGGTTAACTAACTAGTGTACAAATACATGGGATACATAACCAACCACACCATCAGCATGGGGTCTTGGGGTTGGATTCCTGGAATCCATCGATGTCCTGGGAGCATTTGGGATGATTTCATAAAGTGTACCCAACTACAAATAAATCAAATCTAAGTGTTGGGCACACAAAATAGCCTGCTCCTTGGTGTTCTCCCTAATCATTGCTATGTCTCAAGCAATGGGTGGTAGGAGGGACTTTGTGAACCACTCCATTAGGAGTTTTTCTAAAATTTGGGTCTTAATCATCCTACATCTCTATATCCACTCATGTATATGATTAGAAATGTGAGTGGCATTATCTTGACATAGTGAATTCAATATTTTTGTCCTTATCTCGTATCATATAGGAAATTGGTAATGTGTTAAGAATTCCATTTGCAAGTCATTGAAGCTTTTGAAGGAATTGCCTTATAATTCAATGTATCATTGTTGTACAAGCAATTTGAAGAACAAAGAATGAGGGCATGTGCAAAATCAGGAAGGATAACAGTTAGGCATGCAAAAGCAGGTAGACGCGCAAAAGAAGGAAGAACAACAGTCGGACATGTAAAAGCAATATGCAGGCACGAAGATAAGAAAAGCATGCCCCAACAATGAGTTGTCATAGGATTTTATGAATAAGCAAATAGGTTTTTGAGCCCTAAGTTATATGTATAAATATGTAATGGGTTGGGAAGAATGGGGTTTGCTAAGAGAGTGAGAGAATAGGTTGCTTCTATTGAGCGAATAGATTGAGAATGACAAAGAGTTTATGTATGAAGGTTTAGGGAGAGTTTGCAGAGAAAGGCTTGCACTCCAGAGCAGTTAGACAAGATGGAGAAGTACATCATGATGCATCTATTGTAAGCACAGTGCGCGAGCTTGAGATGATTGCACAAAGAATAATAAAGAAGAAATTCGTTGTGGATGTAGCCCAAGATTTGGGTGAACCATGTCAAATAATGTGTCTGATTGTATTTTTATGTGATTTTCCATGAATGTTCTATTTATGCATAACTAGATCTAGATTTGTGTAGTAGATGATTAATGAAAAATAAAGATGAATGTTCGAGTGAAACTTTTATGTTGTAATATGTGTCACAATGATGTTACATAGTTAAAGTTTACTAATTAATCAAGGGAAAAGGGGCAAAGAATATGACACAAAAGGTAGATAAGTAGGAATGAACATGCTAATAGCCTCACATCCCCTCATCCTTTCAGAAACTTGGTTCTTGCAACCCCAATAGATGCCTCGAGTGAGACTTCACTTCCATGCAGGTGATGTCGAAAGGGTTGGTGTCTATAGGGTTTATTGGTTGGATAACTTGATCCTAGGGTCTTACAACCGTGCGCCAACAAATGGTTCCATTTCCACGACCCAAAATATTTGATTGAGGGAATGTTTTGGAGGCCAACTAAGAAAGAGAAAAATGAATGGCTAGAAAGGAAGGAACGATAATTTTCTCGAAAAGAGAATAGAAATCCTCGGATGAGCAATAGGCAATGGATGCAAAGGTATGTGTACACAGAGTTGCATGATATTTTCTTTTGAGAATTTCTAATTATCTTAACTGAGTGGTTAGAGAGATTAGTGGAGAATACTGGAAGGTACCGAACTGTAGCATCGAGGAATTGGACTCTTGAATTGGTAAGATAGTTGAATTATGTAAGTAATAAGACTTCTCGTGCAGTTGATTTTTGGTTGGAAAACATACTGGCGAGTTATATTACTGAATTTGTAGTGGATTGTACCCAGTCATACAGTGTTGCAGAGTGGGATTTCTTTAAGGGTCTGTGCGAAAGGTTTATGAAAGCACTAGGTACATGGATAAATATTTTTTTGTGTAACAACTGTGTGATGACGATGGAGTCTGGTTGATAAGAGGCTTCGCGCACATAGGGGAATTGGGGGATGACCAAAGGATAGTCTAAAGGTAGGAAAGAATGAAGGAATAAATGAAGAAGGGAGGGAGGGACTGAGGATGCAACTAAACAAAGAAGGTGTATTAGAAGAGGAAGATGAGTTTGGAGTACTGTGTAGTGGAATAAGGTACATGAGGTTGAAGATTGGGGATGATAAAGGAGAGTCGCACAATGAGTTTGAGATGAGAGAAACCTGCGTAATAGTTCAGATGATAGAAATACCACATGTAAAAGGAGAGGAAGAGAATTCTTAGTTCATTCCTATAATAGAAGAACTGATAAGTCCTACTCAAACTAGATCTTGTGTCGAGTCCACGACCCCATGTGTGTCACCTAGATCTGAAGTAACATTTGAGGATTTGTCAAAAGCACTTATAGTTAGCAAAGGAAGACAAAGTAGCAGTAGCCAAAGTAGTGGAAGCAGTGCGTCGATTTAGAGTCAACCAACATCATCGAGGGGAGATACTACACAAAACAACATTGTAGGGTTAGACAACACACTGAGACTTCCTGAGTTCCAGGGAATTGGGTCAGAGGACCCCAAAAAACATCTATTCATATGTGAAACAATTTGGGTCGTGAAGAATGTTCAATATGAGGTTGTAAAGATTGAGAAGCTGGAAACAAATTTTATAGGCCACAAATTAGTCTGGTATATGAAACTGCAGAGTACCACACCTACAGGACAAGAAAGGACTTTAGAAGAAATTAGACAAGCATTGTTTAAAGAGTTCAAGAAGTCAAAGTCCAAGTCATGGTACATTACAAAGTTTAAGGAAATCAAACAAGTGCAAAATGAGTCAGTTTGGGACTATGATCAAAGATTTAAGAATTTGATGGGTAGGTTGACATTCCAAATCCCTGATCAACAACACCAAGAATGGTTTATTGCAGGACTACTACCACACATTCATTGGTCGTTGATTCAATATAAGGTTGTGTCATAGCCTGAAGCTTTGGAGATTGCGCAAGTCCAAAAAAAATTAGTTTCCTTAATAATTCAATTAACAGAGATTACAAAAGGGAAGGAGAAGTGAGAACAAGTATGGTGTACCAAGTGTAGGGATAAAGGCCACCATAAGGATGAATTCCCACATTTGTGCAGTATTTGGTGACTGGAGCACCTAATCCATTACCAAGAGGTGGATAATGTGAAATATGTAAGAAATTGGGACATCATCCAAATGAGTGTCCATTACTACAAAAATACCAGAGTACGCCAAGGAACTTATTTTGTAACTTTTGCAAGTCAGTGGGGCATGAAGAGAAGGATTTTCACACATTCGATTTGATGAGAGAGTGCACTTCAGATTTGTATAGGATTCGGGAAGAGAATGTTGCAACAAAAGGAGTTGGTCCATACTATAAAAATCAAAGAGGCTTTAATCCAGGAAATCAAGGAGGATTTGGCAGGGTTCAAGGTAGAGGAAATTTTGGCAGAGGAGGTAGACGACCAATAATATGTTACAATTGTAATCAACTGGGAAATTTATCTTGTGACTGCCTGAATCCTTGTACAACCTGCACATATTGGAGAGCACTGGATCTTGTGATAGGAGGTTGTCCTCAACTACTTGCGAAGTGGCAAGAAAGAGGTAATCATAACCATAACCCAAATCAGAAGGTACATAAGATATTAGTCAAGAAACACAATGAATGACCTAAAATAACAGTTTTTATGTGTGGAGGAGCTAGAACAAGGGATGATGTGATGAATTGAGGGAAGCATGTTGAGCAATGGGTGAGGAAATCAATAGGACCTGTGTCAACATTTGACCCTCAACAAGAAAAGGAGATGCATCAGAGGGAAATAAAAGAGATATGAGGACCAGATTGGGTAGCATCAACATCATCTACACCTCTTGTCTATGATCATACTATACCAAAAAATACGCTTGAGAAGGTAAGTACTCTAAGAGTGATCTGGATTATTTTGAGAATGAAATGAAGGAAAAAATATAATAAGTAAATACATAGATATATTTCCAAAAACACAAAGATACAATAATATGGAATTTATATCAATGAGAGAAATGTACATAAACTATAAAAATACAGAGTGAATGAACTCACTAGAATGGTGGCAGCTTATCTATGAGAAGAGATGTGATGGCTACGCTCATTTGTAAGAATATTGTGTTTACAATGAGGCTCCAAAGGACTTTTTAACATAAAAATAAATAAAAACCCTAACCATGGAAGATGAAATGCCAAAATATTTGTGGGCCCTGATGGGGGTAGTTGATATGTCAACTTCTCGAGAAATAACCTTCTAGCAAATTTAACCACTTTTCCAAAGAATATGCATCGATATGACCTTCAAATACGGGAATATCAAAATTAATTTTTACCTTGAATGGTGCAACGTCTCCAAAACGACTGCTTGAAAAAGACGTGCTTGCTATTGTCGGTAATCATTGAAGGATTTGGGAAAAATTCTCCAACATCTCATTCCTCTGTTGCACGAGGGATTCTGTGAGTAAGAACTTGATGGTATATTTTTCTCCTTCGTCTCTATTTTCTTCCACCATGGGAGGCCACTTGGGCTGGTGAGAGCAATTTTCCTCAAGATAAACTAGCTTGAGACCCAACTCTCTATATCCTAACCTCTTCGGGGACATGCACTAAAAAACAACATAGAGTAGCTTGCTCTGATACCACTAATATGGATTATTTTGAGAACGAAATGAAGGAGAAAATACAATAAGTAAATACACATATGTATTTCCAAAAACATAGAGATACAGTAATATGCAATTTCTATTAATAAGAGAAATATACAAAAACAGTAAAAATACAGAGTGAATGAACTCGCTAGAATGGTGGAAGCTTATTTCTGAGAAGAGATGTGATGGGTACGCTCATTTGAAATAAAATGATGTTTACAATGAGGCTCAAAAGACCTTTTTAACATAAAGAAAATCCAAAACCCTAACCCCGGAAGATGAAATGCCAAAATATTTGTGGGCCCTGATGGGGGTAGTTGATACGTCAACTTCCTGAGGGTGTAACTTTTGCATACAATCTTCGTTTGGGGCATATGATATCCCATTGGAAATATACAATGGAGAGGAACACATTTTGATCAAGCCTAGGAAACAAACTATGCAATCTCTTGGGCCCCCAAATGTGAAAAAAAATGTCGTTTAGGGCCTCAAAATGACCGTGGAAGTTTGAGACCCAAAAAACTGTAGAAAAACTGCCAAGGTGGAAAACTCTATTTCGAGCTAGTGGAATAGGTGGGTGGCCATCAATATCTTCTTGTATCAAAGAGAATTTATGAGAAGTTATGTAGAATTGATGTAATATTAAACTGTGTTGAATGCATTATTTGAAATGATTGATCATTGTGCACAAGAAAGATAAATTATTG
Source organism: Picea engelmannii (assembly GCA_009831015.1). Classification (NCBI taxonomy): domain Eukaryota; kingdom Viridiplantae; phylum Streptophyta; class Pinopsida; order Pinales; family Pinaceae; genus Picea; species Picea engelmannii. The sequence continues at coordinate 174,838 of ML793657.1, read as the reverse complement.
CTGCATAAAGGGTAGTGAATCAGATACTGCGTAAAAAGAGGACCAATGGGGCGTTCATATTAAGTGCACAGATTGGGGAATATGATGTGGATAACATTATTTTATACTTGGGTTTTGATGTAAATGTGTTACCAAAGAAGACATGGTAAATGATGGGGAAACCCAAGTTAATTTGGTCTCATGTTCAGTTAAGGTTGACAAACCAACACAAAATAGTACCAATTGGTCGGTTGATAGGAGTACCTATAAATATAGATGGTGTGCACAGTGTAGCAGATTTTCAAGTCATTGAGACCGTGGATGATAGTGATCCATATCCATCACTAATGGGGTTAGAATGTTCCTTTTAAAATCAGGCGATCATTAATCTAAAGAGGAGGGAAATGATATTTGAGGTGGGAGACTTGAAGGTTAATGCACCATTAAATATGACAGAAGGAAAAATGTATATCAAACTAGTGAGAGGGAATGAAATTGAAAAATTGTATAATATGGCTACGCAGATGGATGACTATGTTAACCCCACTTCAGATGATGCACTAAGTTGGAGAAACATTATCTCGTGTGTCATATTCCAAGGAAGGTATGGAACATTGGTAGCATAGGATGCATGAAGTATCAACTAGATGATATGCATGCATAATTCAATCATTCGTTGGATTGGAACGAAGTTATGCGATCCACCCAAGTATGATGGATTGACTGATATAATCTCTTTTTTAAATGCATTCGAGTTGCAGGTGCCCGAACAAAAAAATATTGTTGGCACTAGATGTTGTCTTAAAGGCCACTCCATCGAGATGGTGGGTTGCACATAAGGAGAGAATGGAATATTTGTCATAGTGTAGAAGACTAATGCAAGTAGGATTTGGTATCAAAGTTGAGTATACTGCGCAGAAATATATAAGGGTAAGTGATCCAACAAATCATGTTGAGAAGTGCAGAGACATATGGTGGTCGACCCTGAAAAAGGAAAGGATGCACAGATTTATACATACATTGGACACAATTCCTAGGAACTGGTACTTGGAACTAGAAATGCACAGAGAAACAACAAATTGGGACCATTTAACTCAAAGGTTTAAGGTAAAAATTAATTTTGAAAATGAAACTCCATCAGTAGATGCAACTTTGCAGGTCATTAGAAACAATATTTTCTTAGAAGAAGGGACGATGGAGGTAGTACCCATGTGTAATGCGCATAGAGTTTCTATGATTGTTCATGAATTATTGGAATGTTATCATGTTGCTAAAAAAGAAAATTATGAGGAAGATCCAAGGAATATACAAGTACCTGAAACTGAGGGGGAACTCGTAGTGGAAGGACCAGATATTGAATTTGTTGTGTATGCACAACCAATAAAGACAGAGAAGGTAAATAATGGGACAAAGGAAAACCCAAAGTTGGCACATATAGGTGATTACTGGATTAATGAAACTGTGGAGAAGATTGCATATTTACTACACGAGTATCAAAATATATTCCAAACTACATTCTCAGAGATGAAGGGGATAATTGATGATTTAGGAGAAATTGATATCCCTTTGAAGCCAGATGCTAAGCGAGTGAGACATAGACCCTACAAGTTAAACCCAAAGTATAAAGAGTAGGTAAAAACAGAGATAGACTGAATGTTGGAAGTAAGAATCATTGAACCAGTCATGGAATCAGAATGGATAAGTCCAATGGTGGTAAAAGATAAAAAAATAGGGGGAATCAGGATTTGTGTAGACCTAAGGAAGATAAATGATGCATGTCTACATGATCCATTTCCAACACCTTTCACGGATGAAGTATTAGAGAATGTATGGGGGAAGGAGACCTATTCTTTCACAGATGGATTCTCAAGATATCACCAGATAAGAATTGTGCAAGAAGATAGACATAAGACTACCTTTTTGACCGAGTGGAGAAGTTATCAGTACACAGTGATGCCTTTTGGGTTGAAGAATGCACCTATAGTTTTTTCAAGAGTAGTTGTAACAACTTTTAAGGAATTTATTTATAAGTTCCTTGAAGTTTACGTAGATGATTGGATTGTATTTAGTCTATTGAAATATCACATAGAAGTACTCAGGTTAATGTTGGATATATGTAGACAATGTCATATTTCAGTGAATTTGAAGAAATGTATTTTATGTGTGCCTTTTGGAATTTTTTTGGGCCATGTGGTATGTAAGCATGGCTTACTAGTGGATCCAGCCAAGATTGCAGTGATTTTAGATTTACAACCAGCCACATCAATCAGACAGTTGAGAGAAACTATGGGTCATACAGGATACTATAAGAAATTCATTAATGGTTATGAGTAGATTACAACACCTATGTAGAAGTTGTTAAAGAAGGAAGCTAAGTTCCATTGGAATGAGGATTGTCAGAAAATCTTGGATACATTGAAGCATAAATTAGTGACTGTGTCAATTTTGATCTTCCCAGATTGGAAGAAGGAGTTCCATGTTCATGTGGATGCGTCATTCATAGCATTAGGAACAATATTGTATCAACTAGGGGAAGGATACATAGACCACCCAATTGCTTTTGCAAGAAGAAAGATGTAAATAACATTGGATTCACAATGGTATATGCACTGCAAAAGTTTATACATTATTTATTGGGTTCTAATTTTAAGATGTATATAAACCATTATGCACTAAGATACTTAGTGAACAATCCAGTGTTGGGGGGGAGAATATGCATGTGATTACTGATGTTTCGAGAATATGATTTTGAGGTTGTTGTGAACCCAGGGAAGTTGAATGCAGGACCATATCACTTATCACGCATACTATCAGGATAAGATACATGGAATATAAATGACAACTTGTCAAACACATGCTTATTTGCAGTTAAAATAGTGGACGACTACTTCACTGACAATGTGTATTTTTTAAGTACGGGAATGGCCCCGCCAGACATGACAGTGGCGCAAAAGAAACAATTAGTGGTTAAAGTAGTAGACAATCAGTTAATTTCATAGAAATCATACAAGTTAGGTGTCGATGGAATATTGAGACGATGTTTGTTAGAGAATTAAAAGCCAATGATACTCTCAAAAGCGCACAAAGGGACTGCATGAGGACATTATGCAGGTAAAGATACCACACAGAAGATTTCGTGTGTAGGGCTTTGGTGGCCCATAAATCATAAGGATGTTAAATAATATTGTCAGGCATGTGATGTTTTTCAAAGGGTGGGAAATCCATCCAGAAGGGATGATATGTATTTACACCCATAGATTACGTTGCAGGCATTTGATAAATGAGAAATAGATTTTGTTGGACTGATCAACCCATGAGTGAGAAGATAAAGAGCTAAGTATATGATCACTGCGATATAGTATTTGACCAAATGGGAAGAAGCAACACTAGTCATAGATTGCATCGCGAACACTGTTGTGAGGTTTCTATTTGCGAATGTAGTTAAACGATTTGGATGATCGCACATTTTATTCAATGATCAAGGGATACACTTCCTAAATCAAACAATTGCAGCATTGACTGAGAAATTTAAAATTCATCATCAGAAGAGTATGCCATATCACCATCATGCCAATGGGAAAGTAGAAGATTTTAATAAAATTTTGGAGAATACTCTGACAAAGATCTGCAATGTAGGAAGGGATGATTGGGATTTAAGGGGTTTTGCAGTATTATGGGCATACAGGACTACAAGTAAAGAGTTGTCAGGACATACACCTTTTCGGTTAGTCTATGGGAAAGAAGCAGTAATGTCAGTGGAGTTTATTTTGCCTAGCCTAGGTGTTGTATCGATTACTGATATTTCAAACTCTAACATAGTAGAGGAGAGATTGTCACATTTGGTACAGCTTGAGGAGGATCGATTTGTCCCAACATTCCATCATCAAGTTCAAAAGGAAAGAGAAAATGCATGACATGATAAACACATCAAACAAAAAAAGTTTTAAGTGGGGGACTTAGTATTACTATACCACAATAATTTTATGCCGCATCTAGGAAAGTTTCGAATGCATTGGTTGAGACCATATGTGATTAAGTAGGTGACAGAGGCAAGTGTTGCACAATTGGAAACACTGAATGGAGAAGTCCTGAGAGGAATGGTGAAAGGAAGTCAACTGAAACTTTATAGGAACAGTCGACCTACCATACACTATTCTGACCTGCAAAGAACCTTTGTATTATAGTAGGAAAAAGAAAAAGGAGAAAAATAAAAAAGAAGAAAAAAGGGGAAAAGAAAAAGAAAACTAAAGGAAAGACAGTAAGAAGTAAGGGAGATACAGGAACAACACCCGCGCAAAAAAAGTAAGTATTGCACATATAAAAGAAACAATGTAGAGACAGTTAGGTACCCATAGAAGCAATTCGTGAAACAAGACTGTAACAACCGTTAAAAGCATTAAAAGGGAGGAAATGACAGTTGAAGAGTGGTTAATGACAAGTCATAAAGACGATGTGTAGAAATAAATGGAAAAAGTTGTCGAGATCATGACAGAATGGCAGTACGAGGTACAAATATCACGACATATATGACAGTAAAGAAACATTAAATCAAGAATTCATCACACCATTGGTTGATTAGATAGTTAATTCAGGCGTGAAGTGACATGGACAATTGGCGAAGGGGCACAAAAGTTGTGAAGGGTTGGCAAGCATTGGTTATTGTCATTTAGAGTTGCATGCAAGTACGAGAGAGCCAAGAAACATAGTGCAGAGCTAAGAAAAACTCCAAAGCTGAAGTAGTTGATGTTGATAACCAGTTTACAAACATGGCACCTCCGAAAGGAATAACGCCCATACCAAAGAAATCCCAAGCAAGAGCGCAAAAAATAGAACCAGAGGTTGAGGAGACTCTGGGAGCATCATCCTTGGAGTCGAGGTTTCCTTGAGACTACATTCTTCCAAGGAAAGATGTTTCCCCACCAGTGACATTGCATAAGACTCCCTACTATAAATTGGTGATGCCTGACATCCTAGATGGTGTCATAGTGGTCGAAGACATGCTAGGGAGTGTGTCACAACTAAAATATGCAGACTATGATATCACAGACACGGTGAAATTCCATGAACTTTCATTGGACCACTACTTGGAACTGAGGACATACCCAACAATGAACCAGAGCATACATTTTCCAAAGGTATGAGCAAGAGGATTGGAGTGAGCAGGCATACCAAACCTATTCGACATCCCACATTTTGGTAGGAACAATGAGCTAAATGAATGTGTTAAGTTTCTCTTAACCTGTGTGCATGGAGGTTATTTGTGGATGGACATACCAATCTCTATAAATACATACCTTATTGCAAGGATCAAAGGCTTACCAACACAGGGACAAGATCCAAACTCATTGTTTGCAGAAAACAAAACCGATAGGACTCTGTTAGAGGAAATGAGGGAAAATTTTCACACAGTTAGAGGTGTGTGCGGGTTGGATGTGTCAAGCGTATGCGACCCAACAATAAGGCTTGCAACACAGGCATTGGTGGGCAAGTTACTAAGGAAATGTAGAAAATACCAAGTGTCATTTGAAGCGATAGTTGTAGTTGAGAAGTGTGTCGAAAGGGTCTAGATGAGTTGGGAGTCATACTTATTGAACCAATTCCTCATCGATTACATAGAAGCATAGAATAGAGGAATGAAATTCCATTATCCATGGATATTAATCTTGGTTGCATTGGCAACGTGGGAAGATTCAGAGGATACATAATTCTTTAGACTTAGAGGTAAGCCATGCTTGGTGGCCAAGTATAAAAAATTGTGTTACACACCTAATAAAACAAGATAGATCAACAATAAGGTGGAGTTCTTCCTACATAGAGAAACGATTTATAAATGCATCAAGGATACATCATGGATTTCACCACAATTGGTAGAGGAATACACCCTGATTGCGCAGTTCATAGCAGTTTGGATGAGGAAAGGGCTGAAAGGATATTGAAGGAGAAGAGTGAGTCTGAAGAAAGGGTCAAGAGAATATTGAAGGAAAAGGATGAGGTTGAGCGACAAGCAGAGAAAATACAATAGGACATCCATAAAATCTACAAGGATATTTCAGAAATTTCAATGGTGGTAGAAGCCAAACTTAAAGAACAAATCTCAAACATCAGGGAAGTCATTAAAGGATTTCTCACCAGGATCGAAGACTTGGAATCGGGTAGTACACTAGGGATACCACTGGAGGAAAACACAGAAAGAGAAAAAAACAATATGACTATAGTAGCAAGTATTAAGAGACTGGAGGAGGAATGAGCGAAGCTATGTGAGGAAAATGCGCAAATGTGGACAAACCTGATGGAGGATCTAGAGATGAAGGCTGTGGAAACTAGATTAACGGATGCACGAGAAAAGGCAGAGAAGGCTTCAGAGAACATAAGTACTCTACCACCAGTGGAGCGCATGATGGCCATACTAGAAAAAGGAAATCATACAATGAAATAAAAAATATAAGGGACCAACAAAAGATTCTCCAACAACGATTAGTACCACTAAAATACGAATCACTAAGGGTAATAGGGGAATTGGAAGCTTTGCAAGGAAAGGTAAATAAAGCAACAAACGATAGTGAGGATAAACTCAAAACCTTGACTACAGAGGTCGTAGAGGAGATTTTGGAACAAGAAGCAGAAGCCAAGAAAGAAGTCGTGAAAACAAAGGAAACCTCCCGAACGTTCATGGAAGCATGAAGCGGCGTGACACAACAGGCCTAAGTGGCTTGAGATGAGCCACAGGTGAGTGTTGGGGGTCTGTTGGACATGTAGTTTGAAGAAAAAAGAATGAGGGCGCACATAAAAGCAGGAAGGAAAATAGTTAGGCATGTAAACGCATGTAGACATGCAAAAGTAGGAAGAACAAAAATCAGGAATGTAAAATCACCATGTAGGCGAAAAGATAGGAAAAGCATGCCCAAACAATGAGTTGTCATAGGGTTTTGGGGATAAGGGAATAGGGTTTTTAGCCCCAAATTCTATGTATAAATATGTAATGGGTTGGGAAGAATGGGGTTCGCTAAGAGAATGAGATAATAGGTTGTTTCTATTGAGATAATAGACTGAGAATGAGAGAGATTCTGTGTCTGAAGGTTTAGGAAGATTTTGCAAAGAGAGGCTTGCACTGCAGAGTGATTAGGAAAGATAGAGAAGTACATCATGATGTATCTATTGTAATCGTAGTGCACGAGCCTGAGATGATTGTACAAAGAATAACAAAGAAGCTAGTCGTTGTGGATGTAGCCCAAGATTTGGGTGAACCACATTAAATAATGTGTCTAAATGTATTTTTATGTGATTGTCCATGAATGTTCTATTTATGCATAACTAGATCTAGATCTGTGTAGTAGATGATTGATGCACAGTAAAGATGAATGTTCCAGTGAAAAGTTTATGTTGTAATCTGTGTCACAGTGATGTTACATAGTTAAATTTTACTAATTAATCAAGGGAAAAGGGACAAATAATATGTCACAAAATGTAGATAAGTAGGAATGAACATGCTAATGGCCTCACATCCCCTCATCCCTGCAGAAACTTGGTTCCTGTAGCCCCAATAGATGCCTTGGGCGAGACTTCACTTGCATGTAGGTGATGTTGAAAGGGTCGGTGTCTACAGGTTTTGTTGGTTATATAACTTGAACCTAGGGTCTTACAACTGCACACCAACAACCATTTTGTGGTAGCTTCGGTTAGGGATATCTGGAAAAGACGCAACCTTGTACTATCATACATTAATGAGTTGGATGAGCACCATAAGTAGTATGTCATGATGTGTGTGGAGGGGTCCTCTCCCTTCTTTTCATCGAACTTTGGGATATCGGATGGTAGCTTGGAAGGCATTTCCATCCATGAGGAGTTATGGGATATAGGGTCATTTTTCAATCATGAAAAATCGGTTAAGTCTAACATTGCAAGGAAGGGAAATGAAGTATGATAAAATAAATATCGAGAGGGAGGTGAAGTCTCTATTTTCCCAGATGGACCTTGTGGTCCCCTTATATTTGTACTACTAGAGGGTCAAGGAGCTCTCGAAGAGTGAGTGCCCCCAGGAATGGTGGAACTTATAGGATCATGACAATTCCTAGAACCAAAAATGCCCTTAAGGGTAAATGTGGACCCTATATAAAAAACATTCCCAAAAATAGTCCTAAATAAGAAACCCCCAGGACTAGATGTGTTAGCAAAAGGAAATCCACCCCATTATGAAAATATGCCCCCAAGGGATGTGCCCCTAGGGAAGGGTTTTCTAATCCAAGGAAATTCGAAACATCCTAACGTACTACTGGCCCCAATCTAACTAGGGACAACCCCAAAACCACTAGGAATGTTCAAACCAAAAGGTACACCCATACCTAATGATGTCGGGCCTCTCATAGGAATGGCGGAGGTGAACATATTTCAATGCCCACCGGAAAATGATCTATAAGTGGGCATTGAAATGGATGGAATGGGCATAGGAATGCTAGGTAAACTAACAGATGGAAAGGATGACACATTCAACGTCCCCTAGATTGAGGTACCTGCAGAAAAATGTATGGATGGTGTAGGTCTAATGGTGCTAAGGGATGGTAATGTGGACATCGTAGGGATGCCCCTAGGGGATTTCCCCCATTCTCACTTGAATATGGGCTCGATGGCTCAGCCACATTGGTTGAAACACTCAATATTGAGATGGTGGGAGGATGGTTAAACAAAGAAAAAGGCTCACTAAAAATTTCCCTTACTTCGACAAAACCAGTCTCATCAAAACAATCATAATACCCTTTGAATTATTTGTCACCTACCTCGCACCACTTTAGAGGCGGTTGCACCTCTGTGATTGACTCAAGTCCTCGTAGTCGACGGGACCGACATGATGATTTAGCCACGGTGAATGTAATGTATGAAACTTTAAACACAATTCAACATAAGGTCGACCTAGAATCGGGCTAAAAGATCACACCCCTAATCAATCTAGGACAACAACAAGAAACCCAATTGGCTCAAGGGCCTTTCGAAAACCAACCCTATGGGGGAGATGAAGTCCCTACAAGATTGTCTAGAGAAGGTATGAGGAGTAGTTACGATGATCTCTACGAAATAACCATGACCGGTCAAATCACCCTTTATTAAGGAAGGAACCCTCCGTACAAACTAATACCATGAACGAACATCTTCCCCAGGTACTATAGGCATGTCCCACCTACAGTCACCTCTGTGGCTACCTAGGAAAGGTCACTAAGGATACCACCTCACAATTAATGATCGAATGAATAGTCATAGGTATGACCACATGTAAGGGTAGGGTAACTAAGCCCAAAGCTTTGAAGGATAAACACCAATGAAACCCACATATGCATAGCAATTGAAGCGGTACCACAAACACCAAAACAAGCAGAGAGGGGTAATCTCCCTACTTTCCTCGATGCAACCTCGTGCTTAACTCCTCTATTAGAGGAGACTCCCGACACATTGGTTGCAAGAATGGATTTATCACTCTTTAATGACTCCTAAGTTTTGTTTTTGTGGCCTTGGAGAGTTTACTCTCCAATCCTATTCCAAGGCCCTAATCCTATCTATTGTTGGTTCACTATGAAAGAAAAGTGTCTAATAAATTTTAGATTATGCATTTTTTTATGGTTGTTGCTTAAGTCAAAAGGAAGTGGATGAAACTTTTGGTGATGTTATGACTCTTGACCCAACCAAGCAAATGAAAAGATGGTAATGCAATTTTTTTGATTCAAAGAAATCTAGCTACAAGAGGGAAAAACAATTTTCCTTTTTCTTGGAAAATTTTGTAAATTTCTTTTTTTCAGATCTGAAACTTCTTCAATAATTTGAAACCAAAAAATGAAGAACCAATGCACTCTTTTCACTAATTCTTCAAAAACAGTCAAGAAAGCAACATTGTTTTGTCTTTTTTTGTTATTTTTCCAATTGTAATGCAAAAAGATTCTTGATCTAAGAAAGAATATGAATGCAAAAGGAAAAATGACAACAACAAGAAGCAAAGGGGTTGTAGGAAATTGGAAATGATGCTAGATCATCCCACTCCAATGTATCTACCAAGATCACACCCAAAACTCACCTAGGAGGATAGATCTAGTAATGAACAATAATTACAAAAGGACAACCAATGCAATCAGTATCAAACACTACCATATATATTCATATATGTTGGGTTCTTTTCCCAACTTCACTGAATCTCTCAGATAAAAATAAATAAATAAAAAAAAATCTATCCAAGAAATGAAAATAGTCCACACAAATGCACTCAAAACACCTCTTGAAAGCAAATCATGAGAAAAAATAGCTCAAATAAAGGTAAATCACTATCATAACAAACAACTCAAAGAATTTAAGGATCAAAAGAACCAATCCAATTTCAAAAGCCGGGGTATTTCTATAATTCTACATTTTTCATAGATCGTCACAAGACACATGCTAGTCAACTAGCGATGATCATCACGTGACTAATTTACTGCAACCCGCAATGATGCAAATAAATTTTATTTTTTAGGAAAGGATGGATTTGTTCCAGGTCTGTTAGATCTATTCCAGATCTATCAGATTTGATAGATCTAGACTCTGGAGGAGTCTATGGAATAAAAAAAAAAATCACAAACAAGCAAAGGAAAGGATTGGAAAAGACATTGAAACTAGAGAACATTCTTCCCCAATGGAATCATCAGTTCTATTATGGGAAAAATCTCACATGGATATCATTGAGTAAATAGTAAGATCTCCCTAGGATATGTCTATTGATCCTAGACAAAAATAAGTTTAATTTTCTAAGGTCTTTTTATATCTAAGAAAATATTTTCCTTTTCAACCAAGAAGGAGGTGAAACATAACTTAGGTTGGCAGTTTTCCTCACATGTATCGGCTGTTGGAACTCCTGAATTTCAGCTCCAGCTTCTGCAACCTGCTCCTTGCCCACAAAAATCCAAGCAACCATATATCCACTATCCTTCTAGTGTTAGGAAAATCCAATATACTAGATCCACTTTGATCTATCACTTATAAGATGAGATCCAAACCATTCATGAATCAAACACAAATAATATGGAGGAAAACTAATGATCTATTAATAATCATGAAGAAATTACATCAATATTGCATACCTTTGATGAGGATGAAATTTTCCTTTGGCTCATTGTTCCTTTCTTCTCCTCAACTTCTTGATCAGGCTAGGCACTCTTATTTCTAGTTGTCGTGAATAAGAAAATCTCCTCTACAAATGGAAAACACAACATTACTAATTATTCCTCCTTATATTTATCAATACTTTCTTTTTTTATATAAAACCTTGGAAGAGGCTTGGGAGAGCTTCTAGATCTTCTATAGACCACTAAAGACTCTAATGTTTTGAGTTCCTAGGATCATACCACAAAGATATAATCCATCCCTCGCATATCTCTTCGTAACTCCACGAATCTAGAAGATTTGACAATTCATTGCTCATTGTACCACTTCTTATGTGCGATGATCATCGCGTGTTGTACCCTTTTAGAGCCGCGATGACCTCCAAAAAGGGCCCAAATCTCAAGCAATACATTTATTTTGGCTTTCATCTTCTTCTGAACTCCCTTCTATCCCGTAGGGTGTAAATTAAGGTTATAACACACTAGGGCATGCATTTTACTCTGAGGTTGATTTGCATTCAAATTTACATGAAATCCCAAATATAGATGCATGAAAGCAACCTCTCATGTTCTTCAATTGTACTTTAAATGACATATGCAAATTTAATTTATATCTAACTCCATATTACAACCTTTACAACAATTTTTGAGCTAGAGGGAAGCTTGGGCGTGCATTCTAATGTTCTCACTTATTGTAGGTTCGACCTTGCAAATTACAAAGTCTTTTTGCACAAAAGAGTTTTTTATGACTGAACATGAAAAACTGACCTTGGTTTCTCTCATAACCAACCATCCTCTGATTCATCAAATTTAGTGAATCTTTGTGCATAGAAAACATCTTGTTTGGAGTGTAAATGCACTACTGATTGTAAAAACATGTTATAAATATTGGAATGATCAATTTACAAGTTAAATCCTAAATTATGGAGCCATATCCAACTTTGGATGTGCAGTTTAATATAACTAACTTTAACAATTTGGCCCTTTGATTTTACAATGCAATTCTTAGCCTCTATGCACACCAGGTAGGTTTATGTATGAAAAATCCAATAGAAGTTTATAGACAAGTGTAAAATCACAAACTATAGATTATGCAAGTTGAACCACTAAATTTGGCTCAAAATTGAGACTAGGGCATGCATTTGAGGATAAGGAAGTTTTGCATTCAAATTTACATGAAATCCCAATTCTAGGTGCATGAAAGAAACCTCTCGTGTTCTTCAATTGAACTTTAGATGCATGGGTAAATTTAAAATTTATGTAAATCCATCTTCAAACTTATAAAACAAATTTTGGAGCTACAAGGAAGCTTGGGTGTGCATTTTCATTTAGTCACATAGTACAATTTATACCTTGAAAATTACAAAGAAAACTTTTCTTTGTTTGCACAACCACCCTTTTTAAACTTGAAATTGAAAAATAAACAACGAGAATAGGTCTACTATTATAAATCACATCCCCAACAACTTGCACAACTCAAATTTAAGGTATAATACAACATTGGGTTACTTTTTACAAACAATTTGTGCATTTTGATGGTTTTACTATGTATCTCTTGCCTATTTTTTCATGAAAGAGTCTTTTATGACTCTTAATGCAAAATTGACCTTCATTTCTCTCCTAACCTACCATCCTTTAATTCATCAAAATTTCATGAATCTTTGTACATAAAAATCATTATTTTTGGAGTGTAAATCTACTACTAATTGTACAAACAGGTTATATATATTGTAATCATCAATTTACAATTTAAATCCTAAATTATGGAGCCATATCCAACTTTGGACCTACAGTTTACTATAGCCAACTTTAACATTTTGTCCCTTTGGTTTTACAATGCAATTTTTAGCCTTTATGCACACCAGGTAGGTTTATGTCTAAAAATCCCAATAAAAGTTTATAGACATGTGTAAAATCACAAACTACAACTTATGGAAGTTGAACCACTAAATTTGTCTCAAAATTGAGACTAGGACATGGATTTGACATTGAGGTGGTTTTGCATTCAAATTTACACAAAATCCCAATTCTAGGTGCATCAAAGCAACCTCTCATTTTTCTTCAATTGAACTTTAGATGCATAGGTAAATTTACCATTTATGTAACTCAATCTTAAAACTTATAAAACAATTTTTGGAGTTGTAAGGAAGCTTGGTCGTGCATTTTCATTTAGTCATATAGTACAATGTATACCTTGCAAATTACAAGGAAAACTTTGCCTCTTTTGCACAACCACCTTTTTTAAACATGAATTTGCAAAATAAACATGAACATGTCTACTATGATAAACCACATCCGCATCAACTTGCACAACTTAAATCTAAGGTATAATACAAAATTGGGATACTTTTTATAAACATTTGTGCATTTCGATGGTTTTAGTATGCATCTCTTGCCTATTTTTGCACAGGAGAGCCTTTTATGACTCTTAATGCAAAACTAACCTTGGTTTCTCTCCTAACCCACCATCCTCTGATTCATCAAAATTTCATGAATCTTTGTGCATATAAATCATCCTTTTTGGAGTGTAAATGCACTACTAATTGTGCAAATAGGTTATACATATTGTAATAATCAATTTACAACTTAAATCCTAAATTATGGAGCCTCAACCAACTTTGGGTGTGCAGTTTAATATAGCCAACTTTAAGAATTTGGCCCTTTGCTTTTACAATGCAATTTTTAGCCTTTATGCACATCAGGTAGGTCTCAGTTTGAAATTTTCAATATAATGTTATAGACATGTAAAATCACAAACTACAGTGTATGCAAGTTGAACTACTAAATTTGGCTCAAATATAAGACTAGGGCGTGCATTTGAGGTTCAGGCAATTTTCCCTTCAAATTTACATGAAATCCCAATTTTAGGTGCATCAAAACAACCTCTCGTGTTCTTCAATTGAACTTTAGATGCATAGATAAATTTACCATTTATGTAAATCCATCTTAAAACTTATGAAACAAATTTTGGAGCTACAAGGAAGATTGAGCATGCATTTTCATTTAGTCACATAGTACAATTTATACCTTGCAAATTACAAGGAAAACTTTGCCTCTTTTGCACAACCACCCTTTATAAACTTGAAATTACAAAATAAACAACATGAACATTTCTACTATAATAAACCGCATCCCTAGCAACTTGCACAACTCAAATCTAAGGTATAATACAACATTGGGTAACTTTTTACAAATAGTTTGTTCATTTTGATGGTTTCACTGTGTATCTCTTGCCTATTTTTGCATAGAAGAGTATTTTATGACTCTTAATGCAAAACTGACCTTGGTTTCTCTCATAACCTACCATCCCCTTATTCATCAAAATTCCATGAATCTTTGTGCATAGAAATGCTCATTTTTGGAGTGTAAAGGCACTACTAATTGTACAAACATGTTATAAATATTGGAATGATCAATTTACAACTTAAATGATAAATTATTGATCCTTAGCCAACTTTGGGCGTGCAATTTAATATAGCCAACTTTAACAATTTGGTCGTTTGGTTTTACAATGCAATTTTTATCCTTTATGCACATCGGGTAGGTTTATGTCTGAAAATGTCAATATAAGTTTATAGACATGTGTAAAATCACAAACTACAACTTATGCAAGATGAACCGCTAAATTTGGCTCAAAATTGAGACTAGGACATGCATTTGAGGCTGAGGCAGTTTTCCCTTCAAATTTACATGAAATCCCAATTCTAGGTGCATGGAAGCAACCTCTCATGTCCTTCAATTGAACTTTAGATGCATAGGTAAATTTAAAATTTATGTAACTCCATCGTAAAACTTATAAAACAAATTTTGGAGCTATAGGGAAGCTTGGGTGTGCATTTTCATTTAATCACTTAATACATTTTATACCTTGCAAATTACAAGGAAAACTTTGTTTCTTTTGCACAACCACCATTTTTAAACTTTCAATTGAAAAATAAACAACATGAACATGTCTACTATGATAAACCAGATCCCTGACAACTTGCACAACTCAAATCTAAGGTATAATACAACATTGGGTTACTTGTTAGTAACCATTTTTGCATTTCAAGGATTTTACTATGCATTTTTTGCCTATTTTTGCACAGAAGAACCTTTCATGATTGAAAATGAAAAATTGACCTTGGTTTCTCTCATAATCCACCATCCACTAATTCATCAAAATGTTGTAAATCTTTATGCACGGGAATCATCCTTTTTGGAGTGTAAATGAACTAATAATTGTAGTAACAGGTATAAATATCGGAATGATCAATTTACAACTTAAATCCTAAATTATTGATCCTTATCCAACTTTGGGCATGCAGATTAATATAGCCAACTTAAAAAAATTGTCCCTTTGGTTTTATAATGCAATTTTTATCCTTTATGTACACTAGGTAGGTTTGTGTCTGAAAATGTCGATATAAGTTTATATACATGTGTAAAATCACAAAATATAGCTCATGCAATATGAACCACTAAATTTGGCTCAAAATTGACACTAGGGCATGCATTTGAGGCTAAGACAATTTTCCCTTCAAATTTACATGAAATCTCAATTCTAGGTGCATGAAAGCAACCTCTCTTGTTCTTCAATTGAACTTTAGATGCATAGATAAATTTACCATTTATGTAACTCCATCTTAAAACTTTTAAAACAATTTTTGGAGCTACAGGGAAGCTTGGGTGCGCATTTTAATTTTTTCACTTAGTACAATGTAGACCATGCAAATTACAAGACAAACTTTGCCTCTTTTGCACAACCACACTCTTTAAACTTGCAATTTCAAAATTAACAACGTGAACATGTCTACTATGATAAACCACACCCCTAACAACTTGCACAACTCAAATCTAAGGTATAATACAACCTTGGGTTACTTTTTACGAACATGTTTTGCATTATGATGGTTTTACTAGGCATCTCTTACCTATTTTTCCACAGAAGAGTCTTTTATGACTCTTAATGAAAAAATGGCCTTGGTGTTGACAATTAAAATCGCAACGATGAATTATGCCCGCAAATGATTGCTAAGATCTATTATTTATTTATGATAATAATAATTAAGTAGTATATGGGACCCCCTTGTAGACTAGATGCACAAAGATAGATGTGTTACACTTATGTGTTGTTGTTGTTATGATGTTTCCTATACAGTCCTATACAGTTGATGATGCAGTCTTGGTTTCATTTGATATGACAACATGGTTGGTTGATGCGTTGTTTCTAAATGTTGTTAATGATTCACTCTCAATACAAGGCAATGCTACATATATGAGGATTATGTTATGTTACAAGTGTTATGTTATGTTATAACATTGATTAAAAACAATCTTATACATGATTTTATGCAAAGAGATAATATGATTATATGGGAGCTTGATCAAAACAAAAGGAAAAACTATGGATAAGTCACAAGGCTATGGAAAAAGGATTACATATAAACCTTGAATGTATATATAATTGTTACAAAGTGATGGACCTAGTTGTTATACTATGCGCTTGGTTAAAGGTTGATATGGGAAGCACATATGGTAATGTTAGCATATGGTTATTATTTTGATATGTTTCGGGTGGCGCACTATGCAATGGATATGGCATCAGATCTTTACAATGGATATGGAATTGAATTTATGAAATGGTTATTGTATTGGACATAATGGTTAATGTTGTGTTAATGGATGGCTACTACGTAGAATTGAATAGGGCCAGGTGAGGAAGCGACATGCATTTACTGCATGTCGCTCCAACCACCCTTGAGCCCATCACCCTAGCCATAGTTTCATTTTTCTCTGTTGGTTGTGGAAGCTCCACGATTTAAGGTTATGGAAGGGGAAAACTCAAACCAACTCTTCATTGAAGCAATTTTTCACAGGATGAGCTTCTTCAGCAGAGGCAGTCATGGCAGAAACAATAGGGGAAGAGGTAACCGAAACAGAGGGCCTAGATTCTCAATACATTTCGATGTCAATCCTCAGAAGTTGAACCATATTTTTCAAGTTGGGTTTTTCAATTGGATTGGGCAAGGGATAGTTCATCCTAGACAAGAGAGGCCTCCCTTCCAGTCCCAAAATGTTCCTGGTATCCCTGTGCCTCCCCATATAACTTTGCAACCTGAAGTTCCCAAGAATGATGGATGGCAGGAGATTGTTCGCCCAAAAGTCTCCCACCATCGTGGTTGGCCAAACTTGTCATTACCTCCTCCTCCTCCTCCTCCACCTGTAAACCCAAATGCTCAAATTTCCCCTGCACACTCACTTATGTAGTCCTCCCATGCAAGCAAACGACTCAAAACCGAGGCTCACCATGTGCATGACAAATGTAAAGTTGTTGCTTCTCCCTCCTCTCCTTCAATTGACTCAACCAAGTCAATGTCCTCCTGTATGCACTTGATGGATGACTGCTCTCATGTCATTAGTGAGATCAAGCCTCAAGCTTCCACCCAACCTAAGGCTATTTCTGGGAAGTTCAAAGAAGACCTCATCGACAAAGGAAGAATTTCCTCTCAAAGTGGAAAATATGGATTTTGATTTATGTGTTTATAATTGATTTATTGAGGACAATGGACTGCAGAAAGTTTTGGACAACAAACTATTTTTTGGGATATTGTGGATATTTACATGTTTTGGATATAATTTGAAATATTTCTGATATTTAAATTTCAAATTGTGGAAATAAATATGGGAACCACAAGGAGGCATGTGTTTAATTGGTTGTCTAATTATGTTTATTTTGTTAAGAAATAAAAGGGAGTCACAAGGGGTCCCACCTACTTAGTTATTATTTAATAAAAACACCCTTAATTATTATTATTATTATTTCTTCCCCTAAACTAAAATTAGTTAAGTTTTAGTTAACTTAACTAAATGAGGTAGTTGAACTACTTCAACTAATTTGGAATGTATAAAAGCCACATGAAAAGGAAGAAAAAGAGGAGAATAGAAAGAGAAAGCATACTAAGGTTTTCTCTGGAGTTTTATTGAGATAGTTCAATTTTCATTCATTCTTCAATTTATTAAAGGCCTAATTCTCTTTTTGACAGCAGGGTCCTATTGTAGACAACAAGGTTCAAAGTTGAACCATATCATTCAAATGCTTATTTTCATAGGTGTTCATATATCTTTGATAGTCTGTGTAGACTTGTTTGTTTATGAATTGAGTTTCATGACTGATAAAGGATATTGTGCAGACTCAAGTGGGAAACAGTCTGTGGCAAGTTGATCCATATTTTAAAGTTCAGTTTTTACTTCTTGTCAGAGTCCTTTTGTATGGTTTTCATCGGGGATATCTAAGTTTGACCTTGGTCCATGCCCTCACGAGGATTTTTGTAAGAGAATGATACTTTTGATTTCTTGGAATGAAATAAAGTGATTTCTGTTCTGTCTCATCTGTGTTAATATGTGACATGATTATTTTTTATTTTGATCTCCACATTTACTTTCTGCAATCTGTATATGTTCAGAAAATTATATAAAAATATTTGTATTTAAAAAATCAGCCTAAGCCCTTGTAATTAATACTTGTGGATTGGGAAATACATTTGAGGCTATAAACATAGGGTAATATTCTAGACTATCTTGCCTTAGCCAAGAAATATCCGAAAATGCTTGAGTAAGATAAATTCATATATTTTCCTCAACATTTATTTAGCGACCATAATGGGTAGATATTCCATGTCTCTTTGGTTGATTGTATGCTTGATTATCATTGAATATATTTATATTGCTACTTTTGATTCTTTGAATGTTTCTTTTCTTCATGATTATACCTGTTGCAAGGCAGCCCAATATTGAGCCTGGTCTTAAAGATCATACCAACATTGCTTTAAACTTGTTTAATACCATCTTAGAAACTGCTAATACCTGGGTTGAGCTTGAACATTCATGGGAAGTGATTGAACAAGACATAAGTGTCCGAGAATGTTGGGAAGCTAGGCAAATACAGCCTAGGAATCAGCGATAGCTTTTATTTTTCCTACAGTTTTTATTTTCTTTTCATGTCGTTAAACCCTCGCATCTCTAGGAAGAGAAGAGATTTATCACTTGAGATCAACCCTATTGCTGAAATAGGAAGAAGAAACATTGTTTTGTCAGTCCAACAAAGTTCTCTAAGGATAACTTTGTCTGATTCAGCCAATTCATATTTTTCTACCTTATCTATCGTTCACAAGATGACATCTAGTGGTGGCTCTGGTGGAACTCGAGGTTCTTCTTCATCTCAACCTTCATCATTGTCAGTGATTGGTAGATTTTATAGTCATCAAGAACCTATCCAATATACTACTAAACCCGCCAAAGTCATACAAAAAGTATGGGCTTTTTTAGTTTGAAGAAGATGCTACAACTACTTTGTGGCATGCTTCCTCCCCTCTTAACCTAGCACATGTTACTCGTCCACTTCCTAAATTCAAAGAGAATATCCCTAGTTTTTCAGAGAATAACATGGTCACTACGAATGAACATTTGGTGGCATTTTCTAATGCATGTCACAACATAGGAGCCAATGACAATGACACTTGTATGCACTTACTTGTTAATTCCCTTGAAGGGAAGGCAACGGTCGATTTCTTTGATCTTCCTCCCAATATTATTTCCACTTGGGAGAATTTAGTCTATTGGTTCAAGTCTACCTATGGACATTCCAAAATCCAAGTCGAGCAGTTATGGAAGTACAATAAGATTGCTTATAAAGACGGTGAAACTATCAAGTCTTTCAACTTGTGTTTCACGAAATTATATTTCCAAATTCCTGAACTCATTCTCCCTCATGACCAAGTCACTTTTATGCATTACTATAATTCTCTACCTTCCCCCTACCATCAGAGGCTTGAGGAAAAACCCATTGATAACCTTGGTTCCTCTTTGCATACTTGTTTAGAGTATGAAGAACAGCTAGAAAGAACAGGTCTTCCTAAGGGAGACTCAGTTAATTAGACAAACATGTCCTCCCTCTTACAGCTTGTACAAGACATGAATAATCAAATGATAGCATATGAGCAGAAAGGAAATGTCTCTTCACTTACCCCTGGGGCCTCATCTTCTTCTTCACGACCCTTTAAGAATCCTAATGAAAATAACTTTCAACGTAAAGCCATCATGCCTCGTAGTTGGTGTAACTTTTGTGAAGAACACCACAAGGAAAGTATGTGTGAGGTAAAGAAGAGTGCCAGAGATAAAATATTTGGTAAAAGTCTTGAAACTACTATTGTTGTTCTAGATTTTGCAGAGCCAGAGGATGTTATGATCATAAATACTAGGAATAAATCATATGCTCTGAAAGGTAAATATAATCCTCCTCACACTTCTTCTAGCCCAAGCTCATCTTCACCAGCTGCTATGGTTCGAGTTTATAAATATCTTGACAGTCAAGGAACTACTTCCCCTCTTCCCTCTTCCAAATACAACATTCTCAATCTATTGGATAATATTAAAGCTTATGCTACCCTCCTAGACATGGTTTTCGTCCCTGAGCAACAAAAGCATCTGCAAAATTTCATGGAAGGAAAAGCTTCCATTGTAGACAACCTATCTGAAGAGGTATATGAAGAGGATTCAACTGTAAATAAAGTAGGTGTACATAATTTTAGACACCCTGTAAAAAAAAAAACTGTTTTTTATTTCTGTAAAGATTATGGACAAAATAGTCCATTGTTGTCTCATTGACGTCGGTTCGGGTCCAAGTGTAATGTCGAATATTATTATGGAAGAGATAGGCTTGTATTGTACAAATGAAAATGCTAGAAGCATGCTCTCTTATAACAGTTTACAACAATCGACCATAAGTGAAATCAAGGATGCGACCTTGGTTTTGTGCATGCATCCTGAAATAAGGACAACCCTTAATATTCAGGTAATCGATATGCCAGCGAGTAATTACTCGATCATCTTAGGAAGAGATTGGAAATAATTGACGGGTGGATATATCTCACTCGACGGGACACACTTATCCATTCCTCTCAATGGGAAAAACATTATAGTCCTAAGGGAGGGAAGAATATCACCTTATATAGAAAGCATTCCACAACCTAATGTAAATTATATAGAGGAGGAGATAGGAGTGTATTCCATCTTTGTAGATGAGGATAACACTACCTTGGAACAAATAGACATAGAGGATGGGATGTGGCATATGCACTTTGATGTTTCATGCTCCAATGAAGGAAACAAAGATGGTATTATCTTGTACTCTCTTGTGGGTAAAATTCACAACTTTTTCTATAGGTTAGAGTTTTCTTGCACTAACAATGTCACCGAATTTGAAGCGGTATTGCTAGGCATTTAAAATGCCTATAATTTAGGTTGTGGTCACCTTACAGTTTTTAGGGATTCCAAACTTGTTGTAAACCTTGTATGTAAGATATATTCTCCTAGCAAAAAGTTAATGAAACGTTACACTGAAACTGTTTGGGAATTTATCTCGAACTTGATATCTTTCAACATCACTCATGTTAAAAGGGAATTGAACTCAATGGTTGACAGGTTAGTTGTTTTTGAAGCCTCTCCTACTCGACAACTTCTTCCACAAAGACCTGATTGCACCTTTCAATCTTTGTATTGTCCAAATATCCTTGATAATGTAGAGTCATGGAAGGTCTTCCTTAGTGATGAGAGAATCTATGCTTTCATTCAAAATGAACCTTATAAGCCTAAGGAAATTATATCAATGTAAAATAACAAAATTCCGAAGGCCTTGAATCCTCTAGAAAGTTCATTTTCATTGAGTGATGTAGGAAACAAAGAAAAAAATAAAGAAGAGGAGTAAAAAAGGAAAGTGGGTGAAAAAATTTCCTTGAACATTGGGACACCTGAGTGTCCAAATAATGTTAAAATAGGTGCCCAATGTTCTGATGAAGAAAAATTGAAGTTCACTGAGTTGTTTGGTGCATTTCAATATGTTTTTGCTTGGTCTTATGAGGATCTTCATGGTTTTGATCCTACTCTTATACACCATTCCATTCCTATCAATGAGGGAATAAAACCGATTAGGAAAAAACAAAGACCCATTAAGCCTGCATTGGAAGCAACTATTCGAAAGGAGTTGGAAAAACTCTTGAAGGCTGGGATAATTTTCCTTGTTAAGTATTCTGAGTGGGTTTCTAATTTGGTTCTCGTTCGGAAATAAATTGGTCAGATTAGATTATGAGTTGATTTTCTCTCATTGAATAGAGCCAGTATAAAATACCATTTTCCTCTCCCTAATATGGAAATGATTTTGCAACAAGTTGCAGGGTCACAGATAATGTCCTTACTTGACAATTTTTTTGGTTACAATCAGATCAAGGTAAAAAGTACAGATAAATATAAAACCACTTTTATTACACATTGGGGAACTTTCCCTTACGAACATATGACTTTTGGCTTATCTAATGTAGGTGCCACTTTCCAAAGAGCTATGCAAATAGATTTTGGCGATTTGATCGGAAAAATTATTCAAATTTATCTTGATGACTTAACTGTGTATTCTAAAAACCGATCAGATCATTTCCATCATCTTAGAAATATTCTCATATCATGCGGGAAATTTGGAATTTCTTTAAATCCTTCTAAGTCCATTTTTGGCATTACCAAGGGCAAGCTCCTTGGGCACATTGTCTCTGATTCAAGAATAAGCATAGATCCTGAAAGGATTGTTTCTATCCTAAATCTTCCTGCTCCTACTTCCAAAAAGGAGGGTCAAGATTTTATGGGTGTTATCAACTTTATTTGTAGGTTTGTTCCTGATTTTGTTGTAATGGTCAAGCCAATTCAAAATATTCTTAAGCAAGATCTCTCCTTTTCTTGGATGGATGACGTCAAAAATGTTTTCGTAGGGATCAAGAAGAAATTTAGTTCCACACCGGTTTTGGCGAAGCTGGATTTTGAGAAAGAATTTATGATATATACTAATGCCACAGAGGAAGTAGTTTCTGCTATCCTCATGCAATGTGATGACCAAGTTAATTAAAAAACAGTGGCTTATATGAGTCAAAGCTTGTCAAATGATAAGTTTAAATATTCTTATATTGAAAAGCATGCTTTCACTCTTGTAAAGATGTTGAAAAGTTTCACCACTTCATCTTAGGTAAGCACACGCTGGTAAAAGTCCCTTTACCTGCTGTCAAGTTTTTACTCTCATAGACTTATCTTTCAGGGAACCTTTCACACTGGCTTTCCAACATCTAGGAGCATGATCTAACCATCGTGACTTCTAAAAATATCAAGGGATGTGACTTAGCCCTTCACTTAGCTCAACATACTGAAGCAAGTGAATAAATTGATGAACAAGATAGTTCTCTATCAACACTGTTTTACATTAAAAATCAAATCCTTCTGGTGGATTGAACATCCTTGGTGTACGGATTTGGTTTATTACTTGAAAAATCAAATATGTCCAGATAACTTAGATACCCATCAAAGAAGAAGGCTTTGCCTCGAATCTTCTATATACATCATGTTTGGGCTTCAAAACGTTATACAAATATCACTCATTACCATACATTTTTCACCTATGCTTCCATTATATCACTCATTATTCACCACCATGTCACTTCATTTTCCCTATTGTTCACCATTAATGGGTCTCATTTATATTTTCGAAATATTATTTATTTTCAAGCATTTTTTAGAGAAATTCTTGATTAAATATTAGAAAATAATATATTTTACTTCATATATGGAAAGTGGATTGTTTTTGTGACATGTGTAGGTTCCAAGGAAGCTTCCAAGACACCTTTATGTGGCACTCTATGTTCGAATTCGAATTTGAGGAGATCATGGAGAGATTATTGAGAAGATCATGGAGGATATCATGGAGGAGATCATGGACCTCATGGAGAATATCATGGAGGATAGGGTTATGTGTCTAGATGGTTGAGAGATGTATGGAACTAAAGAGA